>QANU01064415.1:70672-202233 GCA_003254905.1 Nissolia schottii
TTGAGTTTTGGTAAGTGGCTTATACTCTTTATTATTTATTTTATTTGTCACTTTTATTTTTAGATTCATTTAAAAAATAATGTATTTAGACACAATTATTTTTAGATACACTAATTTTTAAATGTAATAAGAAAGTAAAAGCAATCGATAAAATAGACTAAAGAGAGTATTTATTTGCCCGTTTTTTGGGCTTAACCCTTTCTTAACCATAAAAACAAAACCATGAACACAAACGAGGATAGGACTCTTTTATGCTTATTGAGATAAAAACATTGATTTTCTTCGCTATTTAATTTAATTTGGTATGGCTAATGCCAGCAAACACTGAGTGCCTTAGCCTGCCCTTGAAATTCGTGTGAATAGTGATAACATGTTTTTGGCTACAGTATGATTGAATTTATTGAGAGAAGAACCCTAATGTCTAAGAAAAGTATAGGAAGAAAAGAAATAATTAAAAAGAGAAAAATGTGAAGGCCCTTTTTGTTATTACATAGAGTGTATTGAATAAAAATCAGGGAACAGGATATATATGTCACAATGATTATCCTTTTCTTCCTTATGTTGCATGCTAAAATAATAATGGGCCTTTCCCCTTTCAGCCAATGAATTTTGCATCTTGTTCACACACACAAGTCTTAGTGATTGCACTGAAACCTAGATTCCTGAATTTTTTTTCTTCTTTTCTCCCAACTCTTAATTATAGCAATACTCATTCAACAGAAAATATCTAGTAGTGGTCCTAGTGATGAATACCTTTACTCCATTTTGTTAAATATTTATTGCTATTGCAAAATAGCCCTATACACCAGACTATAATTGCAAAAACATATAACAAATGCTCGGGCACTATTAAACAAAAAACATTAAAAAAAAATATTTGTACACCTTAAAAATAGTTACTTAAATAATCATTTAAACAGAAAAACATATATTACAAAATAGAAAATAAACATTGTCAAACACAAAAAAAAATTGAGTAATATTAATTAAGCATGAGTGTGCACAAACACGCAGAAATGTTTGGTGACAATGTACTGGCGCGTGCACAAACATACTAAAATGTTTAGTGACAATGTTTGTTTCTCTATAATGTAATGTTTTATTTATTTTTGTTAAGTAGCTATTTTTTGAGTATACAAATAACGAGATTGTAAAGATTATAAAGTGACAAAATAATAAGAAATTGCATAAATTTATTATGCAAAACATTATACATGCATATATATATATACACACACACACATAAGGTCATGCATTGGCTGAAAAATACATGATAGTCCTGCACATGCAGTGTCATTCACAATAGTAACTGAGCAAAGGTTTCTCAAACAAGATTCATCATCTGGAAGTTGAAATGTTTACATACAGAGTAAATAAATGTCTGCCCCACCTCAAATTGTAACACAGTCTGTTCTTGAAGCAATTGCTAGTAGCAGAGGTAGTGCTTTCAGATGTTAGTGTCACTTTCAGACAGTTTTGAGTTGAACAGGGAATACCAGCATTCTCTAACATGAGATCCACAGGTGTTTTTAATTAGTGTCACTTCCACACGCGCCCATAATAATAATGAGATTTGTTTTTTTTCCCTCACTAATTATTAATTAATTGCTACACATATAATTACCCTTTTTTAGGCTGCTAAGTACTAATTGACTCAATCTAGCCTATCTGCAATAATTAAAGACAAACGAGAAAAAAAAAACAGAATTTTCAAACTCGTTTAGTATTTCTTAATCAAAGATTGATATCTACATGTACCAACCAATGGTAGGTTGGTTTAAGAATAATTAGTGTTAAAGAATTTTATTTTATTCCGAGCTTAAATAGAGTTTAATAGATAAATTATATTAGTAATTCAGATGTGGCTACATATATTATTCTTTTTTCTAATCTAATAAAATTATTGATATCTAAAGTTTAATGAACTCCATTTAATCTAACTTGACCCTGTTAGACTCACTCTCGGATAAAAGAAAGATTGATACATGTACCAAAAACAAAATAAAACCAAGGAGTTGATAGTGAAATTTAGGCCAATGAGAAATGGAAAATGTATCTTTGGCCAATAATTACAGCATTAAAATATCAATGAAAAGGTGGAAGTCGGTAGATCATATCAGATTGTGATGATTTGATCAGATTGGGTTCATGATTTTCTTTGATCTATAAGAATTTGAGATGGGACCCTTGATTTTTACATCTTCCAATTGCTTTATTGTAAGAAGTATATAAATAAGCAAATAGAGTCTTGGTAGTTAAAGTAGTAGTGTTTCACTTTCATGGGGTTAACTAGAGTAGAAGATTGATAAGGGTCATAAAGGTTTCAATTGAACAGTATCTTCATATGTCGCATTTTGAAAATTCACCGACTATTACCCCCCAGAAGATGTGTGGATATGTTAATCTTATAAAAGGGAGAAAAGACAATCACATTTTGAAGATACTGATGATTTGACCATTATATATATGGAACTTATGAAGTTTCTAATGGCCATAACTTTCTTATTCTGCTGTAATTGATAGAATTCACGCATTTTAATTTAACTTTATTGCTATTGCAAATTAACATGTTGTTTACGTCATGTTTAGCGAGTGAATTTAATTATGCCTTGTCTGGTGAAAGTTCTGTAGACTTTGAAAACGAGAAAACAATCTTATCAAGATAGATGATCATTAGAACAAAATTATGGAAGCTCTGCATGACTCCATATTTTTACTGCCTGCATCATGCTGTTATACATACTCGTTGACTTCACTAATCAAAAGTTGTGGTTAGTATGTTATTGTTGTATATATATAATGAGTTGCTATTATTATTTGGTTTAGGTTCTTATTACCCTATGTCTATTTATATTTAGTACAGTTAATATTTATTTTATATCGCATAAAGGAATGGCACCCATAATTTTGAGCAATATATTTTTAGTTGGTGACTTAATTTTTTAACCCACTTATTGGGTGTATAATTTCAAAAGAAAAGTGCTTTTCAGTACAAAGTATTTTGTGTGAAAACAATATACCAATGATGTGGGAGTTTTTTTTTTTATTGGATTTAATATGGATATATATAGCGTCTGTGTTAAAAAAAATAATTTACCCAGTTATTATTTTTATTAAAAATTTTGCCCATTTATTTAATCTTGTATTGTTACAATAGTATAAGTGTTTGATCCTAATATCCACTATCTCAAAACACTAACATATATATAATAAAATTTGATTGAATGATGGTGTAAAAAAATATTTAAAAAATAATCAAAATTAATCTCTTCTTTAATTAGATTTTTTGTCATTAATAAATTCATATGTTCAATAACATGAAAATCCATCTCTTTTCGCACACATTCTCTATTTTCTTTCGTAGGCTATATAAGCTAGCTAGGAATTCAAGGTTCAGTTCTCTTTCTCTCCCTTGCTGTCTTAGTTAGAAGAAGAAAAAAAAGGAATGGGCATTCATTAGAAAAACTCATTACAATAGCTAACACCTTGAGCAACTTTTATAACTTAGTGAAAAAGGATACATTTTTTGGCACAGAAAAAACCCTGATCATATCAACAATTAAAGTAGACAAAAAAAAAATTTATAAACTATATATCAAATTTAAAACCTTACGAAGTTGTTACAATGGGAACAAAGGCCTCATCCCTCCATCCTAACTAAAGCCTTTCATTTTCTGCCAGTCATGCTTCTCCTTCATGTTTGATGATTGGTTGGAGGGGTGGGGTCCAAAATAGGAACTTTTTAACCCCTAAGTGGGTCCCCTTAAAGTGCAGGGGTGGGACCAAAATAACAATCATCATCAACTTCATGTTTTTTTTCAAAAATTTGTTTCCCTTAATTTTATTATAAACCATATGGGAATTAACGAAAATTCTAGAATGAACCACCGTTGTGATTCCAAGCTTTAAAGCCTTAGTTTCAGTGTTAGCAGTTGTTTGTAAGCTAATAAACCAATCCACAAAACTTCAGGGGCTCATACACAAGCAACCTGTTCCTCACCACATGATTATAAATAAAAATACACATGACATAGATTTAGAAGCAAAGAATGCTTCCCATATTTTTCTAATTAGTGGTTTTTGTTAAGTGGTGCATATAATATAGTTCAGAAAATCCTTAAAAAAAAAAACTAAAACCTAAGCTTGCAACATTATATATATATCTAGTTAGAAGACATTTTCTTTTTAATTAAAAATTTTCGTTAAGGAAAAGACTCATCATAGTACAAGGGGTTAAGGTATGTCTCTAGACTTATTAGGCGCTTATGGAGATACTAAATCACTTAGCAATTACAAAATTTGATAACCGAATGTAAATTATGACAATGCATGAGCGAAAGGTCGATCAGTTGAGCCAATCTCTATTAACTTGCTTAAAGGCATTTAGGTTTATAATAGGCTTACATGTGATTCAAAACGGATTTCATAATGTAACATTGTCTTTTGATTATTTTTGAATTCCTACTACTGAAAAGCTTGGAAATAACATCCAACTTAGTTTAATTTTCATTGTTTCATTTCCCTGAACATTTCTTGCAATATATGAACATGTATACTTTAATCTTTCTTTTACACATTTGCCACAAATTTCAAATTTCTTCTTCTTTTTTTTTCTCCTTTGATGGGAAACCTATATATATTTAAATAAGGACCAAGCCGCGGGGTCTAGAGTTTAGACACAATTAATTACGTATAGAGTTTAGTAGACACAATAATTTGGTCTGATATATAGGTCAAAATAAACAACCACTGCACAACTATAATTGAAACGTGAAAAAATCGATCGTATCCAAATTTAGAAGAAGACCTACACCTTTTACATATTTCGGTGGCTCCTCTAATTAAAATCCTGTTCCAATTAATTAGTATGAACACCCAATATTCCATCAACGTTACATTTTATATATAATATTAAAAAATGTTTTTATTTTAAGATGTTGTTTTTCACGTATGGATTAATTAAAGATTTTAATAATTTTTAAATTATAGGAGTACTATTTATATACACAACTATGAGTTTAGTCTGGTCCTGTCATCAATAAAACAAAACCCGAGTTTTCTGCTTTTGTTAGTAACTAATGATTGTCATTTCATTGTGGTTAGTTAATCATGACAATAATTAGCCTGTTACTGTATATAGTTGTTTTTAATCTTTCAAGATGGTAAATGATAACTAAATCTCACCTTATTCTTATCAATACCTGTTAAGATACAACCCCATTATTTATAACCTAAACAATAGTCACCTAATCAATGGCTACAGAACAAACATTACATAACAGAAAAATAAATATTCCATAGTAGAAAAATAAATATTATCAAATGCATAAAACGAGTAATATTAAACTCATGCGTACACGATCACACATAAATCTTCAGTGACAATGTTTGTTTTTCCTGTTTTATAGTAACATTAAATTCACGCGTATACGAATACGCAAAAATGTTCGGTAACAATGTTTGTTGTGTAATGTTTGTTTCTTTGTTTTGAAATGTTTTGTTCCTCGTGACTATTTTGATGACTCTTTTTAACGTGTACAAATAACATTTTTATTAAAAAGTATCATTGATATTAAATTGATTAAAGTAATTAGTGGTTTATTCCTTTAAGTAAAATTTCAAGTTTAAGTTTTGTGGTTCAAGTCATGGGTTCAAACAACTTGAATGAATGTTTGTACATTCTTCAATCAATTATAAACCGTTCAATTCATTGAATTCATTAATTGAAAATCAGATTAATATTTATTTAACTATTTAATTATTTTTTTTCTTAATTAGATCCATGAGATGAACTCTTTTAGAACATATGTAGTTTCAGTTCCCTATAGAACAACTATGCAATTACTAGGTTTAATTAAATTCACCCA
The DNA here is from genome assembly GCA_003254905.1 of Nissolia schottii. Taxonomy (NCBI): domain Eukaryota; kingdom Viridiplantae; phylum Streptophyta; class Magnoliopsida; order Fabales; family Fabaceae; genus Nissolia; species Nissolia schottii. Next base: position 76,540 of record QANU01064415.1, read on the forward strand.
AATTTGATGAAGTACTCCTTAATTATTCCCCTAACTTAAAAGTGTATACTGGATAAGGTCGCTACCCACAACAAACCCTTTGGTCCACTACCTCAATATTAACTTTAGAATAACAAACGAGAGCTTCATCATAGTTTAATATAAAAAATAAACAGTGCATAGTAATTAGTAAGAAGAGATATATATAAAAAATAAGTATATGTAAGCAAGTGTTGGGGACAAAATGACGTCAGTGTCAGCATTAAACCATGACTTAATTTGAAGGTGATCAGTTGCTGGTTAAATACTGCAGTTTCTGCCAAACATATATAAATACTTTTTTTTTATTAGGTTACCTCATATAACTTTAAACAATTATTACAATTTTTAATAACTTTTAATGGTGCAACATTTTAAAAAATTAACCGTTAAATTAAAGTTTATATTACATAGATCATGTCCATAAAAATCTATAATAATCTAAAATTATTTAATAAATTTTTTTATTTACGTTAAAATTAACGTAATATATTTGTTAAAATGTGCAAAAATAAGATCTACTTGATAACATTTTGGTTGAAGTTTAATTTTTTTAAAACTTCATACAAATAATTTTTATGATAACTAATTATAATTTAACGACTAGATCAATGAAAATTATAATTATCAAGTAGTGTAATTATACTTAAAGTTACATCGATGTACTTAATTTTTTTTTTAATTAACTTTCTGCCAACATATATAGTCCCTAGAAGGTTGTAATGTATATTAATTTGTATTTATATAGTACTTGATGTAAAGCGCACTGTCAGGTATAACATGGTAAATAGTAAGCTTTCTCCCCAAGCTTTCGGCTTTTGATCAATGATAACTACTATTTATATTATATTTTAATATAAATAAATTAATGGGGGGTTTATGTACTAGATTTGCATCTTATTTATTTGTTAAGTTAATGGGACCACTCTGAATAAGACAACAAACACTTGAAAAGTACAATAAAAGCTGGTAACCCAACTTATCTAAGCTTGATGTGCACATTAAAACTAGTTAACTCAATCCTTTATCTATTCTGTATATTATATTGTATATTGTATTGCATAATACCCACACAATACAATCCCAAAATGACCTTTTCGAATTAATTCATTATCTTTTTTTTTTTAAAAAAAAAGAAAAGAGTGCATTGTTCTCAAAGAAACCTTTGTATTATTTAGTATTACTTTAGAAAGGGATAATGTACAAAAATGTATTACTTTTCACAATAATTAAGCCATATGTAGCTAGCTGGAACTTCCAAGAGAAACTGAAGGTCTTGTAAGATGAACTGCCAGATTTGTCTCATCATATGAGATTAAAGAGTGAAAATCCATGGGTAGGAAAATCAAAGAGAAACTCATGACATAATTTGTAATGTTAATGTATAAGATAAATACTAGAGATTCATCAATAATATATGGATAGTGATATTTATTAAAGTGATTGTAAAAAGCCATAGATATACTTTCTCAGTCCAAAATAACTAATATTTTCACTTGTTAGGTTTATTCATAAAAGTGAAAGTTACAATTATTTTGATCAGAGAAAAATAATAGTATTTGCATGATTAGATGATGGTCATTAAATGTAATGTATCAAAATTTCAGATCATATATTAATATATAAATGTAATAATTATTTTGAACATAGAGGAACGTGGTAAAAGAGTAATTATATAGACATTTTCATGTGTAGACATTATATAGACTAGTATTCAATGGTTCTGAGAATAATTAATGACAAAAGATGAACATGATGCTAGGTGGAGGTGCTAAGAATGGAGAATGTTTCATTGGAGCCATAAGAGACGAAACAAATGGATAACTATATATGGTGGAAGGTGTTGTTGGTATGCATATGAATAAAGCCAAAGGCAAAGGCAGAGAGGCAGAAGAACATATGGAAGCAAATGATTAACAGAGTTGGATGTAGACAGCTCGGGAGTCAGAGTTTCCCACATGTCAAGAAATCAATGGTGCCAAATGTGGAGGGACGGCGCACCAACACTCACTCACTCAAACACACTACTATATTTGTGGGGAGGAACAGCAGTAGAATGTGACATATTCATATGCATATCTATATATATATATATGTGTGTGTGTACTTAAACATTGTGCAGTGTGCTTTAATTACAGCCACTAGTAGTTGGTTCATTCACTAGCCATCTCTAATTAGGCAACTAGTATTAAAAACTATGTGCCATAACAATCTCTCTCTCTCTCTCTGTATATAAGTGTTGAATTCCCATAGCATTCGCTACTAAAAATTGAATTTAGTGCACGAGGCAAATTCTAATTTGGTAAATAGTCTATTTTTTATAGAATAAGACTAGGAATAAAATTAGAGTCATTTTTAAAAGAAATTTTACTCCATAAATAAAGAGTCTGTTTACAAAATTAAAACTCATAACATCTAATTAAGTTAATGTAATAGCTTTGAAATTACGTTGAGACTCAATCTTCACATCGATCTCAATTCATACTGCGCTTATCACTCATACAAGTAGAGACTTACACTTATTTACACTCCAATCAACCCTCTCAATTTATACATAATTTATGGATAACTATAATAGACCTAAGTAAATAAAGGTCCAAATTAGGAATTGACCCAATTAGTGGAGCCAAATTTAGTATAAATAGAGAGAGAAGGGTATTACATTGGGTATGAAAATTGTATTTGGTTTATCATACCCCTCTCTCTAGGATTTCTTTTCTCTAGTCATCTTCTTCCTTAGGAAGGTTTTTCATCACTATCATTTTCCTTTTGTAATTCAAACACCCAAAAATGCAGAAAATACACAAAATTGTTCTATTAATTCCATAATTCAGTTCATTACAAATTCACTTTGTTACAATAACATTTTTCGTAGTAATATATTAGATATAATCTGCTAAACAAAAACACAAGACAAACTATAAGAGAGTGAGTTTGTTGTCAAAAGTGGTGGAAAAAGGCTTAGGGTACAATATAGCGGTGGAGAGAGGGAGGGGGGGGGGTGGCGTGAAAACTAGGGTGTCACGCCGTCCAAACAAAGACCTTTTTTCATGTATCTGCCACCCCACGCGCAATCAATAACCTTCATCTACAACATGTCATCTATATATAACTATATATATATATTATTATTATTATTATTCTCTCTGCTTCTTTTCTGTACAACATTCTCTGCTCTCTCAACATTCCCTTGCTACCTTGCTTTTCCTATTACCATATATATATACACCTCTCTTTTTAACATAACATATTGATCATCCTCCCTCCACCTTCATTAATCCAACACACACACATCTCTCTCTCTCTCTCTTTCTCTCTACACCTCCAATTCTCTTTCATTGCGTGGACTAGTACTATTAGCTAGCAAGCTCAAGAAAGAAGATGACACTAACCCAAATTTCTGTGAGTGTTCATATATTTGTGTGTGTGTATATATATACAGTGTTATTTCCCTTTTCTAGATGTATATATTGCTTGTCTTACACACACCTTCAGATCATCTGATAAATCCATTTTGTGGGTCTTCTCAAGAGGGAACACCAGATCATTCTGATCATGGATGTGTTATCTCCTGATCTATGAATATTTCTATGAGGCTAAACCTTGCATAGACCAATAGCTAGCTAGCCTTTTCATTCGTATTTGTTAGTGCTCCATCAAAAAGGGTCCCAACTCCTAATCAAATCTATGATATCATGATGATATATGTTTTGGTTTTTCTCAACTGAGATGTACATACCATGCATGATATATCTTCATCATCAGAGTGGGAAAAGAGATTCATATGTACAATTGATTTCAAATTTTTCTGGCCATAAAAGAAATAGTCTACCTATATTAGTATTAGGGTTACTAGTGTTTTCTGATTTAAGTGGTTCTACACTTATTTTTCTTAAGCAGGGTCTTGGGATTTGAGTCTTGTGAATGAAAAATAGAACTAGTCCTTCACATGCTAGTAATTTTGATCCATATGTTAGTTCTAGGATTAAGAGTCTAGGTTCATATTATTAATATATAGTGATGGTATCCTTGGAAGATTCTGGAAAAAAAAAAAAAGAGAGAAGCTTAATTGATGAGTCGAAGATTTGGTGTAGCATGCTATGTTATGCCATGGTGGTATTGAATCTATGTGATCAAAGATATTTTTTGTAAAGGGAAGGTCTTTCTCCACCACCAGAAGAAGAAAGAGTGTTATTGTGAGTGCACTGCACTCAAAGAAATGTGACATGCTTTGTGACAGCAAAGTCAAGCTTTTCGGCCAACTTTGTGTGTTTATGTGTGTGTTCATGTCATGCAACTAAAGGGCATAACAACCAAAAACCAAAAAAAAAAAAGGGTGCTTCTCTTAGGACTAATAATAAGCCTATCCATCTTGTTAGTTTAATTTTTTGTTTTTATTTTAATGGTGGGGTTCCACAAATGGTCTGCCAATTTTGTCATTGCACATGCTGCTCCACAATTTGGTTTTATTTTTTTGGGTTGGGTCCAATTAACGAAATGTTACATCATCATCATCATGGTCATCATTAATACTATATATGTCAGCCCTAGACACTTTTATATAGTTATATGAGGTAGTAAACTATTATGACAATTTGTTTGATAAAAAAGCAATAAGGCTTCCTTTAATTCTTAGCCAAAAGAATTTGATCCTTTTATACATGTTCCATAATTTTCCTCTTGATATTGAACTTAAAGTAAAATGTCACACACACAAGTACTGTCAAATTGATCTTACATTATAATTATGACTCATTTTGTGTTTCCTTTGCTTGTTCTTTCAGGAGAGACCATCAATGGATATGGAATCATGTGTGCCTCCTGGATTTAGATTTCATCCAACAGAGGAAGAACTTGTGGGATATTACCTCAAGAGGAAGATAAACTCCCTCAAGATTGATCTAGATGTCATAGTTGAGATCGATCTTTACAAGATGGAACCATGGGACATACAAGGTACATACATAGGTACTTATTATGACTTCAACTATAAATGCTCTCTCTCTATCTCTCTCTCAAAAGGGTCCTAATCTTCCATTACCATTTAGACAAATAGTGGGGGGGGGGGGGAAAATTAGAAAAAGTTAATCATAAACAATAGTTGACTTTTGAAATTAATTTTATTAACTTTAATTAAATTATTATGAACATATCTATGATCTAACAAAAGAGGGTTAACCTTGTCGCAACTGTAAGCTTCAGTGCCTTGTAACCTTGGATTTGATCAAATTCTATAAGTAGTCTCTCTACTTATGAGATAAGGTGAATCATGTGCATTTATCTATTTTCCCCATATCCTACTAGATGGAGGTTTTGTGCGCGCACTGATGCCAATACATTAAACTTTAGTGACTTGTGACACTAGAAGTTATCGATCAAATTTTGTAAATAGTTTCTCTGCTTATGAGATAAGGAGGTCATGAAGGATTGAATCATTAAACTCTTGGTTATAATGACTTTGATACTATCTCTTCCAAAAATTTAAATTGATAAGAAAAGATAATTTTAATAATTTTATATTATATCTTTTTACACGTATATGTATGATCCAATGGAGCAAAGGTGGTGCCAAAATATATATATATATATATATATATATATATATATAGTAACAAAATTGATGTGGTTGAAATATAAATGCAGATAGATGCAAGCTAGGGTATGAGGAACAGAACGAGTGGTACTTTTTCAGCCACAAAGACAAGAAGTATCCAACAGGGACAAGAACTAACAGGGCAACTGCTGCTGGATTCTGGAAGGCAACAGGGAGGGACAAGGCTGTGATGTCCAAGAACAGAATCATAGGTATGAGGAAGACCCTTGTCTTCTACAAGGGACGTGCCCCTAATGGAAGGAAAACAGATTGGATCATGCATGAATATAGGCATCAAACCTCAGAACATGGCCCCCCACAGGCAAGTCCTTGCCTCGAAATTGTGATTGTTATTTTTTGATTATCTATGTGCTTCTTAAATATTAGACATTTTTAAAAAGACATACAATGATGTTGTTTAAGTGTCCGTTTAGTACTAAAGACATAATAAGGAGATAAAAACATTGAGAGTGAGAGAAAATTCATGTTCCTCCATACCTTAATTTTGTATCCCCACGCAAAAAAAATTTCGTCTTCTATCCAACTTCAGTGAGATACAAAAAATACTAAAATTTTCTGTGTCTATATTCTCTATCATGTCCCTAGTACAAAATGCACTCTAACCATTGGTTACAAAAAAATTATAACATTTCTCTCCTCTAATGTTAAAAAACACTTCAGACTATCGTTTAAAAGATATATCTCATAAATAAATATAAATAATATATTTTTTTATATTATATGCTACTAACAGAGTAAATTAGTCCAAAGGGGCAATGTAGTTTCTAATAATTTATTTACTCTATAATATGAAAAAGCTAGCTCATATGTTTTTCATTGTTGTTTCAAAAGTCAAATAAAAAGAGAAGGCAAACATTACTTTTTAATAAAATAGGATCGTCAAAACTTTTTCTCTTCCACTCCAGACAGTTCTTCCTGTTTCATACACTTTCTTCATTTTCAAACACACACTCTTTTTTTTCTTTTCAANAATAACACTCTTCACCTCTCTTTTTCTCCTTATATACGTTTGCTTGTTATTCTTTCAAGTAATAATTTGAAACACAAATGATTATTAATTTATTAATTTATCAATGAAACTACTTTATTTTCTGTTGAAATTTCATGTAAGAACTTCTAGATTTCTTGTTTGAACCTATATTGTAAAAACATGCACTAATTTTCTTACGACTTTCTATGCTTTTTGGAAAGTTCAAGAGACAAGTGAACATCATTATATGCTCTTACGTTGAATATGAAATGTTTATATGGTGCATTAACATATGGAAGAATTTTTCAAAAAAGAAAAGCTAAACTTAATACTAAAATAAGAGTTGGTTTGTGGCATGGTTTAACTTTATTCCTGTAAGACATATAGTAAACAAAAAGATATTTTTCAATTATATTCGTGAAGTACTCTTCTATTCTACCACTACTAAAATTTGTTTCTAATAAAAAAGATTGAAATCGTCCCTTTTTCTTTATTCTCTTTTTTAATTCACACCAATAATGTGTCACATCCTCACTAATATATTTTCAAGCATGAGACAATATTAATTTGAGAACTCTATGCTATCCATACAAATCCTTAATGCAACTAATTTCAAACATGTAATGAAAAGCATGTCCACTTTCTTATAAAAAGTTACTTTGCCTTAGAAAAAGCCCAAGAGGTAAGAGCAAATCACAACACGCCTGTCCTTTATATATTATGCTTATGTCCATGATAAATTCTTAGATGCTTTCACACTAACAACAAATATTTGTTGTATACCATCTATATCATTTGACATATTACCTTTGTGGGTTATTGATCATTCTATTTTATTTATCCTTCATTTTTATTGGATGAATGTTATTACTATAAAATATAAGGACATAATGATAAACATCCAAAAACAGAAAGACGCAACGTCTTAAACTTTCTTACTACCACATAAAAGGTTTTGAGATTATCTCTTTAGATGTTCATCACTATATTCTCACACTATAAGTACAAATGACATTTATTTTTTAACTGGTGTGCTAAAGAATAAATGATACAAAACAAATATTACTTCTTACTCCAAGGGCTAAAACATTCTAGGAGAAATTCCCTAATTAGTCCATGAACTTTTCATTGGTGCTCACATTGGTCCCTAAATAAAGCCCCCAATTGATCCTCGAACATTTCAAACATTACCATCGTTAGTCCTTTTGTCTGAAATGTTCAGGGACTAACAAGGGTAGCGTTTGAAATATTTAGGGACCAATTGGATTCGTTTAGGGACCAATTAGAGACTTTTTTTTTGTTGAGGAACCAATGTGGACACCAGTAAAAAAATTCAAATACTCATTAAGGTACTCACCCATCATTCTAATAATTTCTCTATTGTACATTACAATACATACAAGAACAATACATATATAATCATATATCTCTTAAGGATGATGAGAAAAGCTAAACTTGATAGTTCAATTAATCAAATGCAGGAAGAAGGATGGGTAGTGTGCCGAGCATTCAAAAAGCCAAGTCCAAGCCACAGGCAAGGCTTTGATCATCCATGGTGTAGCAATCATCAACAAGCACACTATTTCAGAGACCAAAGCAGCTATGCAAGACCCTTATCAATCACTGACATCTTAAGCACTGATCAAACACAACATCATCATCATGTGCTACAACAACAACACTACCCTTCAGCCGAAGGCACAAGTTTTAGTGGTCACCTCTTTAGCTCAGATCAACATGATCAATTCCTATCCAATAATTCCAATAACAATTTCTTGGATCACAAGCAACTCATTGAGCTTCCACAGCTAGATGAAGAATGTAGCCAACAAGGCCTAATTACTAATGAAGAATTTTGCAATGATGAGAGGAGCATCATTAATAATGGACAAGGGAATATTGATTGGAAAAGGTTGGACAACTTGTTTGCTTCACAATTGACCGATTCGGCTTTTTTTTCACATAATCCAAACATGCCCTTGATGATGATGATGCCTCATAGTACTACTCATGAGTTACACGAAGCTCAAAATCAAGCTAGTAATGTTCTAGGATGTTTTCCTGATTCTTAATCAACTCTTGTGTGTGTGTCAACAAAAATAAATGTCAACTAAGTATAAGATGGTGGTGATGATATATATGTTTATTATTATTATAACGTATAGTTTTTTTTTTTTTCCATTCATCTTGCCACACGCTAATTTGGAAGTTGTTGGAGATTGAATGGAAGGTTTAATGATGTTTAGGAGATAATTTTTTTATTTTTTTTTGAAATTTCGTGACAAAGGAGATTCCCTTTGTGGAACATCCTCTTTTGTTTAGAGTTCAAAAGAGATGCATGCATTCTCTTTTAACCTATGGTTTTTTTTTTTGGATACTAAGTTTAACTTTTTACTGTACTTTGGCTATGTCCACTTATAAATGTACATTCTCTTTGTTGCATGCATATTGTGCTGCCTTCTTTTTTTTGCTTTATACTGTTTTACTTCGTCATCTTCTATATTTTGTGTGTGTGGGGTTTTCATCACTACACACACATATATGTGTGTATATGTGTGTGTGAGTCTTGCTACATGTGCATCAAAACATATACAATATACATACACCCTATATTTATATACATAAAGTTTGTGTTTTAATGCCTGTAATGTTTGTGTACTTAATTAAGTATAATTGAGAATATCATCTATAAGTTTGTAATGTTTGTGCATTCATGAGAATAAAGTTTGTGCATTATTAATGGTGTATGTATGGGTGTATCAAATTGGGTGTACACGTAACATTTTTGTATATATACACACGCGTACGTAGCTATACCTATATAAGAGAGGAGAGAGTTTCGAGGGCATTTATTTTTTATTTTATTACTTCTTGTTAATAAGAAGAAAAGGAAAGGCAAAAAGTAATTACCATTTACATTATTCAAAAATAATATTTAGTATACATAGAACAAATTAAACACAATTCAGGTAGCACTAACTTTTTTTAAATGAATCAATGAATATCATTGAATGAACGATTTGGTGAAGGGAAGCAAGGGTACAACATACTCACACAGTCATTGCAAATATAAACGGCTTGATTTAAGAAGTCTAATAAAAAATTATGAGAAAATTCAGTGGAACAAAACTTAGAAAAGGAAAAATGTACATCCCCAACTATATATATTAAGATCATGTTACTCTAACTTAATTCTATTGAGTCACTACTAAAAAATCAGCATTTAACAATGAAAAAATTTATCGCTAACATAAAATATAGCAACAAATACTAAATGCATTCCTAAAATTCATTTTTCTAGTAGTTCCTTTTGATCTTATATATTTTGTATAAAAATATTATAACCAACTGCTTCAATATTAATTACTGCGCATTCTTGCACAAGTATTACATGTACGGCAAAATTTTTTATTTTTATCCCTCTCTTTTTGATCCAAATATAGGCTCGAATATTATTTAGCTCAAGGAAAAAATGTCAGATTTTATATGTGATGTGTGGATTACTAATTAGTTCTGAGCTGTTAATTTGTAAAATCTACAAGAGTAAAATCTTATATAACTTAATTAGTAACCATTTTGCTTGGTTTTTAGATCGTAGGCAGTAAGTTTTCCATTTTATTGAAGTTTATTTAATTAAATATTGCTTGGTTACTTCTCCATTATACTAATTCTCTGATGTTGAGGACCACATTTTGGACCACCCCCATCAATTAGTAACGCATTACGAGAGAAAAGAATATTGGAGAAATGTATTATCAATTATGTCATTGGTGTTGACTTGAGCATGGTCAATGAGTAAGAGATCAATCACCATGTAGTACGTTTTCAAATTATACAAATTCATTTTTATTTTTATTATAAGATGGACACACATTGCCTTCACATTTTATAGGTGTGAACTGTAAACTGTGAACAATTAGATTAATCGTCTAAATAGAAAAATAAAATTGAAGTCCAATTATTAGTGACCTAAAAAATTGTGCATGTAAGACGTGAATTAATAATCACTATATATGAAAATCCAATTGCAAGTATAATTAAAAGATTGTTTAAGACCTACATCAATTAAATTACAAGGTATCTTGACCTAGCAACTTAGGCTAAATTACAGCTTTGTGCTGTCTGCCTTAACTTGTTAATTATCAAGCTATCTTCGTTTCTTTTCCTTTTGTTCCCGAACTTTTAAAATCCTATTAATTTGTCAAGACTAATTTCGTTAATCAATCAGCAAAATACTACAATCTATCAAAGAGAACCCTCATATAATTATACTAAAGGAACGAACAAAGTTCAAAAGGAGTTTATCCAGAATGACTAATGAGTCAAAACCCATAAGCCTAACTTTAACTAAAAAATCCACATACAAATTAGCTTCCAAATGTGAATAAGAGAAATCTCTCAATTGCACAAGAAAACCAATCCTGAATCTCAATAATGAAAGGATGACAAGCATGGAATGAGACCTCCAAAGCCTCACAATCCTGAACCAGCCCCAGAAAATCCTTAGAGTCACTCTCACGTATAGGAGAAAATATATACAATAAATAAAGTTGATTGTCTTTCTACAATAATTTTTTTTTCCTCTTCCTCCACTACATATGCTTAAAAAAAATCATTTTTATATGTTAAATTCAATTGTCACAACTAAATTAATATTTAATAGGCATGGAGTAATTATCACCGCCGGTTTTGCTGGCACATAACAAAGCAAAATCCTACTGCATTTGCTGTTGTTAGAGAAACACTTCTGTTATGAGAATGTATAGTAAAGATGGTTCAAATTTTTTATACTTATGCGCCAAGTGCTATATTTGTATTGATTTAATGCATTATTTTGAGAGAATAAAAATGTTTCTGATATTCACCAAAAGATCTATTAGTGGGTATGCAGTGTAACTACATTTTTTATGATTTCGATATGTCGGCCCAAAAAAAAAATGTGCCTAAAAAGTTAAAACGCTCTCCAGCCCGAAAGATTGGCTGGGCTTAATTTTCACTAAAATCCGCACTAGTGTCTTTTTCTGATTGTGGTAGGATAAAATCCTCACCAGTCTCTTGGTTGCAGTTGAGTTATACGCAAGATTCCGAAAATTAAGATTTTACCTAAGATCAACTGTATGACATTGTAATGGGATTTAAATTATATAGTCATGGAATCAGTTAACTTATTCTAACTCCTAAATTTTAATATTTAAATAGAGATCTTAACAATTTTGATAATACATGAGTTTTGATAACAAATTCATGTAGTAAAGAATTTGAGTTAGTTAAAAGCCAATCTAAGTGATAATAATCACTATTGCTGGTGGTAAATACACTGAACTAATATATATATCAAGGTTAATGGCCCAATTTTATTTATTTTTATCATATCAAGTTTATTATTTACTTGATCGATGCAAGATACAATAAATTTAAAATTGATATTTTTACATTGAAATATATACTTAACATCTTGATATATTTTGTTAGAGTTTGAATATTTCTAAGCGTTTCATTATTATATATCTACCATGCAAAAAAAATTTACATTATTAATCAATTAAATATTGGGCAAGTTCTAACATTCACCCATATTTTTTGGGTGAATGGTTTATCCACTCAATTTAAACCGTTAGAGTTAGGACCACCAATGCACTTTATCATAAATGGCTAAAAATGAAATGAAACATTGATAACCTTATATTGTTTGTGCACCCTAGAAGCTTTCCCAACTTCTCTCTTCGGAACCATCTACCACTGCTGTGACACCGTGAGCGCCACCCACTACGCCTTCAAAGTCATCGACATGTCCCTCCTTGTGGACCCCACAGACTGCCAGTGCCTCCTCAACGAGCCTAAGCTGATGACCTTCCTCTCCTGCCCTCATCACCCCCAACATCCTCACCATCTATGCCGCCTTCGACGATGGCAGCAACAACGACGATGGCTCCCTCTCCCTCCTCCTCGACCTCTACCACCCCCTCACCTTCCTCGACCGTGTAATTGCAATGTCCGCCTTCCCTGCCCCAAAGCTGTTGCAATCATGTCGCAGTTCCTCTTTGCCGTCGCCCATTGCCACCAATGCCCACCGCGACATCAAGCCGGACAACATCCTCTTCAACTCCTGCGACGTCCTCAAGCTGGCAGACTTCTGCTCGGCGAAGAGGGCGGGACCATGAGCGGGGTCGTCGGGACACTGTATTACATGGCGCTGGAGGTTCTGATAGGGCGGGAGTATGACGATAAGGTGGATGAGTGGAGCTACGAGGTGATATTGTACATCATGCTGGCGGGGGTTCCGCCATTTTATGGCGAGAAAGAATGCGACAGAGATTTTTAAGGAGGTGGTGAGGGCAAATTTGAGATTTCCGTTGCGATTGTTCTGGTTGGGCCGTGTGGAAGAGAGAAGTTGGGGAAGCTTCTAAGGTGCACAAACGATATAAAGTTTATCAATGTTTCATTTCACTTTTAACCATTATGATAAGGTGCATTGGTAGTCTTAAATCTAATGTTTAAATTGAATGGGTGAACCATTCACCCAAAAAGTAAGGGTAAATGTTAGAATTAGCCTAAATATTGTTATGTTAGTATAAAATACCAACTCTCTCCTCAACTATTAAAAAGTTATTCACATATAAGATTTTATTGAATGACAGTGTAAAAAGTTTTACACAATAAATGTACAACAATTAAACTTTTTTTTTAAAAAGACGTCTTCTAATACCTCTAAATTTTGATACACAATTAATACTTTAGTTTAAAAAATAAAATAATTGTTAAGCAAAAATGCTACATGTACACCCAATTTTATACACTCATACATACACCATTAATAATGCACAAACATTACAAACTTATAGATGATATTCTCAATTATACTTAATTAAGTGCATAAACATTACAGTCATTAAAACACAAACTTTATGTATATAAGTATAGGGTGTATGTATGATATATATTTTTTGGTGTACGTGTAGCATGACTCATTGTTAAGGGAGAAAAAACCATTCCCCTTAATCCAGATATGTCCTGATCCTAATCCCAAAAAAATAAAACAAAATTGCTGTAATAAAAAAAGGAAAAAGAATTTTAATAAAAAAAACACTTTCTTCTTCTCCGTTAGGTGTGTGTCCTCAACAGCTCACAAAAACGCATTGCATTGCATTGCATTGCAGCTCAGCTCAATTTCGCAGAACCATCCTTTCATTCCCATTACTCTCTCTTTCTCTCTCTCTTCCAATCCCTAAAAATCTTAGGGTTTCCCTTTTCCACCAAATCATAAACCAATCAACCCCCCAAAAAGGGACCTTTTTACACCTTCAAATCTCCGATGCCATCGCCGTGATCTGATCCACCGTGCCGACGATGGCGGCGCCGCGGAGTGTGACGGCGTCCGAGGGCGGGAGGCAGCTTCAGCGGGACCTGGAGAGCGGCGGAACCAGCGGCGTCGAGGACGACTCGCCGGCCGCCAAGAAGCCCAAATCAGAGAGGTTCCCTCTCAACAGCTGGGAGTTCGGCGCCGCCGTCGCCGTCTTCTTCGTCTTCGCCACCGGCCTCTTCTGCATCTACCTCACCATGCCCCCCGCCGAATACGGCCACATCAAGCTCCCCCGCACCCTTTCCGATCTTCGCATCCTCAAGTAAAAAAATCCATCCTTTGATAATTACATGATTCCACTTTTCCCCAAAAAAATTTACCTAAAAATATTAGTGTGAAGAGAACTTTAGACTCGAGCCAGATTAGTTAGACTGAAGTTGTATAGACAAAAAAGAACTTTAAAAAAACATATGGGATGATTTGTGTTTATTGGGTGATTTGAGTTGAAATGTGGTGTGCTTGATGTGTTTGAATCTGTTTGTTATACGTAGTTACTGTTTTTTTTTTTTTTTTTTTTTGGGATAATCTTTCAGTGTATGCGAAGAACCACCCTGCACCTTTCATTCTTGGTTACTGCTCCACCTACATCTTCATGCAGACTTTCATGATTCCGGGGACCATCTTCATGTCCCTATTGGCCGGTGCTCTCTTTGGAGTTGTTAGAGGGATCCTCTTGGTTGTTTTCAATGCCACTGCAGGAGCTTCGTCTTGCTTCTTTTTGTCTAAGTTAATTGGGCGCCCCCTTGTTTCTTGGTTGTGGCCTGAAAAGTTGAGGTTTTTCCAAGCTGAGGTTTGTGTTGTCTTCTTTTTTCTGTGATGTTTATGTGGAAATTAGCTAGGTACAAGTTTTATGGTGGTGTTGCCTGTGCTAATCTGGTGTTCTTATTTTGGTTGAATCAGATTGCAAAGCGTAGGGATAAGTTGCTGAATTACATGCTTTTTCTGAGGATCACCCCAACTCTGCCAAATCTTTTCATCAATTTGGCGTCTCCCATTGTTGATGTACCTTTTCATATATTCTTTTCGGCAACGCTGATTGGTCTTATTCCGGCATCTTATATTACTGTCAGAGTAAGATTTTGTGACCATCTTGCAGTTATTTTACAATATGCTGAACTTGATGCTTTTGCTGATTCAAGTGTTTATAAATATTATGCCTTGGTTTATTTTCTGTTTTCAGCTCATTTTAGTTAACTTTCTTATAGTTTCCCATTGCCTTCTAAATTTGGAACTTTCAACTTTTGATGTATAAGATGGATGAGTATCCTCCTACTTAAAAGGGGGACAAAATACACACACACACACACACATGGATATGGACAAGGTCTTTGTGAAAGCTTCTAAACATCTGTTGGATGATTATCAACTTACGTGGACCAATCTTGATCGTCAAATGACTTTGGAATTAAGTTGCTCACCGGTTTCATAAGTAATTAATAATTTAATGACTCTGATATTGATCTCAGGAACTTTCTATAGTTGATGAGTTCATATTGGAATAAGATTTTTATTTTTAAAGGAAACAATTCAATAAGGTTATATATGTTAGAGAAGGCATTGTTCTTGTGAGTCGTGATCATAAAGCCTAGTACCAAGTTTGTAAGGATTTCTTCAATGCATATTGTGGAGTTTCTTATCAATACACTACTATCCGAGAACTGCATCCAAGCCCTTTTTCCCTCATTTGCTTAGAATGGGTTTCATGTTGTCCCTTTGTCTTAAGTTGGCTGGTAATTGAAGGATAAGAATTGTTCAATTTGGATATCTAGTAGTCAGTTTTCTCTACTAATAAATGAAAAACAGTTCCGATACACATATACATCTTGTTTATCCAATCATATGAGCTAGGTTGATGCTAATCTGATGGAGTATTGGTGTATGTTTTTGTCAATTATTTTCTTTTATGTCATGTTTTTATTTTAATCACCTTGGAATTT
The DNA here is from genome assembly GCA_003254905.1 of Nissolia schottii. Classification (NCBI taxonomy): domain Eukaryota; kingdom Viridiplantae; phylum Streptophyta; class Magnoliopsida; order Fabales; family Fabaceae; genus Nissolia; species Nissolia schottii. The sequence continues at coordinate 92,439 of QANU01064415.1, forward strand.
GTGTTTCTTTTAATTCCAAACTCACGGATTTTCTGGTTTGTTCAAACTTTTTGTGGTCCTTGTGTTCTGCATTTCTGTTTATTACTTCTAACATCTCCATTGTTGTTTTAACCAGGCTGGCCTTGCTCTTGGGGATCTAAAGTCAGTGAGGGATCTATATGATTTTAAGACATTATCAGTGCTTTTCCTCATTGGTTTTGTTTCCATATTGCCTACAGTTTTGAAGAGAAAGCGAGTATATGAATGACAGTTGTGCTGGGACACCTCGCAAAATACGTTTGTTAATGGCAAGTTACTTTCATCATTGAATTAGATTTAATGTAATTCAATTGATTAGAGTGGAAAATGATTAACCAATGCTATCGTTGAGAAAGGATGTATTATTATTAATTAAAACAGAAGCATGTGCTCCATTTTATTATTTTCTATAGTGGAGCCTTTTTATTTTGCCATTTTTCTTTTTGATCGTGGGAAGAGGGTAAAGTAGACTTAGTACAGTGGTGATCATTCAGTTCAGGTACGGCTCAGGGTTTTGGTGGAGCATTTAAATCGCTCATAATGTAGCCTTCTTGGCATCAGGAAGAATGTGGTGAACTTAACTCTGTCCTATTTGCTTGTTTATCAATACTATAAGATATAGTAGAGAAGCTCAATCATTAAGTGAAATTCTTGTGCACTCAGAGGAAATCCAGTCATTAATTACTCTACCTGTTATTCAACTTTGATTATGTCCAACTTGCAGGAATGAGAGAAATAAAGGCATAAAAGTTTGAATTGGATCATATCAATCTTAAGAAGATTTCAGCTATTTAAAATTTGTGTCTATCTATTTTTACATGACTAAATATAACCAAATTTGATATGAGAGAAGGATCCATTCCCCCAAACATAACCAATTCATAATACTGAGAAGAGACTTTGGGAGAAGGGATTTAGATGTTTAAATATCAGTTTGATTTAGGACAAAAAGGCCTAATCACTTAGTTGTTGTTGATGACCATAACTGTTGACATATTCATGCTTGGTATGCACTCATGTTGAATCGAAATTAATAAAATTTCAGCAGATATTGCCTGGTCCTACCCGCTAGGTGAATGGGTAAATGTGAATACAAATAGGTGTAAGGTATGTTATTGGATAGAGGCTTTTCAGTTAATTTGTGACCTTGCACCAATAGACAGCTACATTTGTTCCATCAATTGACAACCTCTGTATTGTAGATATATAGTAGTTAAAAGTGGAATGTGAAAAATTGTAGACATGAAAAATAGCAATGTATTTAGAAACTGGAGTTTACATAATGCCATACATTAACCACATAAGAAAGAGCTCCTCTAGTTAAAAGCAAAATCAACTATGACAAAATGATTGCTTATAAGTAAAGATGAAAGTAGATACAAAATATTGGCACAGTACTACACGAGACAGATGCTCATGAGTCAGAGTTCTCGTCCTTGAAATCATCCATAGTAACTTTAGGGTAGTTCTCATAGCCCATAATGCTATTTATCCGTATGCGTGTATTTGGCTGTAACAAGTTGAAAAACCAAATCAAACATCACAGCATTTAGAAAACAGGAGAAAATTCATGATTTTGAAATTATACAAGAAAACAAAATGAAATCAAACACAAATCTCTTCTAGACATTGTTTGAATTTGTAGCAGAATGAGATAAATCAGTGAATGACTTAATTGGTATAGCATTAATTTCGTGGCAATCTCTATACATTTGCTATTGTGCTTCTACACTTGAAGAAGAAATTTCCTTGGAATTTTGTGAAGGTCAGCCAATACAATTTTGAAACATTTTGCCCTTTTCTCTTTTGAAAAAGAAAACTCTCCACTACTGCAAAATGAATTTACAAAAATAGAATTTGTAATTAGCCTTTCTTAATTCTTTAACAGTGATTGGCAATCAGGATTAGCAAAATATGAGAAACAGAGAAAGTAGCATCAGAATGAGAAAATTTCTATGGCTGGAATCATAAAGACGAAGAAGTGATGCAGGGCTTTATTATTAAAACTCGTGTTTGAGTTGACTAAGAATGGCTAGAAAAAAGAAAGGGAAATTCAGAACCAAGATGGTAAATTCATGAAATTTTGAACAATTTCCATGCACGCATTACAGCTTATTGTGATGACTTATTTTTGCCTTGGTGACTAAATTCCGAACCACTCTCGAGCCAGGTAAAGTGGCATATTTTAGTTGCAAAGTTCTTTTGATAAATAATTTGATTGCATGAGTAGAAGCAAAACAACTGTATTACCTGTCTGTGTCCAATAGTTCTGCGATACTTTTTCTTCGGTTTATATTTGAAGACAATTACTTTGGGGTCTAAACCCTGCATTAAAAATAAAAACTGGTAAAGGAAGAGTTCCATCAACTTCCTACCAAGAGAAGAGAAACAAGGAGAAAGAGGTATACCTGTTCTTCAACTGTCGCATATACCACAGCATTTGTTACCACTGGTTTACCAATGTAGCAAGTTGTATCGGTGCCGACAAGCAAAACCTTATGCAGGGCAATCTGCATATCCCAAGAGCTATATTTGAACAGCAGAATTATGGAGAAATATCCAACATGATATTATCACTTTAGCAGTGTCACCACTTACCACTCATGCAATTTCATTTCCCCAGCCATAAATCTAATTGACAAACAATGTATAGCTATGATCATGCAAATTTTCCTAATAATCAGTATATGGCAAAAAGAAGGGATCATTCATATTTTTATAAATGGACCAAAAGTCATTGTATGAGCAAGCTAGTACTTAAACTTCACGACCCACCACAACATGTTGTATCAAGTCCTCTGGGAAAGCCAAACATTTGACATTAAGAACAGATAATTCAAATTGATAAATTTTCTTCAGATAACCAAGTACACCATACAAAAATAACATGATGTATTTGAAGTTTGTAACCCCCAAAAGAAGTGGCATGTGTGTTTGCACACACTTACAGAATCAATGTCCTGGTACTTTCACTATTCTGCTAATTATTATTCCAGCAGCATATCACATTCAAATGGCAGCAATATTTTGGTAGATAGTGATAGTAGTAACTATCACACTACTAGTAAGTTGGTGATGGTCACAATCAAATACAGAAATAGATATTGAATGAATTTTAGGAATGGTGCATACATAAATATGGCTGAATGAAGGAAATAAATGAAAGTTGCAAAGTTTAAAATGGCAGCAATTAAGAACAAGAAGTAAACAAGGGACGTACCTTATCATTAACATTAGCACCTTTCAGCCTCTGAACTGTTATCCAACGACCGGGGTGAACGATATACTGGCGTCCCCCAATCTAAACAAATCCCCAAAAATGGAAAAATCAGTTCAAAATCACAAGCACAGAAGACAAATTTGCAGAAACCCCAGACCACACCAAAAAAAAAAAAAAACGCACCAATTCACCTATCCACAAAGTAGAAGTGAAAAATATAACACAACCACATAATGAACCGTAAAAATCATCCGAACTAACCATTTTACTCAATTGCTACTTTTCAATTGCATTAAAAACACAAACAGAAAATAAAATCAGTATGGTCAGAATTCTTTGCGCAATCACCAATAAAAACCCATCTCGGAAAAATCATCCGAATTAACAAATTCACTTCAAAGATTGCAACTTTAAGCAAATGTGTCGCTCCATCAATTACCCAAAAATTGAAAGAGAATAGAAATAGTTACCCTTTATGTGTACTCACCATGACGACAGCGAAGAGACCAGGCTCCCACGTCGGAGCCTGAGCAGGCGAGGCTTGGAGCGCAGTTCCAGGCTCGGGTGGCGGAGCCTCAGGCTCGGACACAGATTGCGTGGATTCCGAGTACTTGGGTAAGAGGGGTGAGCGAGGGGAGGAAGTGGAATTGAAAGAGAGCTTGTGGGAGAGAGAATGAGAACGAGAGAAAGTGAGGTTTGAAAATAAAAATGGGGTTTTGGGGTTATGGGAAATGGAGCATTGGGTGGCGAAGGAAGTGCAGATTGAGGAGAGTGTGGAAGTTGCAGAGGCCATTGTTGTTGGGGAGAGAGAGAGAGAGAGGTGCTTCTCTCACGCACTCATCTAATCCAGAGCTGCCTATCCTCTTCACTCATCCGTTTTCTCTTACTAAACCTATAATATGGCGTTTTTTTTCCTTTTCTTTTTTTCAAAAAGTTATTATTATTATTATTATTATCTAACCAAAAATATCTCCCGCAAAAGTAGCGACTAATCATTTTAAAGGTTGAGGTTATATCCGTAGCAAAAGACTTTTTGTACCATCAAACCTCTTTCTAGAGCTTTAAGTAATGTTTGGTAAACATTTTAAAATATCTCGAAACAGAAATTACAAAGATAATATTTTGTGACATGATTATTTTGTTATGTAGGACAGTATTGACCCAAATGCTAGTTGAAATAGGCCCAACCCTCGGATGAAAATTCCTCTATATTATTAGTCTTTCCTCTCTCTGTTGCCTTGGTAAAAATGTTAGCATCAGATCACAAGATCCAACATTATTAACATTATTTCCTTTCTCTTTGTTGAATGTTTGTTTCTATTAATTATAGTCAATTACATTACAAATGAAAAGGTTGTCTAGTGCATGAGACTAAGCAAATAAGTTCTTTTTAAGATTTAAATTCAGAGTATTTTGTATTATTTTCACCTTAAAATGATAAATTTGACTTCCAAATACACTTTCATAAAAAGTAAAAAAAAAATTATATTTCTACCACACTTAATTTTGGGAGTCCCAAAAAAACAAACATGCCCTAACCAACCTTACTGTTGCATCAATACTCACCCTCTAGTTAGTCACTATATATATATATATATATATATATCCATCATATGTATTCAACTTCATTGGATGTTAATAAAGAAAGTAAAATAGATTAAACCATAGCTTCAGAAAGTAACAAAGTTCCAACACATGACCCAGATCATAATCATATATGTAGCTCTATAAATTTTGACTAAACATTTCCTTCTATCATCATGCTTCCTAACTGTACACAAGCTATTAGTTCAGTTCAGGTGAGTTAGCATCTCAAGAAGAGTCTTTCACTCCAAATGCATCCGCTAGATTGAAGTTCAAATTGCCTTTCATGGTTCTGCTCCTGCCAATGTCTGCATCACCCTGTTTCATCATTGCTGCAAACTCTCCATAATCGATTCTCCCATCCTGAAAAAGGAAAAAGGATTAAGAGACTTGTATGGAGATGGCTGATTCACTAATCTTAGAGCTGTGAATTCAGGTGATGTGATCAACTTTATAGCGAAAATTGAAGACGGTCAAATCGATGGAGTTGTCAGTGAATTAAACAAATGGATAACAATATCATCGGCGACCAAAATAACTACGCAATCGTGTTTAGAAACTTACATTGTCGGTGTCAATCTCTTTGATCATGTCATCCAGATGTACTTCACCTAGGCCAAAGTCTTTACAAGCCTGCTGAAGCTCATCAATGGTGATGTAACCACTTCCATCTTTATCAAAGTAGGCAAAAGCTGCAACCAAATTCTCCTCTCTTTCCATCTTATTCAAGTGCAACGTAGCAGCGAGAAATTCACCATAGTCTATTGTTCCACTGTTGTCGATATCAGCCTGCCAAAGCTCAACATATATTATTTGAAATTATATAATCTTTCTATCACATTCTATGAAAATGATAATCTACATACCGCTTCCATAAGGGATTTAATTTCAGATTCCATGAGATTAGAGCCCACACTTTTCAAACCATCCTTGAGTTCCTCAAATGTTATCGTCCCGCTGTTGTCAGTGTCGATCATTTTGAATAACTCCTTTAACCCACCGATTTCTTCCTCTGAAAGTCTTTCTGCTATGACCTGAAAGGAATTATTGGAGGTAAAACATGAATGCACGCCAAACTCTACGACATGGATACAGCACATAAATCATTTAAACCGTTATGCTGATACAAAAATAAATAAATATACTCTATGACTGATTTCATGATTTAATGGAACAAACAGCAATCTAACTAAATATAAAGATATTCACAAAGTGCATAAAGCTCTAAAGCAAGAGAAACGAATTCATAGATGTCAGCACTTCTGCGTATAAAATTTCAAAGAAAAAATAACGATTGATATGACGTCTGTAGTCAGATACCTCTTCTCTCATACAATACACATTCATCATATTCATCATATCTCCTGCCTACTCTGTTCATCAATTCCTACGTTAATCTGTTACAAATGCTTGCTTCTTACAGATCATGCTGAACTTAACAATCATCTTCAAGATACAATCATGAGATCATGATACTTTTGCAGCAACAATCCACACACTGCACTCTGAAGCCAACCACAGTCTGAAGCCAACCTCGCTCTAAAGTCAATCTCTTAACCTTTTTCTCATAACATTGGGGACAATCCAGCAAAACTAACCATAAGATCCACAGAACACACTGACAAAACCCAAAAACAATTAAACACAGTAACAAAACACGGCCAAACCATAAGCCATGCTAAATCTCGAGAAAACTTAAAAGACACAACAAACTCAAAACACTTGAAAGGTGTAGCAATTTTCTAAAGTCTGTAACCACTAGAAACCACCATGACCACTTTCAAACAAGGCAAAAGAAAGAACACAAAGACCCACACACCCACAGCCACGTCAAGCATCAGAACTTGCTGTTGAACCACATCGTACACATCCCCCTTCCGGAGGGTGACATGACGGCACCACTGTTTTCACAAACAAAGAGGTGAAACAAATCTAAGGTGCTTTTAATCCCACTCTTCAGACTCTACCTGAATCTAAAACATAGTATTCTACTTTTTCCATTATTCTTAATTATTGATATGAAAATTTAAAGAATAAATGGGGGAGAGGGAAAAGTTTAAACTTTAAAGTACCAACCACTTATGAGCTGGTATCACTCAGTAGATCTAGTAATATAAAGTTTAGACAAAAACCATAGCAATATTGAAATCAAACATAAAGTGAAAGGTTGGAAGAGTAACATACACGCAGTGCCATCTTCTTAAGTTTATTCATTGCCGAGAAATGCTTCAGGCGAGTCAAAACAGCAGAATCCAAAGGTTGGTCAGGAGCAACTTTATCATCAATAATCCAAGGGTGACCTGATTACACAAATTCCTTGTTACGATCTTGTACAAACCTGTGACACTATAATGCCCTGACATAGCAGCGCATGAAAATCCAGTTACAACTAGTACCAGCAGGAACTTACATAACACTTCATGAGCTGAAATCCTTGCCTTAGGGTCTCTATCCAGCATCTTTTTAACCAGATCTTTAGCGCTTTCAGAGATGCTTGGCCATGGCTCGGACGCAAAATCTAGCTCTCCATGTAAAATCTGTTTGAAAATTCCTGCTTCGGTTTCTGCACATTATTAAAAAAGAGAGGATGCAGGTCAGGGATAAACAAGATAACAATTTGAGGACCAAACAAAATACCAAGAAAAAGAAAAGCATCACAGCCCAAGTTTAAGAGAATTCAAATACACATCAAGATCATTACCAGCCCAAAAAGGTGGGACTCCACTCAGTAAGATGTAAAGGATAACACCAGCACTCCATACATCCACTTCTGGTCCATACTGCTTGCACAGCACCTCAGGGGCAACATAGTAGGGACTTCCAACTACATCATGAAAGGCTTGTCCTGCAGGGAGAAACAAAAAATAAAAGCTGATGATAGGTCACACTAGCCAGATACTGATAAACGGCCAAGGGAAAAATCCATGTTTAAAATGAATGAGAAGAAAAACACAAACAGATGCATCTGATGCAGAACATTTCCCTTTAAACATCCATGTCCCCTAAATCACACACCACAATACAATCAATCAATCCCCCATATAAATCCATCAATCAGCTAGCTTCAGAAAATTGAAAACACAAAAGAAATCCAGAAAGAAGCTGCACATGAAAGAAGGTACCGTGGTGTGATTTTGACACAAGAAACATGAATCAACATTGTGAAATCCAAGAAAAATAAGAAAAATAAAAAAGCAATATTTCAAGAATCAAAAGAAATTCTAACATGTAAAAAGGGCAGTGCAATGCGCGAGGCTCCCACTTATATAACTGATAAGCTAACATGTAAACACAATCAAAACAATTTCCACAATTCATTTCAACAACAACCTACAAAGATTGAATTTTTCAATCTCCAAATGATCAAAATCACAAGAATCAAAACAAACAAACAAACATGGCGGGCTATCACACACATCATAGCATTCTCATTAAAATAAATAAATAAATTAATTAATAAGAAAATAAAAAAACCATCAATGAACCTGGCTTGTAGAACACAGATAGGCCAAAATCAGTGGCCTTCATCTTGGCATCTTCTCCAGGGGTATCAAACAAGAAATTCTCAGGCTTGAGGTCCCTATGCATGACCCCAAGAGAATGGCAAGCCTCCACCACCCCAACAATGGTCTTGATAAGCTTCACAGCCTCCCTCTCACTGTAATGCCCCTTCTGTATGATCCTGTCAAACAACTCACCCCCAGCACACAGCTCCATCACAATGTGCACAAACACAGAGTCCTCATAGGTCCCTTGTATCTGAACCACATTAGGGTGCTCAGATAAATGGTGCATGATTTGAATCTCCCTCCACACATCATCATAATCCTCCTGGCACAGAAGCTTTCTCTTGGGGATTGATTTGCAGGCATAGAGCTTTCCTGTGGATTTGTGGGTGCAGAGATATGTGGTCCCAAATTGCCCCTGGCCAAGCTTTTTCCCAAGGAGGTAGTGGTCCCTTAACCTTGGGGTCTGGTATGGCAGGACAGCACTGCATTTTGCAGATGATTTTGGTGCAAAATTATGCTTCTGCATGTCTCTGATCAAAACCTGAAAATGGGATGTGATCTAAAAGAGATAAAAAGAGATTAAAACTTGTTCCTTTATCCTCTTTTCTTCTGAAAAAGATGGAAAAACCTGAAAATGGGGTATGATCGATAAAGAGATTAAAGTTTGTTTCTCTATCCTCTTTCTTCTGCAAATTGTGAGAAACCTGAAAATGGGGTGTGATCCAAGGAGATTAAAGTTTGTTTCTTTATCCTCTTTTTCTGTTCTCTTTCTTTTCTCTCTCTCTCTTTTTTCTCCCTAAGAACCTGTTTCACACATGTAAGAATTTCTGTGGGGAGTGTTTGTTGTTGGAGCTATGCTATATTAGTCATTGAAATTTTTGCCACCATTTATTTTTACATTTATTGCAGTGCAACAATAGTCGATGCTATAATTATTGTTTTGGAAAATGTTTGGAATTGAATATTTTACATGGTTGCAATTGTCAGCATTTTAGGGAATTATTTAAAATTGAAATCTTTTTTTAACAAAAAGTAAAATATTAAATAGTGATAAATTAACATGTAGAGTTATCATATAATGAATTTTTAAATTATTATTATACCACTTTATTAGTAAAAGAATATGTTTTTAACATATAAAGCGTTGTTATATTATATTATAGAGAAAAACAGGATATAAGTTTAAAATAAAATAAAAAGTGATAAAATATTTTATGGGATTGATAAAAAAAAGGTTTCCAAACCATACTCTTATGTTTAATTGGCCACATGCATATTATATCCTTTTTATGCCCATTTTTCTTTTATAATCACAATGATAGTCTTTACTTTTCTTATTAATGTTTTTTTCCCTCTAAAAGAAGTCATTATAGAATTTCCTTTTAATTTTCTTATTTAATGGAGGAAATATAATAAAATGGAATAAATCACAACAATAAAATCACCCTATTATTTGATTCTTTTTATTGCATAAACATAATGGCAATACCATTTATAATGCTGTTCTAAAAATTAAACTTAGTAACATTAATGAAATAATTATTCTGATGTTGTGTTGTAAGATAGCCCTATAATTTTTTTTTCTACTATAAAATAGATTGTGTAAATAGATTTTTTTTCTTCTATATTTACCAAAGTGACCCATCAATAATGCAAATTTGATCTCCAATAAAAAGGTTTTCAATTTATTTGTATATTTAAACTCACATTCTCAATAGATTATGTATTTTGAAATCGTGTCACGTTAGCATAAATGGCTGACCTTCTCTCATCATTTCAAAAGTTATACATTTTAAAAGATTTAATTAGATGATAGGATAAAAACTTTATAGTGAATAAAAATTTAATTCTTATAATTATTGACTATTTCAATTAATCCCTCTATGAGTTCATGGAAATTTTTTGTAAGGGAAGAATTTATGGATTGTTATATATACCTATATGCTAACCGTATTTAATTAAAAGAAACTACAAAAACACACAAGTTGAAGAAAGTAAATCCCTCCACCAAACATCATGATCGTATTTGTTTAGTGAGATAAGACAAAAATATTAAGATACAGAGACACAACCTTTCAATTAGGATAATGTATTTTTTAAAATCTATTAAATTCATGCAATAAATATATTTTAAGTCATTTAGAGTATATTTTTTTATATTAAACCAAATAATATATAAATATAAATAAGTGTATCGTACATTTTAAACAAAATATAAGACCTATTTATCCTCTTATTTTTTTTTATGTTTCTATTCATGTCTCTTTATATTTTTGTCATGTTCTAGCTATCAAATGCCGTAATGAGACCATTGAGAGAACACTAGACATAATACATAAAAAGTCATGCTACCCCACAAATATAAATATTAACATTTTGGATAATGTTGCATTATCTTCTAAAACCAAATAATAAAGTATCTTTTACAGATAGGTATGAACTTTAATATCATAGATCGACATGGCCTACGACTAACAAGTTGCCCCTTATTAGTGTGCGGTCCAAGTTAAAGTCCGCCCAATGTAAGAACTAAAGGATAACGATATTTTTGTAACGCACTACAAAAGGCATGTGCATAAAATAAAATAATCACGTTTGATTAATTAGGTATTTCAAACAATTTTTAATGATAAAAAGTTTTAAAAAATCATTTGAAGAAAGAATTTTATTTTATAGAATAAATTGAGTATTTTTACTATTAAATCATTAAAATAGAGACGAATTTCATTATTCACATTAATTATCTAATAATCTAATAGTGAAAACAATCACTTTATTCTTTAAAATAAAATCATTTCTTTAAAAGATTCTTGCTCAAAGGTTAGAGAGCAAATTAGATTGAAACCTGCTCGTTATGCAGGTATATAAATAAATTTTCTAATAAATATAAAAATTAGTATGTAAAATAGATGTAATCAATGGTTTAATTCTCTTAATCAACATTCTCACACACAAAAAAAAAAAAGAAAGAAAAAGAATATCTCATTTAGCATGTAATGAAAATTCCAAGTTGTAGGGGGATATATTTTGGTAATTATGAATTACATATGCAATCATAATTGATCTATTTGCTCTTCCTTGTAAGGTGTATCACCTGAGATATAGAGTTGGTAATTTAATCTGTTGTTTACCAGTAAAACTTGAAAATTCATTTTATATTTATTAAGTTTCACAATCAAATCATGAAATGGGGGTGATGAGGATATAAGGAAACCAGCGTACTACAATCTAAAGCATATTAAAGCATGAACAAACTAAACCACACGAAGTTACTAAGCACCTAATATAGAATATAACCAATTGCAAACAAACTCCAGGGATAGGTTCATAGATTCAACATGAAGAATATCCTTGGACGTATGCATGCGGCTCTCCCACATCTTTCACACGCGAGCTCTTTCTTCGACCCTGCCTGATAAACATGCCATCTCAATCATAAACTATCAACTTAGGGATGCCATGGAGTTTCACCACATTATGAATGAATGCATCAGCGACTTATTGGCTTGTAAAGCCCATGCGTAGAGGAATAAAATGGCCAAACTTGGAGAGCCAGTCTACAACCATGTGACTGCGGTACCCCTATGATATGATAACAGTCCATATCAATGTCCTCCCAAATTTGAGAGCGAATAGGTAGAGGTTGCAACAAGCCTGCCTGCAGGAAGGGTTTCTTGGCAAATCAAACAGTTTGATGTCTCGCTGCATATTGGCCCAATAGAAATTGGAGTAGACCCTTGTTGTCGTACGAGATGTACCGGAGTGACCACCAATTTTAGAATCATGAAACTCATGGTGCGGATCTCAGAAACCTTCAAAACAACAATTATGTTTTTCCAGTAAAGTACCCTATTGACAGCCCAAAAATTGCTGCTTTCCCCACTAGCTTGATGCACGACCTGCTCTGCTCAAGGATTTGCTTCCAATGGGTACAAGCTTGCACACCATCCATAATTTGTTTCAACCACATGGGTTCAACACAAGACAAAGCCATATTAAAACTATGTGATAAAAGCATTCACATTAACTATATTCTCCTTACCTGGTTTGTATTGAACCTCAAAATCATACCCCAAAAATCTGTGCAACCATTGTTGTTGTTCTGGGGTACGTGTGGAGCGATTGATTCAATAGCTCCTTCAGGCTACGCTGATCAGTCCAAATGATGAAACGGTGTCCCAAGAGGTAATGTTGAAACTTCGCCATAGCTTGTGTGACGACGAATAGTTCCCGGACCTATATATGCAGATTAATTGGTGTTGCATTCGTGAGGATAGTTTCTAAGAGAAATATACAATGGGATGACTTTCTTACATGAGGACATCCCCGATACCGACCCCGGAAGCATCTGTTTCCAAAGTGAAGGGCAAGGAAAAGTCTGGAAGGCGAAGTAGAGGGGCTATAGTGAGGGCAGTCTTAAGTGTAAGAAACCAATCCTCAGCCTCAAGACTCCACGTGTAAACAACCTTCTTGGTGAGATCAGCCAGAGGGGCACTGCAACGACTTGCTAATAGAGTCTCACATCAAATGCATCACTTGTGGGGGTCTCCATGCTCCCCCTATATAGAAGTCTCCCGTTAGTGTTTAGACTTGTTAATTCACTCAAGAGTTAGAAAAGTTTCACTTTTGCGAGATTATCCGCTCTAGTTCTTTTTAATCTTTTTTATATTTTCTGTTCATGGAAAAACAATTCCTCTACATAGGGTGTTAGGAGTTCCCAGACCATGTATTTATTTTTAGAAATTATTTACTTTATGCATGTTTTATGAAATCCTAGGAGGCAGAACTTAGTATTTTCTTTTACGCACTTATGAAGTTAGTTATTTACTTATTACGAAAATAGTTATTTATTTATTTATTTATGAAAGTACTCATCTTATGAAGTTATTTATGAAACTACTTTTAGAAACTCATGAAAAATATTTTAGAACTACATGAGATCATATGTTTTATTGCATTAAGTATGTCATGTTGCATGTGTATGATATTTATGAATAAAGTCACGTTATGCTATCGGTTAAAGTATTATGTTATCATGGTCATGTTTTATTATGTTATTTAAACCGTTTTCGTAGAAGTTACATCGATCTAGCATAGAACTGTAAGTCAGCGACAACCTACGTTGACCCTTGATACCATTGTAATAAGAATCAGGACTAATTATCGTGGATCTATGGACTCGGGTAGCGTATCCCCAGCTATCATGGCCAAGGTGCTTGAGTAGTGCGTCGTTACTAACTATCAGGCATCCATGGACTCGACCATCATGGCGTAGGACTTGAGTAGTGCATCATAAACAAAACCGTAATGCTCGGAAACCGTCTGTCCAGATATCTTCCTTACTGAATGATTATGTTTTGGATAAGGTTATGTTTTATTATAAAGTATTACTATTATAAATGTTTTCATGATTGGTATTATAGAATTGCATCTGCATGCCATGCTTTTCGATATTTTCCATGTTGTCGTGTAGACGGTCATTCGTTGAGACTCTTTCTAAATTTCTCACCCCTCAACCTCCCCCTCCCGTTACGGGTTATGAAGCAGAGTAGTAGTGTATGGAGTTTATGGTCAATGAATTGACACTAGGATTGAAGAGTCAACAATTACCTTGAGATTATTCTTCAATGTTTGGTTGACTCTTTAATTATGGTTTGATCTCATAAGGTCACTTCTCATTCTTTGATTTGGTTTGTACCTCTATGTGAGTCCACAAGGTAGACTATTACCCCTAACTTATATTACCAAGATTGGCCAGTCTAACCTGATCCTTTTTTAGATGGCTCGTCTTTTGTGCTTGTCTTTTGACATGCCCTTATATTTTATTTTAATACCCTTATTAAAAAATTATTGTAATTCCTTTAAAAAATCATTTAGGTATAACAGTAACTTGATCACTTGAATTGGACTCTATCTTAGATCTTCAAGTGACTTATTCATGTTAGACTTGGCTATTCTTTAAGTTAAAAAAGGGTAATCCATTTTTTAGAGCTCATGTAATATTCAATTTTTGATCCCTTATGCACATGCCGTACATGTTGTATTTTATTTTATAATTAATATACTTTAAAGTTAAGAATAATAATTGTTGTTGTCGTAGTCGTGAGAAGTTGCTTAGCATATGGTCTTTTTATTAGGTTGTGTATTAGCAAGTGGTGGTCATGGAAAAATCTGGTCGCTTTATTTGTTCTATTACAAATAGAAGTAATGAGTAGAATTGTGAGAGAGAGAGAGAGAGAGAACGAGATTGCCCTTGTAAGTGTAAAGTTAGTATATAGACCTAGTAGCCCCATTCTTTTCTTCTCTTAACGTAATTCTATATTTCCATGAGTAATCCTCATAAGTTGTTCTTTTTATGGTCTCATTAGTTCACGTGTAGAGTTAATGGGACGTGGCTGCTGTTGCTCGGAGGCTCTTTGCACCTGGTTATCTATCTGTGGTGGCAAAATCCTCGCCTAGAACACCACAGCCAATAATGATAAGATATTTAATATTTGCCCTGTTTATTTTATCTCGTTATTTATTTTGTGTTGATGCTCTTGTAATGTATTGATGTAATTTGGTGAGATGAATATTTGTTTAATTTATTATTTATATTATGTTATTTATGAGCAATTATTCCAACATTACATACTGTGAACCTTACACTGGTTTTATACTCCATTTCATCTCATAACAACCAAGTTAAACAAGACACATATTCGCCAAGTACACTAAATTGTCATTTTACCTGCGCGAAAAGACTGTTTCAGAATCAGCATGCATTTGACTTGAAGAAGCATTTCACTTACGGAGGACAATCTCCCTAAATATATGCATTAGTCAACATATCACGCAAAAAAAACTAAGAAAAAACAAATGAAAAAGACATTGATTTAAATGGTCATTCTGAAATTTTAATATTCATATAACTTAATGGAACAAGAACAACACTTTGTTATTCATATCGTGTTTCTAAGGGAGGAGGGGTGGAACTATTTCCTTGTACAAGAGTGACAGTCTGTGATCACAGAGCTTAGCGTGCTATCCTCTTTTCAAAATTTCCGCCCACACAGTTAAGGCATCCCATCCTAAGGTGTAAGGGAGCAGATGCCCTTACTACTGAGTTTTTCGTCGTTGTAATTTCTCAGTTAAGGCCTTCTTTTCGTCTTCACAGAGAGAATTGAACATGAAAACGGATTTGTCGCCAATATCATCCTTGATGTAAAACGCGAGTCAACAATCAAGGAGTTTAGTGCATGGGCTGATGACATAAACTTCTGTTGTTATCACAAATCATCATAAGTAAAATTAAAATTACCTTGATGGGCTGAGTGAACTTCCTTCCAGCAAATATCACAAAAAGAGCCATCCATGACGCCAGTAAAATAAGTTTAGCTCCATCATCCAGGAAACCAGTCTGCAAATTTTCTATTAGACTAATCCAGGTGTAACACACAGGGAATATAGTTATTGGCGAAAATCAACAATCCTCGCTATCTGCTTGACTGGTGCAAGCGAGAAAGATGCAGTGGAATAATCCAAGAGTCAAAGATGCATGGATTCCAAGAAATAATAGCATTACAAGAGACGTGACTAAGGGAGTTAAGCATGATTTGTTTTATAGACCTATATAATTTGAAAGAAATAGGAAAATAAATTTGGCGAATTACAATCCTAGTTGTCAATGTCTATGCATTTATAAGGGAACATGGTTAAATAGGCAAAGTGTGCAATTGATTACTTGACAGGAGCAATAGAAGAATACCATATGCCCAAGAAGAAGTATAGGAATGACAAAGGTGAGAACGCCTGCTTCGAGCTTGCCATAGCACAGTCCTGTTAGGAGAATGCAATACAAGAGAATCTTGAAGAGAGCAACTGTAACAACCCACTTTTTTACTATTCTAAGCATTGTCTTAAAATACCATCTACTTAGTTTAGAAGGTATTATTAATCATGTATTATTTGAAACCACACGTCACCCTCTACCCCTTGCCCAATAGCTACAAGTCACTTGTGTGAAATTTTGGGTGAGTAGCCTAACCATCAATTTGGCATCTGGAATTGAGCATAGAATTGGATATTCGATATTGGATTTGGATCTCTATTAATTTGTTTTTCTTTTAAGACTTTACTCTGGCACTATTTTAATCTTCTAGTTAAACAAGCTTTTCGTGATAGCTTAGTGAAAAACATTTTCATTCCTTTTTCCTCATCATGTGGCCGAAACCTCATTAAGGCACACCCTAAACATCTTTTTATTTCTTTCACTTACAACCATACTCTAATACATTCAGTATTTGGCAAGGTTCCATTACCAACTTAATAATAATAATATTAAAAAAAAAAAAAAAACCAAACTGGCTCCCTAATAACCTTTAGAGGCCGAAACCACCTCCTAGGTAACCCTAACATCCCTTTTTGCTTTCCTTTCACTTGCAACCACACTTAAACACATTATTAAACACAATATTCTATTATTAACTTAATTAAGAAAACACCCTCTGCATCCTAAACTCTAGTGGCCGAAACCATGCACATTATAACAACATTCACTTCCTTTGCTTACCAAGTTACTTAAAAACCTCTAGAGATTAAGGATTCAAGACTCCACCTCAAACACATTTCCTCACATTCAGACCCTAAGACCATAAGAGGCCGAAACCAAGGTACTCCATCTCTCAAGTTTTTATTTTTTTCAATTGTCATTCTCTTTTGATAGAGGAACTCTTAAAATCCCACAAATGTCATCTTAAGCCCATCAAATATTTTTTGTCCCAATTTGGAGCCGTCTCAGAAAATTCTAACGTTACAGGTACTCGTACAACGGTTTAGGCTCCTCGTGCAGTCCTGCGAGCCCGAAACCGATTGTCTCTCTATTTGAATTTAATTAGATGTTAAAAATACTCTTGAGACTCTCTTTTATAATAGTTGACTCATTAGTACTTTATCTAATTTANCCCCCCCCGGGGACCACATAGGCCACACGGCCATGTTGCATGTCCACCACTAAGCAAAAGGTTCTTTTCATTCTTACGATTGAAAATGAAAATAAAAACAATCATAGCAGGTGCATTCCCTTAACCAAGTGCATGCCTTCAGAGACAAATTGATCCATGTCCAGCAGCCCCTCCTTCAATCCACAATTCACAAATATCATCACCACACTCCCCATTCACAACGGCGGCATCATCACCCCACCATGGCCTTCACAGCCTTTTTCTCCCCGGGAGTCAACCCGAGGCCACCCTCACAAAAATAAAATCATCTCCGTTGCCACATGCATCAGCCTAGAATGGTTTAGCCTTCCGTCAGCCAGGGAACATCTTGATGTTACCCCTAGAAAGAATTTTATCTCATGCATGACACCTAGAAATCTTTCAAGGTGCGGAAGCGGAATTATGAGCAAATGTAATTAAGTTATCCCCCAAGTTATCCATTAAGAACGCAAATTCTCATTCCCTGCTCACTTATGGTTCCATGTCACCATGACGAGCCGACAGGACAACCTAGGAGCCTGCGTAGCGGCAAGTTCATATTTTGGCAAGTATTAGGGGTGGGAAGCGACATTTTCTGAGGTCTGAAATTTCCACAGGACACACTGCTATCGTAGGGAGTAGATAACTTAGTAGTATTAAGCTTTTTGTACATGTTTCTTTTGTCGCATGAGCTGGTGAGGGTAGCTACACCATAGGTCCCCATGCGTAGGATGTATATGTACATGACATATGTGAATTTTGAGACCACTGATGTGTATATGTTATGATAATGAATGTATTTTAGAGCAGGATTACGAGGCGTGCTCCTAGTGGATGAGTAGCTTAGTTAGTACAATTCTTCGCGTTACGAGAATTGCTCATGTTTTCATTTCCAAAAATTTCAAAGCGAGAAAAATTTTAAATTGGTTCATATTTTGACAACTAAATATATTTTCAAACTGAAGTCTAAAAGTAACAAAGTCAAAAGGTAACAACTAACAAACATTATCCATGACTTAAATGTAAATAGTTAGTTAGAGTGTCATAGCAATGTAATCGATATTAGATGGGAAAGGATAAATGAAGCGTTACCTTCCTTGAAGACAAGTCCTGTCAAGGCAGCAAAAAGAGGACCTACAAGCCAGACAGCTGATGGGTTCTCAACAACATATTGTATGAGATTTTTATTAGCGGGTTGAGCAAGGATGATGTAGGTGGTAGCCGATCCAAGAACGCCAAGCCCCCATAATGCTTGTAGGGCGCGCTTGATCTCAGACACATAGATGTGAATCAATAATAATGATAAACCCAACCCAGCAGAGCCAAGGACATAAAAGAAATCAAGGTTTTGCTTCAGCGTAGCACTTAGTGAGGAGCTATCAGGGAAAAAGGAAGCAGATGCAGCGAGCACAAATGATGCAGCAGCTGTCACCAATCCTGATCTGTATAAAATTACCTGCCATACCCACACATGGCATGAATTGCAGCTGCTAAGTAAAAATAAGACACCCTGATTTGTTGTAGCTACTAAGTAAGTAAGTCATGAATCATAGAATAGAAGCGGGGGTAAAAGTGGAATTAGCGTGAATACCTCACGAACATCTGAGGAGTCAATGCTCCAGGGGCCATAAAATCCCTCATAAACTACTCTATCGCTGTCGCCCAAAGAACCTTGCCGATTTTCTCCCAAACCTGTACACCGTACCGACC
Source organism: Nissolia schottii (assembly GCA_003254905.1). Classification (NCBI taxonomy): domain Eukaryota; kingdom Viridiplantae; phylum Streptophyta; class Magnoliopsida; order Fabales; family Fabaceae; genus Nissolia; species Nissolia schottii. The sequence continues at coordinate 111,440 of QANU01064415.1, forward strand.
CGATGCTGATTCTGCAAGGTGATGCTCCCCAAGAAGGTTTCTTTATCTGACCGCCATAAATTAACCTCGATGTCCCGCTGTCTACTCTGGGTCGAGGACAAGGAGGCCTCGCCGCCACCGCCACCGCCACCGCCACCGCCACCGTACTCAATGCCATCTTCGGATTCTGTGGAATTCAGGCAAAGGCAATAGTAATTTGATAATTCCGGGTAAGGCAATAGTTAACTGCCTTATCTCATAATTTGTCCTTATCAATCAGACTTAAATAGTGAGTAATTTTTCAAGTAGAAGATGCCAGGCATCGGGGTTTAGCCTTAGCTCAAGTTTTTAGTGTGTGCTTCAAAAAACTAAAATATTTAATTTATTTTATTAATATTTTTTAATATAATTGATTATAAAAAAATAATTTATGTTTGAATATATTATTTAAAAAATAATTTTAAGATAATTTATTTTATTTAGATTATATAAAAAAATATTTTTTATGATAAATTATTAAAATATATATATATAATAATTATTTATATTGTATGATATTGACAGTTAGGTAACACAAAAAAAAAATATCGGTAGATAGAGTTATTTTAATAACAGTATAAGAAAAATTCTTTTTAATAAAAAAGTAAAAACTTTTTTAACTGCCTAAAATGTTGCTTGGCTTTTTTTTTTTTTTTTCATTAAACAATAGGTTTTTTTCTTATGCAAAACGGCTTTTAATTATTTTTTATTTTATACCAAATTTGATAGATTGTTTTCAATCAACTTTGTATAAGAAAAAAAAAAAAAAAGTTGTTTCCATGAATTTCCAAACATGCTAAGTATTATTCATTGTAATGGTCTTAGAAACCTTACATAGAATTATTTTTATTAAAAGATGTTATTGTAAAACATTTTTATGCTCTTTCCGTCTTATATTATTTGTCACTTTATTCTTTCAATACATTCATAGATTAATATATATAAAATCATGTAAATACATTAGTATATGAATGTATTTTAAATGTTCAAGTGCCAAATAATTAGTCTGTTTATCTTAGTCATATTATTTAAAAATAAGTGATATTTTTTTATTATTTTAAAAAAATTTAAATTATATTTTAACACTTATTATTTTTTTAAAAAGTATTTTTTTAAAGTTAATTCAAACGGACCAAATATAAGACCAAAAGAGTATTTCATTCAATTTTAAATATAAATGTTATATCATAATCATTATTTTAACATTAATAATGTAAGTTTATACAATGTATATTAGCCGCAATTTAAACATACACTACATGCTAATTAATGTTTGGATGAGCGATAAAGAGTTAGTTCAGCGATAAATCGTGGTTCCATTCTCAATTGAGTTGAGCAGCAAATAGTTAGTACACTCTAAGATAACAAATTACGACTCAAGCGTTACTTAAGAGAGTTCATCCAACGAATGTCTTACTTATGAAAAAAAAAAAACCCACACAATATAAAGGGATTAAATCCAAGAAGATTTCAAACTCGTACGGAAAGAAAATCCCACCAATTGAGGGATTAAATTAAAGAAAAGATGATGCGGCAATAAATTAACAATATAAAATAAAACTTTGAAACCCCATTTATCCAGTGGGATATGTTTGATTGTGTTCCAAGAGAAATAGACATTTAATTAAGATGACAGGTAGATTTCCTTACAAACAAATGACAAAGCAGAAAAGCCTCTCATGAACGGCGTAACGGACATCCCTAGAGAGCCGTCACCAACACATCCATGAAAAAGGTCAACTTGATTGATGACTCTTGAGCAGCAATTATCGCTGGGTGACGGGGGGAAAGCGCCGAGGCTACCCCGCTGGACAAGGCAGGAGATTCTGGTTCTGATACAGGGAAAGAGACACGCCGAGAACAGGTTTCGGAGGGGCCGAACAGCGGGCCTCCCATTCGGGTCGGGTCAGGTGGAGCCCAAATGGGCATCCGTGTCTTCCTACTGCAGAAAGCACGGAGTCAACAGGGGTCCGGTTCAGTGCCGTAAAAGGTGGAGCAATTTGGCCGGGGACTACAAGAAGATCAAGGAATGGGACTCTCAGATTAGGGACGAGACCGAATCCTTTTGGGTCATGAGGAACGATTTAAGGAGGGACAGGAAATTGCCCGGATTTTTCGACAAGGAGGTCTATGATATTCTTCATTCGCCCCACACACCGCCCTCAGCTTTACCTCGTGACGACGCCTTGTGCAGCGATTTTGAACAAGGACAAGTGGTGGCTGCCGCTGCCGCTGCCGACCAGCCTATTCCCATCTCAGGTTCATTGTTCCCTCCTCGTTTTTTCTGTTTTATTCTTTCTGCCTTTTCTGCTCTGCCCTCAATCATGTTTGCTTCTCTTCTCATTTACAGACAAGCACCAATACCAACCACTCCGCCGCGGCTGCCAAGGTGAAGGTAATGTGAATTTGTTCCAGCTTTTTCAAATCACGATTTGTGGAGTTTGTATATATATCTATCTTAATGGATGTGATGATGGATTGAAAATCACTAAGTCGATTGTTTACTCTTTGCTGCTAAGTCAGTTTTCTGCTATTGCATTTGTGACTTCCATAATGCCAATATGTAGTTATATGCTCGTACTAGTTCTCAATTGCTCGCATCGCATCGCATCCAAATCTTATTGCTGCATATCAAATTGGTCAACTCGTGCAAACAATCCGTTTGTCTTTTTTTCTTTTCAATCCATGTATTTTGAGAAATACTAGTAGGTTGGCTTGCAATAAAGCACCATATAACGTTGTCTATGGGAATCGGGAATTGATAGTGCAGGCAGTCATCCAACACATAATTGCTTACTTAACATGATCTAGCAATTACTTGAAAGCTCATATATAGGTCATTCATATGTAATAAATAAAATATTAATCAAATCAACGTTCCTTACATACGAGTAAATGATGTCAACTGCCATATTCGGACAAGCAATGCTACTTATACGTGTTTTCGCTCGCTCGCTCACTTCTCCACCCACGAGTCATTGAATTCTAAATTCTGCTATAACTTATTTCTCTATGGTCCAAAATCTGGAAATAATCGTCTTTTTACCATCCATGCTTCAAAAGCATGTTATGCATAAATGACAAGTACTCGGGTTAGGTTAAATCATTCTTGGAGCTCCATGCCATGGCTTAGGACTTTGAGATAACTATTTCTTAGCCCTGAGCTTATATTGTGCCATTTAAAACTTTTCCCATTATGCTGTGGCTTTAGGCATAAGAGCAATGTGCGTGCTGGTTTAACAATTGCAATGTTAAGGAGTAAAAAGTTAACTGATGCATGATTATTACACATTTAACATGTTTCTTTTTTTAATCCCACAGGTGCAACCAATGAGAATCAGCTGCCAACTTCAAATCCAGGAATGGGATCTACATCTCAAGGAGAACACAAAAGGAAGAGATTAGCGGGGGATGGAGACGGAGACGAGGAAACTTTGCAATATCAATTACTTGATGTCTTAGATAGAAACGGCAAGATGCTAAGTGCTCAACTTGAAGCGCAGAATATAAATTTTCAGTTGGAGCGCGAGCGGCGGAAAGACTATACAAGTAACTTGGTTGCTGTACTAGATAAGCTTGCAGATGCTGTGGGGAGAATTGCTGATAAATTGTAGTGAGAGAGCTATCAGAATACGGTGTACATAAACAATTGGAGTCCCTCCCCGTAGATAGTATTCTTTTCTGCCATTTATCTCAGTAGGGTCTTCTAACTGTCACATCTGTTCTCCGTTTGTTTTCTTAATGTGGATGTCATTATTTTTTTTGATTTAGGATTTTGTTAGAGCACGTATGAAAATTGCTGCACTTATTCTCTCGTTGTTTACTACCATATACATGAAGTCATGCTCAATAACCAATGGTGGTTGTGTAACGCATTTAGTGTATTTATCAATACTGATGAGTGGGAGATCAGATCGGATGAACAGGAACTCGTCCGCTGTTTATAAGAGTGTTTGGGTGGGCCCTCTCCCCGCCCAAAATCGCGTTGGACTCAAAAATATCTTGAAAATAAATTGTGTCAAAATCATTCATTTTGAAGCTCTAAACGTAAAGGTAACCATTTCCATTAGGGCTATAGTGATCAAAATATCTTTCTTTCTTATATTTTTTGAGACTAGTATATTGTCAGTGTAAAAGTATTTGCACGGTAATTTTTTTATGACTTTTCAAATAATTATGGAAAGAGACAAACTATTCTAATGATGTTATATTGGATGATTGTGTAATTTTATTTCATATCAATATACTTTTATTTAAATATCATTTGAATAAATAAAAAATACAGTATAATTTTTATTGTTGAAATTATATTTTAAAAATAATTTTATTTTAAAGTGTTCAAATAAACTTTGATTGTAATAGAAATTAGTCTTTCATAATTTTTTCATAATTATATTTTAAAACTAATTTGTTTTTAAGTTAACGTAAAAAAAAACTTCATATTCTTTTTGGTAATTATATATATATATATATAACAAAAGTGATTTTATCAATACTATCCAAAGTCCAAACAACATATATCATATGTCACCTATCATGTTGGAGTCAACTCAATTTTGATCAAAAATAATTTTGTAAACTTTAATCCAAAAACATATTTCATCTCTTGTTCAAAATTCTGTAGCTGATTGTTAGAATCATTCTATATTATTGGTTGTGAGGATACGGCATCTTTTTTTTTCTTTTTTTTTTTCCTTTCAATAGATATGGCATCTCATATGATACATATCAATAAAAAAAATTTTAAAAATTGAAAAACCTGACACTTTTTTTTTTCCTCATTATTCAAGTACATTATTTAAGAATCAAGAAAAAGAATGTTTTTTAATAAAATATCTATTGAGCTTGCTATATAGTTGGAATTTGATGAAAGTGTGGTACTAGCTCTTAAGAATGACAATGGATATCTGATTACGTAAATATCTATAGAGATATTTGTTAATAGGTACTCAAATATGGGAAAAAAAAATTGTAGGGATGAAAATGAGGGCAAACGTTTGTCTATGAAAAAAATTGAGATGGGGATGAGAACATACAATTCCCCCTCCGCCCTAGTAGATACCAAAACCCAAGAATTAATTAAGTAATTTCATATTTATTATATTTTTATATTACCTTTAATAAATAAAATAATAAAATACTCACTAAAATAATATTTTTTATGATATTTTAAGCTCAACGCACTATTTTTTCTCAGGCCAACTCTCCAAAACTTAAAAGACTAAAAATCAAACCCAAAATCAACCATACTTGACAAAAAGATAAAAACCCTCCCCTAAATGAAATGTAGAAACCCTAATACTAAACTCAATACTCTGAGACATGCTCTAAGAATCTAACCTCTCTGCAACTGTCTACTACTCTCACCAAGCCAGTCAAGCTCACTCACGACTCATCTTTGCCACCAATCACTGTCACTGTTGTGTTGCTACTTCACCACAATTGTTGCTTTGCCTATCATTGCATTGTTGCTCTGCCGCACACATTGCTTTGTCGCTTTAGAGTTGGGTGTTATATGCTTAGTAATTTAGGTATAAGAAATTTTGTTTATCATCTCTTTCTTTGAATTCTCTAAAGTTTTAATTTCACTATTTTCGAACCATTTTTTGACTTCACTCTCGAAACTAAAACATATATTTTTCAATGATTGTCCTTAACTCTTAATAATGATCATAACAAAGTTGAGAGTAAATTACTTTTTGAGTTAATCAAGCATTTTTCTTTCTTTTTTCTTTGTTTTTTTAATTATTGAAAATATTTTTTTAGAATCTCCGTGGATCCCCATGGGGAGGTGGACATCCGATAGGGATGAGGATGATGGAGAATTTTTACCCGTGATGGAAGTGAATTTATACACGCAATGGATATTGAGGATGGAAGGGGTACCACTCGACCCTAACTCGTCTGATTGTCATCCCTACTAACTTTAATGTTTGATTCAAATGGTTGACAATTAAGTAAGAGCCCCACTTTAAGGTAGTGGTTATTGTGAAACTCATAATCCAAATATATATTTAATAATTATACTAATTAATATCAAACACAAAAAATATCTACCTATTAAATCAAGCCCATATTAATAAAAGTATTTTTTAATTATTTACCATTATTTAAAATATTAAATATATTTTATAATTGTTAAATAAGGTTAATTAAAATCATTTAAAATAAAAGTTTTTTAAAATAAAAATATTTTTTAAGCACACCCACATTTCAAAAATATTATTAAAAAAATGTTTTACTAACTAAGCAAAACTAAAAATATTATCTAGTTATTATCTAAACTCCTAACTCAACTAAAAAAGAAATACTTACAAATTAAATCTAATGATTACTTGAACAAAAATTATAATAAAATAAAATGTACATAACTGGCAAGTTTTATAAAACAAACTTGTCAATTAAATTTTAAACAGAATTTTGCGGTGGAATAACTCTAAATTTAAACTTTGATATCCCCAACTAAATATTTATTATCTTTCATGAATTTTCTCTTATACAATGTATTAGTAACGTCATATATAGTTATTTTCTTTCCATGAAGATATTTCTTTCAAAATGTTCATTTAATTAATATTGTATGTTTTAATTTATTTTGAGATGTGGATAGACTAAAACGTGAAACAAATCTCTCGATACTAAAATCATTGAAGTTGGAAACGATTCTCAAGTGGCTGCAAAGAAAATTAACCTGACTCATTAGTTAAAATTGAAGAAATATTGACAATGAGTCAAGTTTTTAATTTGCCCTCATTTTGTTTCTTTTTGTTTGTGCGGCAATAGCAAATATCAGTTTAGTACTTTTAATGAATTTTTTTTTACAGTTAGAAATTTTGGATTTTTTTTTGTGCAATTCTACTTTTTTATTTGGTGCAAGGATTTATTGTTTTTGTACTAGTATGATGTCAGAAGAGTTTTTATTTGATCAAACTTGACAAATTGATTTGAATTTTAAGGGTTTCAAGATGGATTTTAAGATTATCAAATTTGGAAGCTATGATTTGGATTTGGATTTGGATTTTAAGGGTTTTAAGATGGGGAATTTCGAATATTTGGATTTGAATCCTTGATTTTGGAAGAAGAAAAAGAATTTGCAAAAAATTAAAAAAGAGTTGTGAATAAAGAAGTTGATATTTACATATCAAAATAGTTATATAGCAAAAAAGTTATGGAATGAGAAATTTATAGATCAAAAATAGGACTGAGATAAATAATTTGAAAATTAGCAATGGTCAAGTGATCTCAATTTTTTTAATTTAAAAAAAAATTATAACAAGATCCAAGTTTCAAGTGGCTATTGGGTGACGGGAGATTATGGGTGTTAGTAATGGTTTTTCCAGAAGCTCAAGTATCGTCCAAGCCACAATTAGGGGGGTACATCGATTGATTCGAGTTATATTTTTCAGATAAACTCATACATTCGACATACCTAACAATAAGTCAAACGAGTTGTGTCGTGTAGTTTTTAATAGGGTGACCCGTCTCGAGTCGAATTATCGGATTGTTGACGGAGTTGCCGATTAATCAGTTAAGTTGAGTCAACGAATCGAACGAGTTACTGGACTCTTTGTATACCCCTAGCCACAACCATTTTTTCTTCTTGGCTTCTCTTCAAAATAATAACTTGAGCAAAGACAGAGAGATTGGGTAAGAGAGCTACTCAAGTTATTATTATGAGGAAAAAATTATGGTTGTTTTGAGAAAATTAAAGGATTGTGGTGATTTTAAAAAGAGAAATATTTTATGTACAATTGAATATTTGTCAACTTTTATACAATTCACTATTCTTAATATGTGTTTGTGTGTAAGAAAGTTTGTGTATGCTGCTTCAAAAATTTATATTTAATTGGTCAAAAGTTTGTGCATGTGTATTAAAAAATCTTTGCATTATTGTTCAAAAGTTTGTGCATATAAACAAAAAGTTTTCTTAGTATTCATTTTTGTTTACGTTTTGGTCATATTTGTTTCTGGTTATTGAAAAATTTGTGCACGTCAGTTTAAAAATTTATGCATATGCTTTAAAATATTTGTGCATGACAAAAAGTGAGTCCTCACGTTTAAAGTATAAGTGAGGAGATGAAAAGAGAGTACAACTGTTACACGCTTAGAATATAAGTAAGGAGATGAGAAGAGGGTGCAACTGTTATTTTTCATTATTTAATGCACTACAAATTAATTTAATTTAGTTTTGTATTTAAAAATGTTTGTACAAATGTAAAAAAAGAATTTATGCTTGCACATGTAAAAGCTTATGCACTCAAAATTATTGTATGAATCATAAATTGACATTTAAATTATACACCTAGTATTTTTTTATTTTTTTTTTAGCAAATCGGTAAAGCACTTATGATTTGCTAAGCTACGCAACAATAAAATAATCAGCTTCGTCAACATTTTTTTCCCACGAGACCATTTTTCAATAATTTTTTTAAGCAAATTGACACTGCTTGTATCCAATCATATTAATCACATCAAACATAACTTCATGACTTCTTTTAGAGATTAAAACTGAGTGACTACAAAACATTATTATTTTTTAAAATAATTTTTTAAGCAAATTGTCCCTGGTATTGACGATTTGCTAAAATGATCACAAGCTCATAACTTCTTCAAAAATATCATATTTTCTTTCTCAAATTTCCATAATCACCTAAAACATCCGAGAGGGTACTTAACCACAGGTCCACAACCATCCTTCTCGATAGTTAAAACAAGATGGATTGTTTGGTTAAAATTTGAAAATATTATAGCATATTATATCTCATATTGCTGTAATTATGGGTTTGATCTAATGCTTAAGAGTTTCAATTATTATTAGTATTATTATTCTGACGGGTTATCACTGTTATTTGGCCCATCCAAACCGGACAAACAAAGTGAACTAGAGCTACATAAGTTTCTAAATTTCATTACAGTTATCATAATATAGTTACCATACTTAGAGTAGGACTGTAGGCGTAGCCTCATCTGAACACAATGTGGAAGGTGAAATACAGGGATAGTTACCATAAGGAAGATGAAATTCAAAATTCATGTATAAGTCAGCAAACCTATCAAAGCATTAATGTCAGGTCAAGCAGTTAATTTTCGTGCAATGATGAAGTCCTGATCAACTTCTTTCCGGGATGCTTCCCAAAGTCGATGTTCAATCCCCAATTTCCTCAGCTCCAAAAGTCCTTGCTCAACTGAAATTTGAAAATCCACACAAGTAATGAAATGGAAATTCTCTCGAGAATAATAACTAGAATTCATCCCCAAGCTTGCCTCACTACAGTCATTACAAATGAAGGCAAACAAAGAAATCAGAAGCTATGAAGTGCTTTATATCAGTACAGTTGATGAAATAGCAGAGACATGAACTAAGTTAGCACAACTGGGGCAAGTGGGTACACATAAAAGAAGGCCGGGAGACGGAACAGGGCTATTTATGTTTTTGGCAAATGGTAAATGACGGGAGCCGGGCTACATTTGTTAAGAAGCATGAACACAAACGATACACTACGCAAAACAGATACTCTCAAGTGCCCGTATGCATTTTGAACTGCAATGCCAATGTTGTGTCTAAAACCAGCTGCCAATACAAGAAGCTCCTTTAAAGCGTCCATGCATCATATTAACAAAGGAAGAGTCTCCCCTTTATTATCCCCGCCTAAGTCTAGACTCTAGACCTACTAATTGAGATTCCTTGCAAACTATAAGGAAAGTGTTATTCAACGGTGTCGTCCATGATTAAAAAGGATCATTAGCAAAACATCTGCCCAATCAATATGTTAATGGTGACACCATAATTGAATATTCTTCTTCCCTACCAATTAACATAACATTGGGTTGATACATCCATGTGTAAAAAGTAATTAACTAAAACAAACATTAGACATTACCATCAACAGCATCATGTGAGGTAGGTGAATGCCCACTTCGACCAATCCAAAACTGAAGACGTTCTTTGGCAACGTCCTCCTCTATACCATGAGCCTTGGCTCTTCTCCAAAAATATGTAAGCCAAGCCTGTCCACGTAGAGCAAATTCACTCAGAAGGCAATTTTTCAGTACTACAAACCACATATTTCTTGTCAAATAGATCAACAATGAAAGTTGTCAAGAACCAACTCTCCTACAAGCTTAAGTTGTTGAGTAGAGTAAATTGAATGGTTTTATATCTCTCTTTACACGCCCCCTCACGCAAATTCACTTAGAAGACGAGTTCTTTTGGCTTGCAATTGGATAATTTTTTGGAAATAGGGATAAGTAAGGATCAAACTCTAGACTTTTTGATCATAGTAACTTTTATACCATATAAAAAATTATCTCTCCTAAAAGTTTTAGCAGCTAGGTAGAGGTAATTGAATGGTTTATATGTCCTCTTTACACATCCCCTCATGCAAGAACTAGCAACACAAACCATTCAATTGTTTTTACCCAAATTTGCCCTATAGCTTAAACTTTTGAAAGAAATGGTTCTCGACAAAAGTAATCATAAACTACACTGGTCAGAAAAACCCTACTAGTTGCAAGCCACCAATATATAAAATGAAGGTTGAGGGGTTAAAAGGGTGGTATAAATGATTGAAAAAAAAAAAAGAACATTACAACAATCAACTTCAAAGAACCATGTGATCTAGAATGCAGAAAAGTATGCCTTCTCATAGTATACTATTGAACTATTGAATTAGGAGTTAAATCGAGAAGAATCATGTTATCAAGAGTAACTGCTCCCTTCCAAGATCATTATCCCCTTATTACTACTATAATGAAAGAGTCTAGTATTCTCTCTCCATATCACATATTTCAGGGAAGATTCTTCCAATTTTCCTAAAAAATCACCATTATAAAAAGGCTCAGGAGCCCTGAGGTATGATATCTCATTCTTCTCAGTATCCTTTGAGACACACGCTGACTTGATCATCGGTGCCTTGCAGCTACAACCCCCCCCCCCCAATCGGCATGCTATTGGAGATTGAACACAACTTATGCGGTCCCTTGTTACTATCTCGGATTCCAGCTAATTCTACTATTTTTTGGTTCATACAAGAACAAAATACAATGCAATAGACAAAGACATTCCAAGAAGAAGCTATCTATCAAAAATAAAAAAGCACGACATTATTCATGAGTGTTATACCTCCTTGAAAAGAACATCCTCAGACTCCTCTGGACTCAATTCTACATAAAGACAATGATACTTAGCATAGCATTAATCTATCATTTGCAAGAAAGAAAGAAACAATGCATGGCTTTTTAAGTAGATAGTAGGTGGGAGAAAACTTACCAAATGCTTCCATGAACTTAGGGTCCCCAGGCGATTTAATATCTACAATGTCCAAAAGTGTACAGAATGTTATAACTTACTCGTACACATGAAAGACATTTTAATCCCACAGATTTCAATCTGTACAGAAAGCAGACCAATAGGTAGAAGTCAGATGTGCTTTCAAGGTCATATACTTTTGCCATGCACCCTTTAAAAATGTAGGTAGCTGGTTATGATTTCCCAAAGCTATATTTCCAGCTAGATATTAGAAGACTACCAACAGGCATAGGTTCAGCTGGTATGGATCAAAGCACTTTGCTTGTAAGGCTTAGGTTCATATCTTTCTGAAAGCAATCCCCTTTGGCTGGTGATCTATAGGTACAACCACAAGTCCTCACTAAAGATTTTGGCATACCCTGGCAGCCTGGCCATGGAATGGGTACTCTCACCTACGTCTAAACTTTACTTAACTAAAAAACACTTAGGAGTGAGAAAATTATAAGATCCATACAGGTTTGTGTAAATCCTAACAAAGTAAATGATTTGGGTAGACCATGCCACTTTAATTAGGAATCATAACAAAATAATGATGAAAGCAGGAATCATGCCTGAGACAGATTGTCGAGCAGAACTTGGACGCCGCTGTTGGGCCAATGCTTGCACAATAGCATCCTCAACCTTTGAAAACAAGCAAAAAGAGAAAGAAGAAACAGTGGCATTGGTTACGTAAGGCAACTATTTAGAGGGAATCCTAGTAGCAAATACAATTACTTTCTAACAAAATCCCAAAAAACTGAAAGGGATGAATTGTGAAAATATGCATCAGAGGGACACAGGAAAACGAGAAAACCAATGCATTTGTAGAAAACCTTTAAAGAAGCAAGCTCCTTCAGCCCCATTTCAACTGAAAGCATACTTTCGATATTTCCTTCTCCATTAAGATCATTCAAGTCTGGAACAAGTTTGCTTCTAGTCTCTGGTGCATCATCAGCTGCTTAAAAATTGACAATTATGTCAGGGAAAACAAGAGGTCCATGTAACAGAATAGTGAGAATCATCACTATACGAAACAATGTAGCATAAAGCACATATTTGTCCTACTATGCAAGAAAATAATATGAAATGACACATGTCGGAATCTTTATTTCATGCCTTTTTCCCAGCATTCCTCCTTTGCTTTTTGTCCTGCAGAAACAACAACCTCAAATGGAAGAGGGGCTAACGATGACCAAAGTTCATACTTTGAAACTGCAACATCGGCACAGATTCCTATAAACCATGGAAAATATTACAAAATTTAGAGAACAGCGCAAGTGAAGAATGAAATTATTCACTTATGCAAATCAGCCAAATTCAAACAAGATAAACACCCAAAATATATTGTATATGCATACTATCATACAAAATTAAAATACTGATAATAAAAAGCTCTGATAGTGTACTCCACTGCTTCCAAGAGATGCCTTTACCCCACCATGAAAAGAAAAATAAAAAGGAAGACAAACCACCACCTACTTAGCTTAGTTTATTTTGCAGCTAAATCCAAATAAACATGCAAGCAGAGAATATGAACAAACTCTTTTGTTCCTAACATGCATAAACAACAAGAAATCTTTTTCCACAAGGTGGGACAGCTACATGAATCAAATGACGCAACTGTCTTCTACCATAAAAAATGCAGCGACTCCCGTTCATTTGACACTAAACTCAAGCAAGCAGAGAATATGAATACACTCATTTGTTTTACATTAATCCTAACATGAATAAAGACAACAACAAGCCTTTTCCACTAGGTGGGATCGCCAAGCCGACTACATGAATCAAATGACAACATTATGTCCTATCATAGAAAATGCAGTGATTCCTGCTCAGTTTGACAAAGAACTCAAGCCATTAGACACATTGCTTATGGGCAACAACCTAGTATTAACATAATGTTTGTCAAAGTTTTACATATAGTTATTATTGAATTTGTGGGAAGGTAAAAGAAGGAGGAGAGTGTAGGCAGAATAGATTTGATTCAGATAGGTTCAATACATATAAATACTTAAGCACCCATCAGCACTATATATAGTGCAATAGGGAGTAAATGCATGCCTAGTTTCAAGACTCACTAATTAATGCTAGTTTATTTCCTAAGTCTCTAATGCCATGACTTCTACTGTTCCCAAGACAATGCTAGTTACATGACTAAAAATTCAGTCATGTGTTCTATTCTTAACACTCCTCAAGCCAAAGTTTACTAAACTTTAAGCTTGTTACAAAAGGATCTTAACAATAAAAGAAAAATAGAAAGAATCTGTTAAGTTTCATCTTGAATTAGGAAAATAATAGGCACGAGAAAACGAGAAAGACAAAGAAAATATTAGAAGAGAAATGTTTGTTAATCTTGTGTTGTAGAATACAAATGAACCAACGCCTATTTATAGGCTAGGCAGAGAATCAGGACAATAATGAGAAAATAAACCTAATAACAAAGTGAATCAATTTAAATCAATCTAAATCAATCTTGAATATAATTTACGATATGCTAGGATATTAGAATATCTCAATATACTCTAACAGAATCCATAAGACATAGGTGACTGAAAGTTGATGTGACAGAGAAAGGTTGGAGAAGTGCCATCATTTGCTGTCATCAGTGGAGAGTTGCTAAAGATAGCAAAGGCGCAACTGTTGCACGAGAACAAAGTTCAAAGCCAATGGAAAAAATACAGTGATGGAGTGGGGTTGGTAGAGACGCAGTTGTTCCACGAAATGGACTTCCTGAACCACTGGAATAAGGCATAGTGAAGGAATCGCTGGAAGAATAGGTTGTCAGGCAGTGAGTAGCTCACCAAGATGGAACAACTGGTGTAGGCACAGTAATATGCACGGGACTGAAGCACCGAAAGCATCGGAAAGTCTCCGCCTCACAGGCTGAAGACTGTACTGGTAAGCAAAGGCACCTGCAGCAACAAATAGAGGCGGCAGATATTCACCGGCAAAGTCGCTGGCAGCAGCAAACAGGGGCTGTTTGAAGCTTTTTCTGCTGCTGAAAAGACAATTTTTGAATAGAAGTGCATTTGGAGAAAGATGACAGTGATTCAATAGAAGAATGCGGAGAAACTAGAATAGAGTTCCCATTTTAGATAAGGAACCTAGTAGTGGAAGAGTGACAAGAGAGGTCACAGAGGATGGTACCGCTCTGATACCATGTCGAATTTGTAAGAAGGTAAAAGAAGGAGGAGAGTGTAGGCAAAATAGATTTGATTCAAATAGGTTCAATACATACAAATACTTAGGTACTCATCAGTACTATATACAGTGCAACAGGGAGTAAATGCTATGCATGTCTAGTTTCAAGACTCACTAATTAATGCTAGCCCATTTCCTAAGACTCTAATGCCATGACTTCTACTATTCCCAAGACAATGCTAGTTACTCCCTCCGTTCCATAATAACAGTCTCTTTCACTTTTTTTAGATTTATTCATAACTCAATGCATTTGGAATGCATTGAGTTATGATGACTAAATCTAAAAAAAGTGAAAGAGACCGCTATTATGGAATGGAAATGCATTGAGTTATGATGAATAAATCTAAAAAAAGTGAAAGAGACTGCTATTATGGAATGGAGGGAATATGACTAAATACATTTAGTTATGTGTTCTATTCTTAACAGTTATCAAATTAAAATGACTCAACAAAGTCTTATGTTGTTTGGTCACTGCCTAACTCAACCCTTCTCATTTATCCATGCTTATGACCAACCATGTAAAGATTGACAATGAAGCACAACATAGACAGAGTTACCAACATGCATAAACAGTGAATAAAATTAAAAATGATAACAACAACTTCGAGAGCTTATTCATTTTATGTCAAAAGTGATTAACATATTGAACCAATTGATATTTAAATGACTTCTTAGTCACGTTAGGAAGAGATGCCATAACCCACCCTAAAAGAAATGAAAAATAAATCCAAAGCAGACAGTAGCTTACCATATTTTGCGGCTAAACCCCAATACCTAGCAAGCCAACACCTCTTAAGAACAACTTCCTCCTGAAAAGATGACAATTAACATAATGAGTTTTCTAAATAACTAACTTACCAATGGACTCCTCCAATTGGGAAGTAAATACCATTTCTTTCTGAGTTAATATCATTCTTTGTGTCATTGATCGAAGAGCTTTCACTTCAGATTCAGCTCCATTTAGCTGTCTCACTGCGGCTGCAGTCTCAACTTTTGCATTCTATTTGAGAGGAAACGATTAAACATATATAGCAGCAAGAGAGGAATAGTTCTTAGAATGCAGTCTATGCTGCTGACAATATAGAAAAAGAATGGCATGTGCACCTCAACTGCAGCCTGTAGAGATGTGATTTCCTTATCAACTCCATCCTTAGAGTCTTTGGCATTTTTAAGTGCAGCCTGTGAAACATAAAGTTTTCTTGGGGGCATATTTTACAAAGGGAATAAACGAAGAAATGGCCTGTGCTACTATTTGGTGAATAATAGTTCCATTCTCTATGTAGTAGTATATATAAGTTGTGTTCATAGCTTGCATAATATACAGGTCTACAGTTCAAGTTATTTTCCTGTTACCTCTCTTTGACGCAATGCTGCTTCCTTTCTGGAACACAGTAATATGGTGGTGTCAGACATACTACTAAGGAAAACCCATTTGCAATAGTTTAAACTTCAATTCACTCACCTGCTCAAGAGTTTAGCTTCCAAAGATACACCTTCTCCGAGGGAAGTAACCTGCAGACTCAGACACAAAAAGAAAGATTAAACACTGCATATGCAGAACTGATAACAACAACAAAATCTTTTCCAACTAAGTGGAGCCAGCTACATCAATCAAACGAAGCTATGGTGTCCCTCTACCTCAAACTGCTGGGTAACCCTTACTGCGCTTCAGCAAGTCTTCTCCACACATAATCAAACTACCCAAGGCAAAATGCTACCATTTTCTCCATTATATATAAAATTAAATATCTAGGTGATAAAATTTCTGAAGCAAAGCAGAAGCAAAATTTTAACCAAGCATGATGGTTTCCTTTTTGTTTCCCTTAATTTATTACCGGAGGAATGATGGCACAGGACTGATACTCCTAGCCCAATGCATAAGCAGTGACTTTTGGGTCAAAGGCCCCAGTATTCTAGCATAACATACTGAACTGGAATGGACACAGAGTGGGTGCCGAAATACAACCCAGTCTACTCAGGTAAAATGAAACAATTATGCTAAGCATAATTGAGACAGATGTTCATATAAAAAACAAGATGAAAATATCATTAATAACAAACGGTGCAGTAAGCCTGTAAACTTCTGTCAACAGAGAACAAGCAGACATTCATTTAGAAAACAAGTCAACTGGTGGAAACTACAATAGCATATACCAAGTAAGAAATAAAGTGAGTACCTGCTTCTCAAGCTCCCTAACTCTGGCATCTGCTTCCTTGCATCTCTCTTCCTCAAGTCTGAGCTGTATGTTTCAGTTTTAACTGAGGTTAGTACTTTCACCATCAGGAGAGAAAAAAAGATCATATTACCTTGTCAAGAATGCTTTCATTCTCCTCCTGCAGCATATCAACCTGCAGATAGAGCAGAGATTTGTTTCAGCCTCAATTCTTAGCATATTCAATTGTCTGCCATGGAAACATGCATACAAGTCGTGGTGCGAGAGGCAACTAACCTCGTCACGAAGTGCAGGGGCCTCACGGTGGTCTCCGGAATCTTTTGGTGGAACAAGTCCAGAGTCAAATGGAAATCTGCAAATTCTCCGTTCAGCGAGTTACATGAAAATGTAAAGGGACTCCAAAAATTGTGACTGTATTATAACACTAAGGAATGGCAGCAGTTCACATATATAAAATATCTAAACCCGAATAAAGAAGGCATTTGCATTTTACTAAAATTAGCATGAAAAGGAAGCGCGCGAAAAGTGGATGGATGATTAGGGCGGTATGATTGAGGGTGACAGTTAGATTACCTTTTATCTTTGGGCTTATTCGTATGAGCGTTAAGGTCCATCGGATTTGGACCTGTAGTCGGAGTTCTGAGGCTGAGCGGTGGTCTATTAGTAGTAGGTGGAGCCGGAACTTGACGAAGGTACGGGGCTGGTGATTCTTCAGCTAGGTTCCGCTCTAACTAATTAAGTTAGCAGGCAGAAAGAGGCATCAAAAGCATTCAAGAACCCTAGTTAGTTAGTAGTAAATGACAGTGTGGAGCGAAGGAGAAGGGAAAGGAAAGAAGAGCGCACCGCAGGAGATGGAGATCTATGGGTGTGGGTGAGGGGGCGGGGGGCGGTGTTCCTGGGGAGAGACAGGGGTGGAGGAGCAGTGTAGCGAAGGCCTAGATCGTCGTCGTCGTCGTCGTCGTCGTCAGCAGTCTGGGAGGCCATAACCTGGGCGAGGCGCTGAGCGGCGGCCTTGGCAGCAACATTTTGAGTCCTCTTGATGGCTGAAACCCCATTTGCAGAGAGGGTGAGGGAGGAGGACCGAGCATGTCCAGCATTACGTGAAGATAGTGACGAGATCCCATTCCCATTCCCAGATTCACTGCTCCACTGCCTGATTGAAACCGGGCTCTGGCTTCCTTTCCGGTCCATCGCCACCACCATATGCCCAATGCTTTTCCTTTCCGGCCTAGATCCAATTAACAACACCATCCATTTTTCTATTCATTCATTCATTCATCCAACTCAAAATCTAAATCTTCCGAGCGGAGCCTGACTGAACTCTGCTTCTTACTCGCTGTCGCTGCCCACTATGGTCAGTCACTTAGTTAATCACTCTGTCCCCTCATTCCCTTTCATTTCACTACTAACATTATTTCGAGACATTTTACCTTATTCCATCCTCCCTTTTTTATCACGCATTTTCATTTCTTATTAATTACTTTTTTTGGTTGTTCCACATCTGACTATTTGTCCCATTATTTGGGAATTGGTCACCACTTCCCCCGATAAATTCATCATAGCAAATGCATTAACGGGCATTTATTTTAAGTTATATGAGTTTGTTATTAGAAGTAAGTGCTTGAAAATATTTTATTTTATTCTCATGTTTATTTTAAATTACATAAATTTATTTAGAACAAATCATTCCAGAAATATATTATACTCGTGTTTCAATGTATTTTTATTCCCGTTTTATGTGTTGAGAAAAATTTATCAGGAAAAAAGTTTTAAATCATCCTCTAATATTTTTTTTGGTAGTGTAACTTTTATTTAAAAAACTAATTATAATAATCATAATATATATATAATCAATCTATCTATTCCCGATATTTATAAATCTATAATCTATGCATAGATCTTTTTAAGTTTCACCTTATATGTTAGGGAGAAAGATGCACTAATTGGTTTAGGGTGGATAATTGTATTTAGCTGCACTTTTAAACTGTAGTTAAATATATTTTAAAAGTATGGTTAAATGAATTCTCAATTTTACCACACTCCATCCCTTTTCACTAGTATCAATTTCATTTAACCGCACTTTTAAACGGTTGTTAAATGCATTTTAAAAATGTGACTAAATGCATTATCAATTTTACCCGACCTCATTTAACCACAGTTTAATAATGCGATTAAATAAAATTAGTCCACCATAAATCGCTTGGTGCATTATTCTCCCTAACATATAAGATGCAACTTAAAAGTCTCCTCTATACATACATACACACACATGTATATAAAGGATATACTTTAGTAACTAACTTTTTGGTGCTCAATTTTTCTATTCCAAAACTATCCTTGCATTCTTTGTTTTATGTCTCATGTATTATATGTAGTTACTCCTTTTAACAATTCCTCCCATAAAATAAATTTATTCATTTTCTTATATAAAAAAAAAAAGTGGCTTAGTAAACACAAAAGTGCTTGTTAAGCTGCTACTAAAATACATAACGAAGATACAAAAAAGTAAATGCATTGTTATCTTTATAAATTTTATTTTATAAATCTATTAATTAATTAGTTAATAAAATAAAATAAAAATTAAATAGTGAAAGTCACGTGTACCACCACCAAAAAACAGATAGAAATTTTTTATGACACACCTCACATCTTTCTTTTACCTAGTTAGTTACTATATATGTTTAATCTACTCAATAATTAACAGACATAAAATGTCTATCAAAATTTAGTAGTACTAATAATATAATTAAATTTGCTAAGAATATTTTTAAAATTATCATACATATTCTTAACAATATATATCATCAACTAATATAATTTGTTTTTAAAAATCTAAATAAAAATTATTCTCAAAACTTTGAAGGGTAAAATGAATTAAATTTTTAGAATATCTAAGAATGTTCTTTTTAAAAAATGTGAGATTCAGGAATGAAATTTTAAAGTTTAAGAAAATCACCAATTTTTTTTTTATAGATATAAAAAGTGACTCGACATCTAAAATTGAACAATGAAGATGTTACTTGAAAAATTACTAAGATATTTACGCAATTAACCGGTTGAACATTTAGCCAAAACAATATTGTGGGGAATTGACATTTATATGGTTTTAAAGGGAGGGGAACCGATTGTACGGGCCAAAATACAAAATTACGGATGTGTGGTGCAAATTTCTGAAATCGCCACTATGCAGGGCGGTTTCAGAAAATTCAGAAAAAAAAAAAGAAAAAAAAAATGTTGAAATTGGTGGGACCCGTGGCGATTTCAGAGTAAAAAAAAAATAAAAACTCAGATGTCTGAAATCACCACAAAGAATGACGATTTCAAAAAGAAAAAAAAAATAAACTCATACATTTCATAATTCTTTTCAATGCACCATACTATGGGATTATAAAATTTTTGGAGCCATAGATAAGTAAAAATATCCCAATATTGTCGGTCCTTCACTTTTTACCTCCACCTTCTCATTCCTTTCTTACCGGCATTTTTCACCGTCCGTTGAAAGAGATTTTTTTTTAAGGGTTTTGAGATTTTTTGAAAAAGAAGTGAAAAAGAAAACAAAATCCTTTCCTATACAAAACTTGGGTCAACCCAAGCCATTTAGTAGAGTTACAATCTATCTATACTATACTATATATATATATAAAATAAAAACTCAATTAACAATAAATGTAATCCCACATGTCACTACTATGTACATTTCACAATAAATACTTTCAATTATCAATAATTATAAACTAAATTTAAAAAAATACAATTATAAATTTTTAAAATTTGTTATGATTACAAGAACCATATAAATCAATTAATATAATTGCAAGAACCATATAAATTATTTAATGTCATATGAAATAAGTGTATTTTGTACACTATTTTCTTTTTTACCAATGTGATTTTTTTTATGATATATATATATATATATATATATATATTTTAAGTTACAAGTTTTTAGAAGGAGATGTATTTTTATATTAAAGTTCTAATTTTTTAAACATACTTACAATTCAAAGATTCTTTTACAGAGTATTTTTCACTGTACCTCTTTTTATTCTACAACTCTAAACATAATTATGTAACTTCAAATGTTATCTTAATTCAATTCTTTAGTCGAAAAAATATACTAAGCAAGCAAATGCGAAAATAGATGGTGGAAAACACATGGAATATTAATACACTTTTTTTACAAGACTAATACAATTTTTTTTAGTTAATAAAAAAATATATATTTATACTCAGTTGTTTACAATTTTTCTACCATGCTTAAGAAGGCAAGCAAATCACAATTTGAAAAATAAATTTAGTGAAACAAAAAAATAGAAATCATGTGCACCACTAACATTTACGAGCTTTTTTTTTTCGATGTCAAGAATATTAACCCACTTTATTTAAAAAAATAATTAGGTATGCAACTCCTCTAAAACTCTAAAGGGAGAACTTTATTATCTTAAAGGTTTTACTCGACTCGAACATAATTACTTTCAATGAGAAGATACCTATGATCTGGACCAAAAAATAAAATACTTGTGATTTATACTCAAAAATATTAATACCCAAATATTATAAAAATGAAAATTTAACAACATATATACAATTATTTTAGTACTCAACAAATAAATAAATGTAGTTTGAGAGACATGATGTTTATAGAACATAGTTAATAGTTAAATTGATGTCAAGATAGAAATATCATTTTTTATTATTATTTATTTTAGCAAAAATCCCTAATTCCATCCATGTCATAAATTTTCGACCAAAATCGTCTATGCAAAATACAAAAGGTAGTTACATTAGTCCCTCCATCACTTTCCTAACAATAACAATTGACGTGATACATAACTGTTGGTCTAATGTGATTGATTTTTGAATTTTGCATGGACAAGTTTAGTTGAAAAGTTTAGATGATTATGTGTCATGTGAATTTTCATCATTGGGAGCATAATAGATGGACAAATGTGGTTGACTTTCATATTTTACAAAGATGATTTTGGCCAAATCTTTTTGGCAGAGACAAAGTTGATTAGAGTGAATATTTTCAGGGACGAAATTGGTAGTTTTTCCTTTATTTTGTGAGGATGTTGATAGTATAAAATATGCGTGTAAGAATTTGTAAATAGATATCATGGTTAAGCTTTAATTTGAATGAAATATACCCTCATTGGGAAATCCCTATTTCTTACAAAGGAGGAGGACCAACAGTTAGGTTATGCCAAATTAGACCATCTGATTGGACTAGAATGTCAAAAAGAGTTTAACCATAATATACCTCGTGATTAGAAACCAAAAACTTTGTGAATGGTAAAAATTCTTGCTAAGAGATTCATACCCCCTCCAAAGACCTTAGTCAGGTTGGGTTAAAATAGTTGATATCTTGATAATAGGACTTGATGCAAGAGAGTCTCACTTAACTCACTTTTACATTTTACTTTTCTCATGTGGCAGGAGATACTCTAAAAGTGGCCAAGTGAGGTCTGGTAACAGACAGCTAGCGAGAACTATGCAAGAATAGCTTGTATATTAAGACAGTGAGAATGAATTAAGGATAAGTTGATCCACACTAAGTAGTCATGATCACAATTTCTCAATAAGCAGCAATAGAAGCAGACAAATCTCATTTTATTAGTCCAGTATTGTAAAGATTTTATATAATAAGGTGTGTCCAATAGCTGCACTCCCAAATTCATCCCAATCAAGGTCCAAGACAGACAGTCACAGCTTCGAAAAAACTGGCTTCCGTTTCTGCAGCTGTGCCGTCACAGCTTCAGTTAAATCATTGGATAACAATCTCGCAGAATTCAAGGTTGCAACAAAGTCCAATCCCTGATCCACAGTTAAGTCCCTACTTTTGAGCAACACTGTTTTTGTCCCGACAACTGCAAGGGGGGACTTGGTAGCAATTGCTGTCAAGAATCAAAATCAATAAATCAGAACTGATGACAAGTTGAGGCAAGGGGAGGAAATCTATTTAAATCCACCATTCAATCCTCTCCTATTTAAAAGCAAACATACACAAACAAGACAATCAATCCATATATTATAGGTGTGAGATCAAGCCAATGGAAGCGTGATTTTGATTTTAATTTTAGAGGCAAGTGAAGAGTGTGAGTGTCATAGCATAGCCATTGAAGAGAGCACTGACCGTGAGCGAGATCCGAGACAGCGTGATCGAGGTCATGTTTGGAAGGGAAGGCGCGAGAAACGAGCCCCAACTCTTTGGCCTCCAGACCCGAAAGCCTGCGAGCCGTCAAGGCCAACTCCATGGCGTTGCCGTAGCCCACAATACTGGGCAGCCTCTGAAGAGTTCCCAGATCAGCGGCCAGGGCCAAATCCACCTCCTTCACCGAAAAGAACGCATCCTTCGTGCACATCCTTATGTCACAGGCGGTCACGATATCAAATCCACCGCCGATGCACGCCCCGTGAATACTAGCAATCACCGGTTTCCGGCAGCGCTCCAGGGCCGTCACCGAATCTTGCATAGCGAGGATCTGTCGCCGGAGTCTCTCGCCGCCGGCATCCTGAGACCGGAACTGCGCAGTAGATTTCAAAAGGGAGAGGTCGATGCCGGAGCAGAAGTGGTCGCCAGCACCCGATAACACTATCACCTTCACCTCCGGATTGTGATCCAGCGCAAACAGCGCTTTCGGAAACTCGCTGAAGAAATCATCCGTCAGAGCGTTGCGTTGTCTCGGACGATTCAGGTATAGATAGAACACGCCGGATTTTGGGTTCTTCTCCACTATTTCGAGGGTTGAGTAATCCATTGCCCTGTTCCCTTTACTCTCCCACATCCAAAATCTCCAATATTATTTATTTTCATTCATTTTAATTATGCCAAGTGGCGTAAGAAAATGAAAGCAAAATAATTTATAGGTCCTACCGGGAGTCGAACCCAGGTCGCTGGATTCAAAGTCCAGAGTGCTAACCACTACACCATAGAACCATTTGATAGCAGCTGTAAAATATATCTAATATGAAATATTAGTTTCCCTTCACAGGTCAAACTACACATATTCCTACCTCACCTTTACAAGTAGTTAAGGGTAAGGATGTTTCCACGAGTAATGAAGACATGAAAATGGGGCACAGGTAGTGTGTAATGGGAAGAATGGTTTCTAATTAAATTCACGAGTATAAAAACTGTTACGGACTGGATCTCAAAGGCCCATTCCGCGTAGCACCCGCGATCGGCCCACAATGCAATCCAACTAGAGGATAAGAACCCATACCCGCAGAACGGCTTAAGAGAGCCAGCGCAACCTGAGCCGACCCCAAACTGACCAGCTATCATCACGCCCCGTAATGGACTCTCACCAGCGGGCATCATGCTGCGATCCCCGGAGGCAGAATAGGAAGGATATCTGCAGGATTGAGGAAATCACGGATACCATTCAGGTATATAAATAGGGCCAGCCAGCTAGGTACACTCTCAGACTCTAGACCCCTACTTTCGAACAACATCTCAAACCTCTTCTAACTTAAGCATTGGGGTCCTTGCAAGTACCCGCCACGGCCGACCATCACCCCCCACGGAGCTCCAGGATTCGAAACGTATCACTCTGGTACAAAAACATATGTGATTTCTTAGATATCTAATGGGTTCTTAGTTTATTCATTTTTTATCATTTTTGCAACTAAATTCATTAAATTTTATTATTATTTTATGATATAAAATGATATATTAATTGATTATATAATTTAATGTGATAACTTAATATTTTTCAATATAATACTTGTAGAAAAGTGCACAGTAAGGTCAAATGGTCTGCAAATTTCTAAGCCTTTTATACGTTTGCTATTTCAATGATTTGATTAATAAAAAATTTATTATGATCATATAAAACATGAAATGATAACAAAATTTGATAAATTTATTTTAAAAATTATAAAAAATAAATAAATTAAGTATCATGGGATATTTATCCCATGATATATTTAATTTAAGCAACCACTAAAAACATATAATTAGGTGAAACAATGCAACCAAATTAAGTTAGTAAATTATCTCTACCTGGAGGGATAGGAGAGTTTCAATCACTTCTTGGTCACATTTGTTTAGATTATTATATTCTTTTTTAATATGTGTGTGTGGTTATACATAAGAGCAATTTAAATTAAGAAATTATTCTTTTAGAATTATAATTTGTAAAATTGTTACAATCTGTATGTTAAATATTATCATTCTAGTGGATATAAATCTTTTACAAGTTGCATATTTGTACTATAAATAGGGATGAGAATAACGCAAGCCAAGTCAGACTGCATCTTTTAACAGGCTGAGCATGTATCATTAATTTTTGCCTTGGGCCTGATCTGTTGCTTATCAAATGCTTTTTTTTGTTTGATCTCACCTGTTTGAGAAGCCTAGCCTAGCTTGGAGTTGCAAGCCTTTTTTTTAAAAAACAAAAAACCTATTTTCCAACAAAATAGAAAAAGATATCATTCATCATGTCTAACAACAAATATTACAAAAGAAAATTTAAATTTGGGGAGAGCACAACACAGTTTAGGCAAAACCTAACAAAGGTAAACACAATAAAACACAAATACACAATAGTAACATTTTGTTTTATAAATTTTTTTTTAATTAGAATACACAATAGTTACGTGTTAAAAAAAGTTAGTTTATATTATTGCACAACAAGTCGTATGTTGCTTTGTGGTCATATTATACTTTTGTAAGTGAAGTGTGTTGCGATCAAATTCATGGTCTAATGATTACTCTTATAGCCAATGAAATGAAAGGACCAAAGTTTGAGACATAGACACGATAAATTCTCTCTCTCATCTTAATCAAAAAAATAATATATATATATATATATATATTTTTAAAAATGATATAGTAATCATTTAAATATTATTATATTAAATTTCTTCCGCTAAATTTGCCACAAGGCATTGTCCCATTGAACTTCTCTCACTAACAAATTTTCTGATATTTTGATTATTTTTAAATTTTTTATGATTTTATTATTTTGCCTTTCCATTACTCCACACTCTTTATATTCTTTGACGCTTCGTCTTTCACACATATTTAAACTTTTTTATTTTTCAAATGTTTATAAGATGGTGAAGGGCTGGGGTGGCCTTTGATTAACTTTGAGAACACTTGGTGCATAGAAGTTGCCAAAATTAAAAGGTTTTAAGTTTTGTAAATCAGTCCTTGTAAGTAGTTAATGTTAAACTATTATTTTAATTAAAACGAAAAGGAGCATTTTAGCATAATTATAAAAAAAATTAATTAAAATGAGAGTGCCAATAAATAAAGAGGAGTATTTAGGCACATGACAAATAAAGAGGAGTGAGAATCGCAGTCAGGTACATTACATGATAAAGATTCATGAGGCACATCCGTGGTTTGTGGCCAGCCTACGAGACCTAATAGTTTAGTTCCGTATGTCTTCCTATGCAATTTACGTTAATGAAATTAAAATGGTGAGCATGGCATTAAAAGGGATGATTTCTTATGTATTTTTAATGTTACGTGATGTTCTTGAATGGAGTAGATGAAACATTTGAAATTGTACGAGCTATTACAATAAATAGGGAGCAATCCGAAAGAGGCGCAGAAGATCCAAATTATGCGCAATCGAAGCTAACGAAAAGAGGTTGAGGTTGAGATGGAGATGGATAAATTGCTCGCAGTGGAAAATGGTTTCCCATCTGGACCAATGGCTAAAACGTAAGAGAGAAAACACATTCACTTAGAGAGATATGAATAACAAACCAGCAACGAAGAAAGGAGGTCGTGCCTTTTCTTTGCACCCCAAGCCCCATATTTGATTTACTGATCTGAAATTAATCAGAACAACATAGCAATACATACAAAATAAATAAATAAATATATATATGATGGTGAACAAGTCCTCAAGCTTTACGTCAACAAGTGTTTGCACCCCAAAAGGAAGGGACAAGGATTTGGAGGAGGATGCCCCCCACCACGATCTCCCACAAGTTTTGGAGGACGTCGATAGTTTTCTCCGCACTAGCACTGATAATCCCCCTTGTGCACAAGTTCCCGACTGTATCCGCGTGTTACCCAAAATACTGGATTCTATGATTGATAGATACATGGCGGGCAGAATCAAGTTGGGGCATGAGGCAGAGGAAGACGAGTCATTTCTAGATGCCGTGGATCGCGTCTCCAAGCTGCTCTGTGCCACTAATTTAAGTGCCCTGGACTTGGACAAAGCTAGCTCCGTCCTTGAAAAAGCAATGTCTTTCTTGGAGAAATATCTCTGCGCTCTTCTACAAGATCACAAATCCAGCAGCAGCAACATCATCTTCTGCTGCTGCTGCTGCTGCGGCTTTCAATCCAAAGCCAAAACCCCCAAGAAAACATCCTCTTTCAGATCCCTTCTTCAGGTTCAAGACTTGGATCATGTGTGTTCATGTGATCAGCCCCCCACCCCTGCCACTGCCATTGCAACTAAAGATGACGGAGAAGAAGAAGACGAGGACTTGGCAGCATTCTCCCCGGAAAGAGTTTCCATCCTGAGCAAGATCGCAACTGCCATGGTCAATGCAGGGTATGAAGCAGAGTGCTGCATGGCTTTTGCCAGCTTCAGGCGAAGTGCTTTCAAGGACGCGATGGAAAGATTTGGGTACGGGAGCCTAAGCATAGACGAGATTCATAGAATGAAATGGGAATTGTTGGAAGGAGAGATTGGGAGTTGGAACAAAGTGGTTCGGCACTGCACAACTGTGCTCTTCAATGAAGAACGAGGGCTCTATGACTCGGTGTTCCCCAGCGATGATCAGCAGCATTCCATCACATCGCAGAGCCTGTTCGGTGATCTCGCGCGGGCTGTCATCGCTCATTTCCTAAGCTTTGCACAAGGCGCGGCCTTAACGAAACCATCAGCGGAAAAGCTATTCAAATTTCTAGACATGTACGAGACCCTGAGGGACGCGGTGGAGCCTGGCATCGCCGACTCTCCGGAGAGGTGTGCCGAGGAGCTTGCACAGGAGACGGCCATAGCCAAGATCAGGCTTGCAGGGGCTGCTGTGGCCATGTTCTGCGACCTGCAAAACTCGGTTAAGGGCGATAACCAAAGGATTCCAGTTCCCAACGGTGCAATTCACCCGTTAACTCGTTATGTCATGAACTATCTAGAGTATGCATGCGAGTATAGAGATACGTTGGAGCAGGCACTGTTGTTGCAGCAGGAGCCTCCTCGTAATCACGATGGGAGTTCTCCCTTTGAGGCTCAGCTGATGACAATCATGGAGCTGCTGAATGCAAACATTGAAAGCAAGTCCAAGTTGTACAGGGATCCGGCATTGCGCTGCGTTTTTCTGATGAACAATGGGAGGTACACATCACAGAAGATCAAAGGGTGCACAGGGATTCACGAGGCCGTGGGCGACAACTGGTGCAGGATGAGGAAATCTGGGTTGAGCCAGTGCCACAAGAGGTATCAGAGGGAGACATGGAGTAAGGTGCTGCAGTGCCTTAACCCAGAGGGCCTGGTACAGGGGGGCAAGTTGGTGTCGAAAGAGTTGCTGAAGGAGAGGTTTAAGTGTTTCAATGGCATGTTTGAAGAGATCCACAAAACACAGAGCGCTTGGGTGGTGAGTGACGAGCAGCTTAAGTCGGAGCTCAGGGTCTCAATATCGGCTTTGGTCATCCCTGCTTACCGCTCCTTTCTCGGTAGATTCAAGCACCATCTACAATCGACTAGACACATTGACAAGTATATCAAGTATCATCCTGAGGATATTGAGGCTTTCATTCACCATTTCTTTGACGGGGGCTCTGCGTCCATGGCCCGAAGGAGAACATGATACCTACCGCTTCTGTTTTTCAAGCAAGTCGAATAGAAAACGGTATTGTAAGCGCTATTTTGTCAAAATCAATTCAATCAAATGCGTGTTAACAGCATCCTCAGTTCTTTTTCTTTTTCTTTTTCTTTTTTATTTTATTTTATTTTATTTTATTCATTCATTCTTTAATGGCATCCAATACAATCTCACGAGAACGGCAAAACGACGTGGACATCGCAGAGGCGAAATTGCGGCAAAAAGTAATTAGTTTTAGATAAAATAAATATTGTGTAAATATTGTCCAGATCTTAAAATATAATTGGAGGGAGAGGGAGAGGAGATGATGGAGAGAGAGAGGATGTCGATGACTGTACTCCACGGTGCGGTGATCATAACGATGGATGAGGAGAGTCGAGTGTTTAGGGACGGTGGCATCGTCATCGAACAAGATAGAATCAAAGCCATCGGCCAATCGTCGCAGATTCTCTCTGAGTTTGCTCATGCCGCCCACCACGTTGTCGATGTCAGCGGCCACATCTTGCTCCCAGGTTGGCTCTGCTCTGTTTTCTATGGCTTCAATTCAATTCAATTCAATTCAAACCGATTCTGATCATCTACGGTTTTAGTTGAATAGGGTTCATCAACACCCACGTTCATACTTCCCAACAGCTGGCTAGAGGCATAGCCGATGATGTTGACCTAATGACCTGGTTGCACGGCCGCATTTGGCCTTATGAATCCAACATGACTGAGCACGATTCTTACATTTCTACTCTGCTCTGTGGGATCGAACTGATTCACTCCGGCGTAAGCAGCCTTGTTCACAGTCCGTCAATTAATTAGTCAATTGAATTGAATTGAATCCACTTTCCCCTCAGGTGACCTGCTTTGCTGAAGCTGGGGGCCAGCATGTTGATGGGATGGCTAGAGCAGTCCGCTTGCTGGGTATGCGTGCTTGTCTGACCCAGTCAACCATGGATTCTGGCCACGGTTTGCCTTCCTCCTGGGCCTCTCGCACTACTCATGATTGCCTTCAGGTCATCAGCTCCTCTCCCGATCCAATCCAATCCAATTCCATTCCAATATCCAGTTCCTTGTTCTTGAGTTCTTGCTTGCTTCTTTTTTCCTCCCCTGCAGTCTCAAAAGGACAATTATGACAAGCATCATAATACAGCAGATGGCCGCATCCGAGTCTGGTTTGGAATTAGGCAAATCATGAACGCTACCCACCGCTTACTTCTCGACACAAGAGATGCCGCAGCTCAACTCAAAACAGGAATTCACATGGTACCTATTTCTCTCTTCGCTACGCATTCATCTCATTTTCATGTTGCATGCACTCAAATATTCCTTCCTTCGTTACTAAATCAAACAATTTTTATTAACTTTAATCACTTTTATTACATGCATTTTTATGTTCTACACTTTCCTACTGTTTCAGGCTTTACTATAGATTGCACTTTACACGTAACCTGTCTGTTGGTATTTGAAACTAATTGAGTTGAAATTTGCAATTATTAGCATGTTGCTGAGATACCATATGAGAACCAACTAGTCATGGATGTGCACAAAGTAAATCATGGAACTGTGACATACTTGGATAGCATAGATTTCCTTCAAAACAATCTGTTAGCAGCTCACTCAGTTTGGGTTGATAATAACGAGGTAAAATTTTGTTACTCTTTGACTTGGTTCTGTTAGCAAGTATCTGTTAATGTCATATTGAAGTGTGCGCCTCCTTTTTTTGGGGCTACTGCATACGTTTTTTCTATGCATTGATGTTGCATCATGCCCTTGGAAGTTATTTTTACCCCTCTGGCACTTTCCTTTAGCTTTAAATGTTAGTATTAACTTATTTAGAACAACCACCAAGGCTTCGGATGTGTGCCTATATGGGAAGGTTTTACCAATATAAACTAACTAGGCTAAAAAGTGAACCAACAAAATGGGGAACGAGGAGCAAAATAAAAAGTATCAGTGTAAGCTGACCAGTCATAGGCTTAAAGTTCTTTGTTGGAAAGGATCTCAAACCTGGGGTTAGTGTGATGGTCAGTAATTATTATTGCATAACATTTTCAGATATCTCTTCTTTCAAGGGCAGGGGTCAAAGTGTCTCACTGTCCTGCTGCTGCAATGCGAATGCTTGGATTTGCACCTGTAAGGGAGATGCTCAATGCCGACATTTGTGTCTCCTTGGGAACTGACGGGGCACCATCAAACAACCGCATGAGCATTGGTTCATCTTAACTCTAAACTCGTAAATTCTTTCTTTATGGTTCTTATAATTTCCCAATATCAATTGCGCAGTAGTTGCCTCATGTATGCAAATTTCGTTTTTATGTGAAGAATTTTTTTATTTTCAATACCTTAAGTAGAGCAAGAAACAATCTATCCGCTCACGGACAAGTTCATGTAAGACCACATACATCTGACCCTTCCCAGGCACCGCTCCATATCCTTGACGGGAAATACAATCTTTATGGCAGTATTCTCTTTTAGAAGTTTTAGGTACAATTTACTGGCTGGACATTTTCATGCATAAAGTATATTTGCAGTTGATGAAATGTACCTGGCTTCTCTTATTAACAAAGGGCGGGAAGTTTATGCTAATGGAACAACAGATCCAACCGCATTGCCTGCTGAAACTATTATTAGGATGGCTACTGTTAATGGTGCTAAGTCGGTCTTATGGGATGATGAACTAGGTTCTCTTGAGGTTGGGAAAAAGGTCGGTACTGGTTCAGACTGTGTCTCTCTTCTTATTGCAATTATTTTTCTCTACACCTTTGAACTAGGATCAAATATGTGAATCAGTGTAGTCAGAATACCTCTTTGTTGAAACAATTCTTGTTGGCCCAATTTTTTTTCCATCAAAATGCAACAAATGCTGCACAACCAATCATGTTAGGAGATAGATGCTAAAAGGAGAGAAAAAAATTGGATCAAAATGCAAGGCGCTCTTTTCTTGTACTTTTATTTGTTTCTCGTGTAATGAAAAAGCTTTTATACCAATTATATCATTTTCCTTGTTAGAAACAGCTTGTGCCATAGAGAATTGAATGCAAATCAGGTTTTACATGTATGGTGTAAGGAAGCAGGATTGTTCATCATATTTAATCCTCGTTATATTTCACTGCATAAAATACAATTGAAGAATGAAAAGGGTAATGCCACTTAAACAACAAAATTGAACAACAAAAGTGGACTACGTATAAAAATATAATAATATGTGTATACATATGTAGACATATAAAAATACAACAATACGTTAGTACACATGGATCACACATAATTATTATATACTACATGTGTACACACATATTATTGTATTTTTATACGTTGACCATTTTTATTGTTTAATTTTGTTGTTCAAATAGCGTTACCCCAATGAAACCCCTAATATTTGTTAATAATTAAGAAATTTCATTGTGTCTAAGAACTCTAGAGATGATAACATACGATATCTTTTTCTACTGCCAGTAACAAAAGCTGACAGTGTTTGTACTTCTCATTTGGTAGGCTGACATTGTTGTTGTCAATCCTTGGTCTTGGCCTATGGTTCCTGTTCATGACTGGTACGAACCCATTACTTGATTGGTACTTTTGGTCAAATATAAATGCTTTCTCTTGTTATCCTATTTGTATTCTGTGACGATTACGCTTTCTCATGCATTATATTAAGCAATTACGTGGCTCTTAAGTCCTCTATCTTCTGGTAATCTTGGCTGCCTGCATCCAGCTTTCTTTACCATCATGCGGTCCAAATTTTCTTTTAACTTGATGTTCAACCATTATGCAGGGTTTCCAGCATAGTATATTGCATGCGAACAGAAAATGTGGTTTCTGTCATGTGCAATGGCCTATGGATAATGAAGAACAAGAAGATCATAAATGTGGACGAGGTTTGTCATAGCATTTTTCTTATGTAGAGAGGGTTTATATTTTAATAGTTTAATTGCGAGAAAATACTTTTTCAGTCTGATTTTTAGTTCCCATCAGCAAGGCAGCATATTTTTCCATTTTCATGGTGACCAGAAGTTTTATTCGTATGGTACGTGACAGGAAGAAGTTATCTTGAAGGCAAAACAGGCTTCTGCTGATCTTCTGAATAGGGCAAGCATAAAGTTACCAACTAGAATGAACGTCATATGATTGCTGTTCCATAACTATTGTCTATGACTCTGTAATAAACATTCTATGTAATACTAACACGAGTAACAGGATGCATAATACTGTTAGGCTGTTAGCCAATATCCAATGAAATTGTCTCGGAGAGGTATCGGCAGTGCGATGCTGAGCCTATGACATTGTGCAAGCGTGCAAGCCATGAAGCTCGAGGTTCCATTTTCCATTGGTTTTTAAAAAACTTCTATTCATTAAAACTGTCATTGTTAACATATAAATCATTTTTTTCTTCTTTTTTGTGTGTAAGTCTTCTGAATTCATAAAACAAGAAAAAGATAAATACAGGCTTAAGGCCTACTCCATGGCCTGAGATTAACGGTTGGGATGATTTATCGCGCATTTCATACTTGTTGGTTGAGCTGTGCAACATTTTCCTTTTTCTTAATCCATATATTTTATCTATATACTAAGTAGGGAGCGACACTAATGTCGATCTCAATTTGTGGCTTTTTTCCTAGTTTTTCTAGATTATCCTTAGTTAAAAGTTAATTCATCTTTAGTCTATTGTCACTCCACATTTTAATTTTATACTAATTAATACTAAATACCATAGTTAATTATTTTTAACTTAACAAATCTTAAATAAATTAAATTATTAAATGCTTATTTTTTAAAATGTTTTTTGAAGTCGAATCCAAATTTTATTGATAATCGGATAAATATATATATAAAAAAATTCTTAACGTCTTTCAATTTATTAAGTAGACATCAAGAAAAATATAGTAAAAAAATAATTTACTAAAGTTCTCAAGCAATATTTTCTAGTGACACAAAAGGAAAATTATGGTAAAAAAAAATCGTAAATGAAAGGCTTGACTTAATTAATTAAAAGATATAATACATAGTCTCATATAAATATGAAATATTACTTAAATAAATAGACAAAACTTACTTGCTTTGGATGAGAAAAGTACCTCTAAATTCCAAACTTTCTATGTCTATATCTCACCTTGGTTGAAAGGTGAAGGAGAGTTCATTTGCTTTTGTTATAAAAAAAATGTGCCACTTGTTAAGAAATATATGATTGAGAGACTAATTTTTTGTATATACATCAAATAATTCATAATTTTGTTTACTTGTAAATGATTTGTAAATAACTTTAGAGGTGTTTAGTGAGTTTAATATATTGGTACCAAAAAAATGTCAATTTGTATAATGATCTTGATGATCACATCTTTGTACACAATTAAAATTCGTATAAGAATTCATATTTTCTATTAACAATTTTATCCTTAACATATGAAACTAACAAGTTGAACTCTCACTAGACAAAATACACAACTTAACGACTAAATAAACTATCAATCTGCGTCACACTAGACCTGATAAACGAGCCCTTCCTGATTAAAATTTAGGGGACAGTATAGTAATTTGAGGGTGAATCCCTATCCCCGTTCTCAAACCGTGAAGTGATAACAATACAAGTATAGATATTGGGGCGCAGTGCCGTGAGGCTGAGTGTGGAATCAATGGCGGCTGCATTTACAATTACAACAACGCTGGTAAATAATGATGACTGCTGTTTGATTTTCCCTTTCCCTTTTACAATTATTATTTTTGTTTTTTTTTTAATAATTTTTTTCTACCTGAAAATCGGTGTGTACCCAGTCAAATGTTCCAGGAAACAGAATCAGAATCGGAGCGTTGAACTTGAACCCTAACCCTACGACGAGTTGGAGTGGGAGTGCAAGTGGAGGTGCTACTTCATCGAAGCTGAAGCTGCACGTGCCGAGTGTGAAGAATGGGAATGGTCTTATAAGAAGGAGAAAGGAGGGTTTGGTCATCCGGGCGAGTTCGGAGGAAGCAGCCGCAGCGGCAGCCCCTTTGCAGTCAAAAGTGACTCACAAAGTATACTTTGACATCAGCATTGGAAATCCAGTTGGCAAGCTTGCCGGAAGGATTGTGATTGGACTCTACGGTGACGATGTGCCCCAAACTGCAGAGAACTTCCGTGCCCTCTGCACGGGAGAGAAGGGCTTTGGCTACAAGGGCTCCGCCTTCCATCGTGTAATCAAGGATTTCATGATTCAAGGAGGAGACTTTGACAAAGGAAATGTGTGTGCCTCCCTCTTCTTTTTTCCTTCCCTTCCCTTCCCTTCCCTTCTCACTCACCTTCTCTTCTTGCAGGGAACCGGTGGCAAAAGTATTTACGGCCGTACTTTCAAAGATGAGAACTTTAAACGTGAGTTTACCCACTCTTGTGCTTGCCTCACAACTCACATCACTTCCATTACCCAACTATCAAACCTGTATAACCAATAATTTACCTGCCATTATTTAACCACTTAACTGCCTATATTTGATCATTATTATGACTAGTTTGTTGGTTAAATATGTTTTACATTTGTTAATGGCTAGTGATGTGAAGCCAACTGCCTGTATGTGAAAGAGCGTGCGTCTAATAATACTCAAATTTGGCATTTAGCATGTACTAAAAGAAACTGCTGCCATTAAATTTTTTTAATGAAAATATTGCTGCTGAAAACATTTGTTTCAACATTGCTTCACTTAATTTCGTTTTATGAGTATTATTATTAAAAATAAAAAATGCTGGAACATTTTCTGTGTTGAATATTCTTCTCCTCTCATATTCCGTATTTAATATCCAGTTGAAGTATTATTCCAAATATAATGCTGATATGTCGAATATCTGTAGTGTCTCATACTGGAGCTGGAGTTGTTAGCATGGCAAATGCAGGCCCCAACACAAACGGGAGTCAGTTTTTCATATGCACTGTGAAGGTATCTTTCTGTGCTTTGATTCTCTTCATTACCCACCCTTGTTCTAGGCGGAATTCACTAATCTTAGAGTTAGAGAAGTAAAGAGTCAGCACAGCAGCATTTGAACCCTTCAGCAAGATCCATGCAGTTCCTTTTGCATGTCTTGACTCTTGAGTTACTGATAAGCAAGAGCCAGAATGCTGTGATTGAATAAGAAATATACTATATTCTGAACATAATATGTTTTAAGATTCCCTCCTACTTAAACATGGCATGTTTGTTGTGCAACTGGTATAAACTGTTGCGTTGACTTTCCTGCCAACTTTTCTGTATGTATGTGATAGATGAGCCTGATCTTCAGTATCATCAACATTTGCCAATCTTTGCACCTCTGTGTTTTGCCATTTTTCTGTGTAATTATGATAAGACCATTGATTTCATATTCATATAAGAAAACTTCGTATACTATACACCAATATTAAATTAGATTGCAATTAAAATACCACATGCTGCCTACTACTAACATTGATTAATGGTTAAGATGAAAATGCTAAGAGCTCTTAATATCCATTACCATGAAACTAAGGGGACAATATTTATCATCCTTGGTTTTGACCTAATCAACTTGTTTGATGAAATGACAGACACCATGGCTGGATCAGAGGCATGTTGTATTCGGCCAAGTTTTGGAAGGCATGGACATTGTTAGGTTGATCGAGTCACAGGAGACAGATCGGGGTGACCGTCCCAGAAAGAAGGTGGTTATCAGTGACTCTGGTGAGCTTCCAGTTGCTTGATGTNCCAATCTGACCGGCATCCTTAAGCCAAAGTGGAATTGGATTGTGATAAAAAGTCTACGAATCTTTTATGAAATGCATGATCAGATTTTAGCATCATGCGAGTGAATTGTGTTATGCTTTCTGAGCAATTCTGCCGTATCATCAACCAAATCACATTTTGTTGGCCATGAGTCTATGAAATCCCAACGATAGCAGTGCTCATGGAGGATGAAGAAACTGTGATATCTGTTCATTGTGCGAAAGAATACCTCCTATACTAAAACACTTGGGGGGCATTTTGCGTGTGGTATGAGGTAAATTACTTGTAATTTGGCTTTTAAATTATCTGATAATTTACGTTGACATGTTTGATGTGACAGAATTGCTAGTAAACATTGTCTTTGAAGGTAATTCTTTTGAAAGATGATCTAAATTACCAGTAATCTTAAAGATAATGTACCAAATATTACCTTACATATTTGCCATGTTAGCGTCGATGGTCAACCAAAGAAAAGAGCAAATTGAGCATTCCTAGCAAAATTGGTTTGGGGATGACAAGGTTATTCGTGAAGAGAGCCACGGTGGGAGAAGGCACTGCCCAATAGTAATATGTGTAGCATCGGGTGACCGTGGGTACATGAAGATGCGTGTTTGGTTGAGTGTATTTTAATCGATGATGTGATTAACAGAGTGTCATATTAATAGTGTCATATGAATAAAATAAAACAATGACCCATAACATGATTCCAATTGACACATAACCTGTTATTAGACTAACTTATGGGACAAGTGAATTTAATTTGTTCATGACTTTACTGATAAGACACTCTATTAACTATATCAATAATTATCAGAGTCTCATTAAGGATAGAGACTAACATCATGTAATTTGTGATATATTTGGATCAAAATTTAAAAAAAAAATCATTTTAAGAACTTAAATTAAATTTCCAAAATTTGTAACCATGTTTAATTCTATATTCTTTAGTAAAACATCACACAAAAGTTTTTAGCTGGAAGAGGACATCCGTAATTAAGATGTTTCCTTGAGGAATTAGGGTTAATACTTAACAATTTTGTATAGACAGACTTTTAATATTTAGATTTAGTTATACTCACATAAAAAAGAGGTTAATTTAGTTTTTAATTCTTCATAAATCGTGAATTTTATTTTATGTTGCTCATAAATTTTTTGTTAAAAAATTGTGCTTCATAATTTTTTTTTTGTTATATTTTAGTCCCTACTGTGCATTTAGGCCGATTTTAGTCCCTAACATGCATTTGGGCCATTAATTGTTAAGGGGCTAGTTAACTTGACTACGTGACAGTCACATGTCACGTACATGACACAGAATAGTTTACTCATAATTTTTTTCCGTCAAGAATCTGTCTCTCATAAATTTTTTCATAAGAAAATCGTCTTCATAATTTTTTTTGGTTAAAATTTAATTCATTTCATCTATTTAGGTGATTAATTGTTAACATGGCGGCTAACTTAGTCACGTAGTCCGCTGATAATGTTGGATGTAGTCTGTGCACCTTTAAATCGTCATATTTCACTAAACCAACGCACTCTCTATGCTATGCCTCTAGTGCTGACAAAATAGCTCTTTTGTTTTAAGGGAAAATGCTAAATGTATAATAACATTTAGAATACATAAACCACTCTCTCACAAAAGTATAAATTTTATTATACTTAATTTTCATTTTATGATAAAACTCATAATTTTGTAAGAGAATTATTCACATATTATCTAAATATTATTCATTCTGATTTGCTTGAAGGATGGATGAAAAACCCTCCCATAAAGGCATCACAATACAAAATCTGTTGTGGTTCTATCTTTAGGGAACATAACTTCAAATACGCATGGATCAATGAAAAGGGTGTCGTTTTATACTTAGACAACGTCCAACATCATCGGCGCCACCAACTTCAGGGGTGGGTTTTTGCCATGCAGAACTGAGCAACCAGTGCCTCCAGAAAGCCGAAAGCACAAATGAATTATCTACTTGTTGGCCCCCCAAGTTATTGAATCTTATACCCAATAATATCTATAGCATTATACTAAAGGGGAGAGGAAGTAAAAAAAATAAAAAAATAACTGATATTGGTCTTTAACGTATCTTTTCATATTAGTTTTATTTTGATATTCACATATCATTATTATTAACATGACAATAAAATACATTTTTTTTTAAAATTTCCTATTCACTGTTGACAACTATTTGATCTCACTCTATTGACAAGCGCTTTATGAAATGGCCGTCATCCTCAGAATCACAAAAAAGAAAAATATCTATTGGGTTTGGGTTTGTATAGAAGAGAATCGGATCGGATTGGATTGGGTCCAATTTGGTTACTGACTGGGGCGGTGGAAATGCAATCACGTGTGGTGTGACAAGTGAAGACAAAGCGGCGAAGAGATATTCATTCGATTCGAAACCCCAATCATCATATTAGTAACAAACACTCTCTGCATTGCGATTACTAAAAGTGGAGTGATCAGAAGAAGCCATGTATTGTGTGCGTGGGTTGCAGTGCCAGTACGCTTCGCCTTCTTCTCCGCACTTGATGAAGAAGAATCAAAGTCGCCTGCAACCCAGATTCAGATTCCAATTCCTTCAGCAAAGCCAGCCTCACCGCCTTCGATTCCCTTCCAACCATACGCTTCCTCTTGCTGTCTCCTCCACTCAAACTAGGTAGGTTCCCTCTCCCACTCCCACTCATTGATTCTTACACTCTCTCTCTCTCTCTCATTTTCTGACACGCATTTTATTTTTCAGGGAAGAATATGGCAAGAAGAAAACCAAGGGCAGAGTTCGGGTGCATGTTCGATTAGATCATCAAGTTCAATTTGGGGATCAGGTGGTGATTCTAGGATCAACCCAAGAGCTGGGATCCTGGAAGAAGAACGTTCCAATGAAGTGGACACAAAATGGATGGGTGTGCGACTTGGTGGTGAAGGGGGGTGAAGGTGAAACCATTGAGTTTAAATTTGTGATTGTGAAGGAGGACAACACTTTGGTTTGGGAAGGTGGAGATAACAGAGTGTTGAAGTTGCCCAGGGAAGGAAACTTTGGGACCGTTGCTACGTGGAACGCTACAAACGAGAATCTGGAGCTACGGCCTCTGGATCATGCTGTGGAGGAGGAGGAGGAGGAGGAGGGCAGCCAACCACATGAGCAGCTTGAGGATGAGGCTAACGGTAACGCTGCTCCTCCCTTGGAATTGGAAGCTGAGCCAAGTCCTTTTGTAGGACAGTGGCAAGGGAAAGCTGTTTCTTTCATGCGATCCAACGACCACCGCTCCCATGAAGCTGATAGGAAATGGGACATATCTGGTCTTCAAGGCTTGCCTCTCCGCTTCGTTCAAGGCGATCAAAACGCCAGGAATTGGTGGAGGAAGGTATCCTCTCCTCTACTCTACTGACTCCGGTTCCTCCTTCATTTTTATTTTATTTTATTTTATTCATTCATATACATGTCAACTAACTTCATCTACCATTTTCACTTCAAAGCTTGATATTGTACGCGATATTATAGTTGAAAGTCTGCAAGGGGAAGATCCATTAGAGGCTCTCATATACTCTGCCATCTATCTGAAGGTCTCCTTCAGTCTTTTCCTCTTTATTCATAGTATTAGATATGGATTCATCTAACTATGGCCCTTCCATCTTATATCATCGTCTGAGCCCTTCTTAGATCATCTTATGCAGTGGATAAATACGGGGCAGATAGCTTGTTTTGAAGATGGAGGTCACCACCGCCCAAATAGACATGCCGAGATTTCAAGGCTTATATTTCGTGAATTAGAGCGGCACACAACTCGGAAGGATATATCACCGCAGGTGATTGATTTATTATTATTATTATCATTATTTTTTTTATTTCAACAATGGCCTTCATGGGTAGCCTTTTCTTTTTGGTTCCCTTTCCCCATCCTCCTCCAGATTGAATAATAGTTGTTCGGCTAGTGTTTTGGTGATATTTCATATGGCTATATGAGGTTGTTCCTGTCATACAATCCCATATTATGCTAACCTCTCTACTTCTATATATACAGATACATATACTGGTGCCTGACAGAATAGAGTTACAGTTTTAATAAATTCTTTTGTCCCTTTCTTTTTTCCTTCTACCAATAAAAATTGATTTTGATGTGGGGATACATTGGTAGTTATGAAGGTGATTGTATTTTGGCCACATTTCAGGTTGGTACTATATCGAAGATTGTATAGTTCACATTCAGTCAATTAGTTTCAGATTATCTTAATGGTGTTCCTTGTATTTCATTGTAGTAATTCTGACTTAAACCATGCAGTCAAGGTATAATTATTACTTTTAAATGCCTGATCTACATTCCATGCATGTAATCCGAGAATTGGAAATTGTTCCGTAAGTTTTCCAACTTTGAATTAACATAATGTTTGCTTTTATTTGCTACAAAAAGTTTGTGCCTTGCTTCATTCATTTACCATAGTTTCATTATCGTACAGGAAGTTCTAGTCATTCGTAAGATTCATCCATGTTTGCCATCTTTCAAGGCCGAATTCACTGCATCTGTTCCTCTGACTCGAATTAGAGATATTGCTCACCGAAATGACATCCCACATGACCTCAAGGTTGTTTTTCCAAAGTACTTGAAGTATGAAATCTGATTGTAGCTCAATGTTAATTATAGGTCTACTGTTTTGTGTGTTGTTTATTTTCCAGTTACAAATTAAGCATACAATACAAAACAAGCTTCACCGAAATGCGGGTCCTGAAGATTTGGTTGCTACAGAAGCTATGCTTGCTAAAATCACAAAGAACCCAGGAGAATATAGTGAAGCATTCGTGGAGCAATTCAAGATATTTCATCAAGAACTCAAAGACTTCTTTAATGCTGGCAGGTTTGACATGAATATCACAAAACTGACTCATTATCACTTGTGAACATAAGTAAATGTAGATTGGCTTTTGTTTCCTACTTGGGTTGAAATATCTTATTATGATATCTGTTATACGCTACACTGTTTTCTCACTACATGAACACACAATTAGGATATACACCAATAAACTGATCATGAAACTCCATGCATTTGTTGTTGCAAGAAAATTTTCATTTATTTTATGGAGAAGCTGTCTCCAAGACTAGAACCTGTGGGCTGACCACCAAGGTGACAGCAACCTTATTGGTGAACCAGCTTGCCATCTCTTGTGAAGCTTCCAGTAGTTAAAAAAATAGCCAAACTTATTCTGTCATGGGATCTTTATTTGAGTATAATTTTGGGTGAACAAAGTAACTAAATCTTAACGAGATATTAAAATCCTTTTGACGTGTAACCAACTCATTTGTGGTTGGAAAGTTATAATTTTGAAGACTTCACAAGTTCACATATGACTTTGTCATGTTGCAGTCTTACTGAGCAGCTTGAATCAATTCGCGGATCTATGGACGAATATGGCATTTCAGCACTTAATTTGTTCTTGGAGTGCAAAAAGGTGGATTTACTTTCTTAAATTCTCTGGCATTTTTATTTCTTGATTGGTCCCAGAGTTTGACACTGTACTTTGCTAAATATGGAATAAGATTTAGGATTTGAATTGATTATATGCTGAAGTAATCTGATCAGTCTGTTATTGTGCTTCTACTTTATGATTGAATTTTATCCTTAAAATTCTTCCTAATCCATATCCTTGTGCTGATCATTGCCCTGCTCATAGAGCTACATTCAAACTAGTGCTCATAGGAACCTTGCGCTACATTTATTTTGAGCTCTGTCTGTATTTAGTTCCAACTAATATTTTAAAACATTATGCTCATGGTTCTTGGGGGAAGGGTGTTCTCTCTTTTATTGTGCGAAGGAATTGAAGGCTTTTTTTTGGTTGTTTTAGATTTTAGGAGGATGTTTTCCTTCAATTAAATTTTCTTCTTTCTTTTCATATATTTGTATGAGAAAAGGAAATTAAAGAAAATCCGGATCTTTCATTATCATTTGGTGGGAGAAAACTGAGCCTTTAAAATCAATATCATCCTACTATTCTCTTTTGCTTCCCCAACTAAGCCATAATTATGAAAAGAAAACGAGTCTTTGTGAACTAGCATCTAATATAGGATGCCAATTTACTATCTTCTCTGCTGCATGATTCTCGGCCATTTTTTTACTCTCTGCTCTTTTTCTCCGAAAACTTCTACACAAAATTAGGGATATGGCATAAGAATACTTCTGAATACTTTATGCTCATCAGATTGGGATGGAAGGTTAAATCTTGTGGTTGTTAAGCTACTGCTTGGATAAGAATTCTCTCTCGTTTCCTTTCTATAGGGGAATAAGCATTGTAGATCCCTTTCATTTGATTGTTGTGACACTCAGTTCTTATAATTTTATCTACTGATTAGGACAATATCTTTTACTTCTCCAGAATATGGATGGTGCAGCAGAATCTACTGCTGATGCAGAAGAACAAGGAATTCAACTTTTATTTAGAACCATGGAATCTTTGAATGCTTTAAGAGAAATCATTGTAAAGGGTCTTGAAAGTGGCCTCAGGAATGATGCTCCAGATTCTGCTATAGCTATGCGGCAAAAGGTGACACTACTTTTATTCAATTATAGTGTAAAAGCTTGAGTCTCAATAGCTATTTAAAGAATGCTGGAACACCCTTTGATTCTTGTCTTTCGGAGGTACAGTGGCGCCTCTGTGAGATTGGGCTTGAGGATTACTCATTTGTTCTTTTGAGCAGGTACTTGGCATACTTTTTCCTAATTTACATTTTGAACAGTTGTCAGATTCTCAGATGTTGATGAGTTTTGTGAAATATATCTAGGGCGCATTGTTCTGGAAAAGGCATGGAGTACTTAGTTACTCAAAGTCTCAGACCATATGAGATACCACTAGAATATAGTGCATGCTTACTCTAATTATATGGAGATAGATGCTATTAGAGCTTGAATTTATTTGAAGAATTATATCAATTCTCTATTACTTTTGAATGGGAAAAGTACATGAAATTTCATTTCAAAATTTAATAATTGCAAATGATAAGGATGTAATGAAGTCAAGCTACCTAGATGTCGCTTGATAGGGATGTAGTAAGCTTGAACCAGAACTTGTTTGATGTAGAACTGTATAATAACACGACATTTTTCTTGGTAGTGAATTAACTTCTGAATTCATATGGCTAGATTCCTCAATGTGCTTGAAGTTCTGGGAGGAGCTCGTTGGCTGGCTGCAAATGTGCAGTCAAAAAATGTAAACTCATGGAATGATTCTCTTGAAGCCCTTACTATTGGAGTCAACCAGCTGCAGTTGTCTAATTGGAAGCCAGAAGAATGTGCTGCTATTGAAAATGAGCTCATTGCATGGAAAAAAAGAGGCCTTTCTGAAACGGAAGGTAGCCTTCTTAGGTCTTTGGTTGAATTGTTGAGTTTTTGTTGTTAAATCATTGTAGGTGTTGTGAACTAATTTTTCATTTTAAATGTACTCCCTTTTGTTTTTCAGGAAATGAAGATGGCAAGACGATTTGGGCATTGAGATTGAAAGCTACTCTTGACAGATCAAAGAGGCTGACTGATGAATATACTGAAGAACTTCTTAAGATATTCCCTCAAAAAGTCGAGGTTAAAAAGTTGACTATTATTCTGTGAAACGCCTGATATCTTGATGTGAATGCATATAATTACTAAACATCATTACATAAAGCGAAGCCCAAATACAACCCAGACTAGAGAATTTCTAAAAATTACAAAAGTTTATTACATGAAAATCTATATTGCAAAATGGAACATTTTGCTAGGACTCATAACCCTAGATAATTATGATTTGTGTCCTACTAGTGTGTTTGAAATATTAAACTCACCCCGTCTTCAGAAATAAACCAGAATATTGAGGAGAATTTGTTGAAAACTTAGGCAGCCTTGATACTAGTGTATTCTTCATTCCAAACTAAATAATGTGCACTTTGTGACAATGGTACTGTTTCTTTTTTGAATCCAGAATTGTCTTAATATATCTTGAAATAAACTATGTTGTCACTTTGAATCTTGCAGATGCTAGGAAAAGCTCTAGGAATCCCTGACAACAGTGTCAGAACATATACAGAAGCTGAAATTCGTGCTGGGTATGATAATGCATTGTCCTTAACATTTCATTGAGAGAAATTCACAGGAATTATAATCTATAGTGTTTTCAGCATTATCTGTGTTTTCTTGTTATGTTTATCCCTAGACTATGGGTTTCAATACCATAAACATAAATAGGACACTGTCGAACTTTTATTCTGTATTTTGTTAGTGTAATTTTTCAGGTTTCAAAACTATGCACTCTTCTTCTAAAAGCTGTTAGAAGTACACTTGGTTCTCAA
Organism: Nissolia schottii; assembly: GCA_003254905.1. Lineage (NCBI taxonomy): Eukaryota > Viridiplantae > Streptophyta > Magnoliopsida > Fabales > Fabaceae > Nissolia > Nissolia schottii. The sequence goes on from QANU01064415.1 coordinate 155,915, forward strand.
GGTTGGGATGTTCTTGTTCCAGGAGCTGTTTTAGGAACATTGGTTCAGGTACTGAATTGCCTTTAGAAATATGACGGACAACAATGTTATATATATATAGATATATAGATAGAGAGAGGGAGGGGGGGAGAGGGAGAGAGAGTGAGCAGGCAAACTGAACTTTAGCAAGTAGAGAAAATGTCAGAGTAGTTAACACTGTAGGTCTGGGTGTATCCTTCTGCAACCAATCCTGCTTTCAACTTGGTAATGAATATCCATCAAGAATTATTGACTACATAGACTGACTTGCAGCCTATAGCATATTTTTAAGCAGGCAATGGAACCAAATGCCAGGCCTATTTTCTCACCAGCCAACAATTCCACCTGCATACTCCTTTGCCATCCATCATTGGCACAAGCTTTTGAAACTTTCTTCACACTTAAGAATCAAGATAGAGTTTACAGAAGCATTTAAGTACACTGATACAAAGGAGACAAGAAGTGCAATAAGACACAACAACAAAACACACATGAACAAGTCTCAAAATTCTTTATTATCAATAATTGAACAAAATGGTCCTCAAAGAACCAAATAGGTGACAACCTAGGATAGGGATATCCCTATCTACTCTAACTAACATATATTCTTGGTTTTTGATGTAGGTTGAAAGGATTGTTCCTGGATCATTACCATCACCAATAGAAGGGCCTATTATCCTTCTTGTCAACAGAGCTGACGGTGATGAAGAGGTATATTTGTACTTTTGAGAGTACCCAAAAGTATTTAATACACTAGAATTATGTATTTTTTATTATGCTGGCAGGTAACCGCTGCTGGGAGGAACATAGTGGGAGTAATACTTCGGCAGGAGCTACCTCACTTATCTCATCTTGGTGTTAGGGCCCGGCAGGCAAGTCTTCCTTATACCTATCCACTTAATGATTTGAGGTGTAAAATGCATGTCAAATGACATCTATATGGCTATTGTTTATTACAGGAAAAGGTTGTCTTTGTCACTTGTGAAGATGATGAAGTTGTTGCTGATATACAAAGACTTATTGGGTCCCGTGTGAGGTATATTAAAAAGACAACTTCCTGTCCGTGATTACTTTTTTGAAAAACTGAATCATTTTAAATTTTTTTTTTCAATATTTTGAATAGATCTAATGCTTTAATGTTCTCCATTTTCTTCTTTCATTCTTTCATTTAACTTTTCAGGTTGGAAGCATCCGCTGCTGGTGTTAATCTGAATTTGTCCTCTACAGATGGTACTGATGACAATTCTTCAGTTAAAACTACTTCTGATGACAATTCCTCTGTAGTTGTGGTTCCTTCTTTCTCTATTGGTAAAACCTCCAATTTTAGTCAGGTACAGAACGATGAAATTATTCACTGAATTTTTTTTTCTTTCTAAAATTGTTAGTTTTTTAGTTATGAGTTGACATTTTGCTCGCAATTAGAACCAAATTTTCAGCTTGGTGAAAGTGGTGAGATTTAGAGTGAAAAATTAAAATTGACTAGCATTTTAATGATTTTGAATGATAGGTTCTGCATGGTTGAGATAAAATCCTTTTATCAGCTAGGTGATAGGAAAATAAGAGGGTTGAGAGAAATTAAAGAATAGAAATGTAATTCACCAAGATGGTTCTGAATAATATTGATTCTTATGATAACACTTTGGGTGCACTACGAGTGACTACTTACTAAATTCCTTGTAGTACCAATTATTTTATTAAATCTCTTTCTCCTTTCTTCATGTTTTGCACAACAATTTTTAGCTTAGGTTTAATATGTCTGTAACATGATATTGAATTGTATAGCCATATACAACTAAAAAATCTAGAGGTCAATCCCTTCTGGCTCCATTATCATAATTAGATTAAATTTTAGAACAAGGATGGGCCTTCATGTGAGGAAGCCTTTTGAGACAACATGCAATTCTAATCCTTCACCTAATAGCATAAGCTTTTATGTTGAGAGTTTCTGTAGGACTGCAGACGTGTAGGTAATCTAATGACATACACTTGTCAAATGCATTATCTTGTTAGATTATGTCTTATTAGGTTGGACTACACTAGTACTCAACCTAATTATTAGTATAAATAAGTTAGTGCTTTATATTATAATACACGCCGTGTCAATCTAATCTTATATTATTTAGAGTAATGATCTTTATGCACAGCATTTATTCAATTACCATTCTTTTAATTCGTGATAACAAGGGCTTCAAACCTCAAATTAATAGCTACTGTTTTCATATCAAGGGTGCATCTTCTGGAGGAGTTATCTTGCTTCCTGATGCAGCGACACAGACTTCTGGTGCGAAGGCTGCTGCATGCAGTCACTTATCTTCGTTGTCCTCAGTTTCTGATAAAGGTAACTTTCAATGAAAGCAACATTATAGCTGTGTTGCATTTGCATACCTATCTCGGACCATCAATAATGCAGCAAGTAACCTCAAGTCGAAAATTGACTCTGCTTTTTTAGTGAGTTGAAGTTTTGTTGTTGTGTGTCCCTGTCATAAAACAGCTTGACCAAAAAGCATTAGTTGTTACGTAAGGACCCAAAAATGGTTTTTGTAACTATCAGGTTCCAGTCACATGAAAGGCCATTCAATATTTCAATCATAAAAGTGTGTGTTTAATTATCAAAGTTAGACGATTTGAGTTTGAAGTTTTAGTTCACTTATTGTGTCCTTTCTGAGGATGTCCCACCCTCAGTTTCCTCCTCTTGATAAAGCTTCTTTTCTCTCAAAAGAATTTGGTCCACTCATGGTGTCTTATATATATGTTGTTACTTTGGGATTCTTTTGAAGTTTGTCATCTAGTTTAAAGTTTTTAGCTTCACATGCATATAACCTCTGTCACAACATATCAAGTGTATTTGTCTGTAAATTTTATATTTCTGAGTTAACCCCTCCCTCTTTATAGCTTTGCTTTTATAATATACTTTCGAATTGATTGATTGAAGCTCTAACTTTTGAATCATACTATTTTATTGGAAGAGCTTATCAATTAAATGAAATCTTGAAAGATGATTTCTGATTATGGTTAAAATAAAATTTGGGAGATGCCTATGCAATTTTGATTGTCAATGGTCAGAGTCAGAATCATATATTAACCGATGACATCAAGAATGCACACTATAATTGTTGACGGAAATTATGTATTCTTGCAAATCACATTATCCATGAATTCCTCGAAATAGTGTCTAATTTCTGAAAACCTGATTTTGAATCACAGTTTACAGTGATGGAGGAGTGCCAGCTTCGTTTCGAGTTCCAGCTGGGGCAGTTTTACCATTTGGATCCATGGAATCGGAGTTGGAGAATAGCAACTCCACTGAAACATTCAGGTCTTTATTGGAAAAGATAGAAACAGCAGGACTGGAGGGTGGTGAGCTTGATGAACTATGCCATCAACTTCAAGAATTGATTTCTTCCCAGAAGCCATCAAAAGATGTGATTGAAAGCATTGGGAGAATATTTCCAAGCAATGCACGTTTGATTGTTCGGTCCAGCGCCAATGTTGAAGACTTGGCTGGAATGTCAGCTGCTGGACTCTACGAATCAATACCCAATGTTAGTCCTTCCAGTCCAACAGTTTTTGGGAATGCAGTTAGCCGAGTATGGGCTTCGCTGTACACACGGAGGGCAATTTTGAGCCGCCGTGCTGCTGGGGTGCCTCAGAAGGAAGCTTCCATGGCAGTTCTGATCCAAGAAATGCTTTCACCAGATTTATCATTTGTACTACATACATTCAGCCCATCGAAGCAGGATAACAACACCGTGGAGGCTGAGATTGCTTCTGGCCTTGGTGAAACTCTGGCTTCTGGTACCAGGGGTACACCATGGCGTATATCAACAGGTAAATTTGACGGGCTAGTGCAAACCCTGGCTTTTGCAAACTTCAGCGAGGAATTGCTGGTGCGTGGTGCAGGACCTGCGGATGGGGAGGTTATCCATTTGACTGTGGATTACAGCAAGAAACCGCTGACTGTTGACCCTGTTTTCCGCAGACAACTTGGTCAACGCCTTTGTTCAGTTGGGTTTTTCCTTGAGAGGAAGTTCGGTTGCCCACAAGATGTGGAGGGATGTCTTGTTGGAAAAGACATCTTTATTGTACAGACACGGCCGCAACCCCAATAAAAATAATTATTTATATGATATGTCACATCACATGGTTATATATATGATGAGGATTTTCCAAGATTAAACCAGACACCTATTGGAGGAAGTACATGTACTTGTATAATATGGGCATTGTCACTATGTTGTCGTGCATTGCATGCGATGGGAATGAAGTTGTACTGGATAAATTGTTGGATATGCTTTCTGTACGTGTGCTAAATTGGATGTCTTGGGGGCTTGAGTTGCTCCTTTCAGTTGAGATCAGCCTTCATGGTTTACTCTTGTAGCTTAATGTAAAGTATTTTTGTTTAGCAAGTTTTGAGCATAATGTTGAGACTAGACTTAACAAATGTAAGTCTAATGCATCAAATGCTATTTGATATACGACAGAAACAGACACAGAAATATCGCCCGTCCTCCACTTCTGAGACTAGAGAGGGCTATAGCTGTTAGTTGTCGTTGTTGTTGTCCTCTTTTTTTTTCTTTCTTTTTTTTTTTCAAATAAAAAACATTTATTCAACTTATATTTTATATTTAGGTTTCAAATAATTTCGAAGTTACTATTAAATAATCATCCTACAAATCTTTCTTTATGTTAAAAGTAGTTATTCGTTACTGTTTAAACCTTTAAGATATCAATTATATTTCATTTCATTTCATTTCATTTCATTTGTGGAGAATGATCTGTAAGAAAATTTATAAGAGAATAATAGCATTACCTAATGTTTTCACACTTGCTGTGCACCTCAGAATTAGCTTTTATTGTTTATCCCATTATTTATTTATTTATTTTATTATTGAATTGGAAGTTTGTGGGTGGGGGTGAGGGACCGGGCTGTGCTTGTGACGGTAGAGGTGCTGTGTCTTTTATTCTTATGTTTTTGTGTTTTCCGAATCAGCCAGCTATTTGTTTTCCAAATAAAGAAGAGAGAAAGAGAGAGGTGTGTGTACGCATGTGTATCTGTCTACTTCAAATGCTATTATTTTGGTTTTGAATTGAATTGCAGAATACAAGTACTGGTCTGGTACATTCCCAACCTCGTTCACCTATTTATGGATTCTTTTTTTACTTGTGTGTGTATATATGTACATTTAAAGGAATATTTATCGTTTTTTGGGTTTAGATTCACTGGTATATGATATATGATGTACGGTGACAACGAAATGAAGAAGAAAAAAATAAAAAGTAAGTTGAATGAGAATGAAGTCAAGGATTAAGCGTTGTTATGTTTGAATTACGATTGACATCAGACATTAGAACGTACGTACATTATCATATCATATGCCCTCCCTGTACGTATGTAAGTACCTACCTGTTTGTGTGTTCAATTTGATTGCCCTCAATCAGCATGAACGTGAACCTGGAGATTGTGTGATAATTTATTGATGATTGGAATTTGGTGCAGGTGAATGTGGGGGATGGGATCGTGCGGGGAGGGCCTTGTGGTGGTCATGTCCCTCATGAATCCGGTGCCTCCTATGGGAATGGGAATTGGGGGAATAGGAGGAGGAGGAGTAGGACACATGCCCTCTTCCTCTAATTCTCCCAATTCTATCTCTACTAATTCCAAGTCCACTTCTTCCTCTTCCTTTGATTACAGGAATATGGAAGAAGTGCGCCTCCTCCGAGTTCCTGGCATGCAAGGCAGAAAAGGCCTCAACCAGGATTCTATGCTTCTTTGGGAGGCATCGTCTCTTCTCTTCCTATATAATCCTATTCCTCTCCCTACCTCCCATATATTGCATGCATCATCCATCCTCTCTAATAGTATACGTCAAGCCTTGCTTTTTAATTTATGCATGATATATATGCGTTCACCACGAATTAAGTAGTAATATTAATTAACAGTGCAAGCAACACTACATAATATAATACATACATAGAGGCATGGTCATTTTCCTGTTGCAGAGCTTCTGTTCAAAGGCATGGACCTCATGGCCATAGGGTTGCGAAGAAAGTCAGAGATTCTTTCCCTCTCAAGCTTATGGCTCAATTGGATTTGCATTCTAACAATATTAAAGATTGGCTCAGCAGTTGTCAGAAGTCTCATTGGGATATGATTGGCTTTAGATTGGTTGATGGGAAACCTGCTGCTGCTGCTGCTGCTGATAATGAGCCCGATGTCACAAATAATTTCGGGGCACTGGGAGAATGTCTTTTAAATGCTTGTAAAGTTATGGACGAAAAGCTGAAGAAGCTGCAGCATGATATTGACTGCTATTGCAGTGGGACTACAGCAGTCACCTTGGTCAAGCAGGTAAGCTAGCAGCAGATTACCACTTAACATTCATTCTCTTCTCTTGGATTGATCACTCTCTTATTTGTTTAACAGAAAGCATTGTTTTTATTCCTTAATTATGTTCTTTTAGGGACAGCACTTTGCTATTGGAAAGCTGTATTGTGTACCCGGGATCACCTTGATTCTCTTATTGCTGCTCAGTTGACCACTGACCTTAAGCCAAATCTTCCAAGTATCGCCTCCTCTCTCTCTCTCTCGTTGTGAATGAACCTTGCTAAGTAACTTGGCATCTTGGAATTATTCCTTTTGCCAAAAGCAAATAACTACGCTAAATTTGGTTAGCGACGATAAAAAATCAGAATTCATAAAAATTCTGATATTACGTACTCAATTATATGAGCGTTTTTAGATTGTGCAGCCATAAAAACCAATGGAAGTATTATGCGTTTCTGTGAAACTCTTAATTTTATATAAATAGTGTTGATTCAACTATGGTCCAACTGGAGCCAAAGCCTTACTTCTTGTCTTGTTTCTTTGATATATTTCTATTACCTGCGTGCCTACTTCACCTTTTGTTTTCTCTGGATTTGTCTCCTTTCTAGGTTTTTTTCCCTTCCCCTGCTGATGAATTAGACTTTTGTATAGGTATAGGTGTATATTTAGAACCGGTTAACTGTATGCTCATTATATGATATAATTAAAGCTGTGACTTGAAATTTGTTTGCAATTTGCATACATTAATATGTCAATGTGGGAAATCATGGATATTGATGTGTGATTTGAAATTCTTTGTTCACATAGGGGAAGCAGAGAGGATCAAGCTTTGTAAAGGAAGGGTCTTTGCGGTTCAGAATGAACCTGAGGTTGCTCGAGTTTGGCTGCCTAACGCTGATTCCCCTGGGGCTTGCTATGGCACGAGCTTTCGGAGATTTTTGCCTCAAGGACTTTGGAGATCATCACCTCACTGAGAAGGATGAATTTGTTGTATTAGGTACAGATGGGGTAAGGTTGTAGCCGTAGTGCTCTTTTGTGACACATCAAATTAGAGCGAATGTGATATTTAAATAACTACAATGTACATCCAAATAACTGTGAATCTGTGATTACTGAAAGTCGATATGAATGTCTAAATCTTTGTATAGATAATAGAACTGGTCCTTACCAATTTTGTCAGCAAAAGCAGAATTCTAAAGAAATCATGGAGCATTTGCTATGAACCCTTGAATTGAACACTGGCAAAATTGAAAAGAGCAACGCTGACAAAGGCTAATATGCTCATAAAAATAGATTGAGCATAGATTCTCATAGGTTATCACTGTTAAGTTACTTTTAAATCTATTACTACTTTTGTAGTGTAAAAAATGAAGGATGGATATGGCACCAAAGAATCCCCTTTCTCTTCTGCCCCTCCCTCGATGTGGCCAAGGACCCAACGTAGTTGCAATGCGATGTAACGGAAGCGCAAACAAGTTAATATTTTGAGGGTTCCCCTAAATTTTCATCAAACTAATCGTCGGTGTTAATTTAATTGGTTATTTCCCCAATTTTTTAACGAAAATACGGACAAATATAGGTTGAAACCTATTGAATTATAAACCGATTTTTAAAAAAAAAACAATCATTTGTTAGATAAGTGAACAAAAAAATGATAAGACGTTTACGACAATTTGCAAAGTAAAATGCGATATTTTGAGGCCTTAGATTATGAATCCAAAAGCAAAATATTCCATTGCATCTCTCTCCAACTACGATGTTAATTAGCTAACTAGCACAAATCAGTCTTTTAAGGGTTGCAGAATCATTAATGCCCTGTTTGCTCATTTCCCCAGGTGAGTTAATATTCGGCTAATTAAAGCCTCCTTCTTCCCAGAAACAGGAAGATTGTGCGCTGTAAGATAATATTTTAACTCCACCACGGTCAAATCCTTCAACTGCAAAACAAGATGAAATGATTCCATATCAACAACCTTATATGAAGTTAAAAGATAGGTGCTAATCAATGCATTATATGAAGTTGAAACGTGAGTGCGTAAACTGAAATTCGTGTGGGAGATGGATGATCAATAAAAAGAAAATTCTATATGGAACCGAGCTTCCGTTAACATGCACAGCTAAAATAGGTATGGCTATGGCTTGTCCGGTGCACTTTGGCGTGTACTCTTCTAGAGCTTATATATTGTTTTAATGGAATGCTAGCGGCTTGACAGTTAAAACATGTTTATAAACATGTATTTTTATATTCTTAGGGTGAGTGAGATAAAATAGAGGTTGAAAACAATTTCAAGATATGAGATTAGAAAAATTGCATGCAAAGTGGAGTAATTAATTACTGTAAAATCACACTTTTAACCCATAAAAAGGATAAAATGGTCCAAGAAATGTGACCAAGTGGAAAGTTAAAATGATCCAACCACTTCATATAGGAAGGAGATAATATATGCACCCTGATTCTTCAAAAGTAACGAGCAACAGCCAAATCAATGCCTTCCAGTTCCAGAGAAGGTTTGTTATGGAAAAATTGATTTAAGGTTTAACCAGACCTGCTTGTCCCATACTTGATCAAACTTTCCACGAAAAAGCAATGCAAAAAAGAATTTTCAAGGTTTACCTTCCCAGTATCAGCAAGCTCACCCCAGTCATAGTTTTCACACTCTTTAGTTGCAAACTCAGCCTGCGCTTTCCGCTTTCTGGATGCTTCACTTGGCTTCCCAACAGCTTCATTTTCCTCATCATAATTTTCACCATAAACTGAGGCCTTGAAGTCTTCCAATGCCCTCACCACTCCTGGTCTGCAGGAGACATAGGCAGGATTATTATCATTTCATACCAAGGTCTTAAACAACTTTTCAATGAAGAGCGTAAGAGACAAACAAAATAAAAAAGGTAGAAATTATTTCTTCCACTAACATTTTACGTATGCCAATCAGACATGATAAAATTTTCAATATACCATGAAAATTTACCCCTACCTTGCCAAGCCTTCCTCATCTGGTAATGTTTCATCTTTCATTTCTGGAATCTCATCCTCTTCCAGAGCTAATGCCTGCAATACTGCATAGTGTCTCTGCAAGGCTGAAAACTATTTGGTTACCAACAGGAAGAATCATAATAACTTTTTTGCTTTGTCAAATGGGAATAATAACTTAAGGAATTATAATATCACGTAGGTGAAGCCTATTAGGTAATGATATTTCACTATATCAGGTAATCATATCCAAGTAAGGAAGTGAGAGGAACATGAATCGGAAAATTAATGCTATGTATGTATATTGTGATATGATAGAACAAAAAATTCAATACAACACAGAAAAGTAAGAGGTCAATAACCTAGGTACTACCAATGAGATGGTATGTACAACACAAAATCCTACAAACCATGCTTTCAACAAAATATTTTACTAATTTATCAGTGACGTAGAAATGTGAATGTTGTTGCAGATGATGGGCCGAGAAAAGAAGAGAGAGAATGTTATGGCAGAAAGTTTGAGCAGTGCCTATTAAGGAAAAAGATGCCAATCTCTCTTAAAAAAATTGCTTGTTTATGTGAGGAGAAGATAGAATGGGGGCACGTAAGAAGAGTTGATCATGTCAGATAGCCTGATAAACAGAGATAAGGAAGACCAAAGAAACCCTACAAGAAACCAATAAGAAAGACCTTGATCAAAATGGCTTTCCGAAAATTTGGCTTTAAACATAGCACAAAGGCATTGTTCTTCAAACACAAAGGTTTGCCCCTTCCATGTAACTGACTCACCTAGAGGAAAAATGCTGCTTGTAATTTATCAGTTACTTCAATGAACTCATCAATATAAATACCATTTAATATTTGCTGAAAAAAGCTCAACTATAACCAATAGAATTGTTCTTCAAACAAATCAAAACTATTACAGGTTAGCACCATAATTTTATTTCAAACCATTTTTATCTCCAGTATATTGAAGAAGCTCCAAGCCAACAGTTTATGATTCAAGTGAGGATAGGTCAGAACTTTCACGGAAGTTTGTGTAATGGCAACACAATACAGGGGAGATAAGAGTAATTTACTATAAATCAAATGACATAATTTTACCATCAAGCTAACTAGAAGTATAAACAAAACATTTACTTGGGCTTGGGATAGGGGGTGAATGAGAAGAGGAGGAAGGAGTAGAGGGTGAAGAAGCAGCTACCTGGGTTGGCAACTTGGCATACAGAAAAATCTTTCAAGTCAATACGCTTGATTAAATCAGCTGCCTTTTTTATGTGTTCGTTACTTGCTTTAGTCACCATCCCACTTTTACCTGAAAAACGCTGCAAAAATCCCCCATACCTTAATAACTTCACATTTAAAACTTCACGCTTGGTTTGTCGGGATTCTTCCCTTTTTTTTTTTGGATAGAAGAAAAATTATTAGAAGAGAGTACAAAAGATGATAAGGCAGCCTCACAAAGAAACCCAAAATAAACAACTAAAACCTATGAGGATAGACAATGCAACAAAGCATGTGAATCCGTTTACAGTTTAAAGTCAGATATCTACCTCTTCAACAAGTCTGATGTCATCAGAATATGGAAGATAAATCATGTGCATTCCAGGTGGCTCAATCTGACCACCTGACTGGTGAACCTCATCCTACAATCATAGACTTGAGTTGAGAATAAGATACACAGGTAGATTTAGTGAATACATGACAGAGATCCAAACTGCCAAATTGACTTATAATTCAGTTGGAATGCAGTTTATTAATTAAAAATTTTAAACAAACTGACAAACACAAATCATAACAGTATTTTATCAGCACGCCAATATATTACACATTGAAGATTTAGGTTTGCAGAAGTCCACAGCATATAATTTAATAATTTAATCCAACACAACCAAATCCCTTTTTGACAATAAGAACCATAAAAGCCAAACCCCATTCTGACCTACAGAGGCAAGATCAAAATAAATGAGTATATAAGCATCCATTGGCAGTAAAACAAACTTATATAGCTATTTAACTCCTATTAACTATCTTATTCAAAGCCACTCCCATGCCTATGATAAGAAGCAGAGTGAGATGATCCCAAGAAATTTTGATCAAAACCAAAAATTACCAGTGACAGGAAAATAAGAAGTACGCAAGGCAAGCATGAGAGTAAAGTAGCATTTTAAAGTTACTCAGATGTTTAGAGACAAAGCTATCCAATTAAAACATCACGTGCAGGTTCTTGAATTCAAGAAAACAATTATACATAATGACATTTGAACAATCAACATATCATACCTGTGCAATAAGGGCAACCAATTGAGCCCTAGAGGAACTACCATAAAATGCAACTGCAAAACTGAAGGCACACCAGGACAATACTTTGATCAGCAATTATTACCACACATTATGTCAACAAGCCATTAAACATAAGCAATGCCACAATCACAACTTCAATATTGTGTTAGTACTTAGAAGCATTAGTAAGAAGACTTTTTTTAGTCTACCATATCTTTGTCACGCTGGTACATGTGTATAATATACCCTGCCAAACTTGATTTGTGTACTAAACATGGCACTCCTTTACTCTACCAATAAATGTCTAGTCCTCCATAACTACGGTTTTTTCATCATGGACACATACAAATTCAATAAAGATGTAAAGCCTTAGTTGCAAGGATACCGATTGAGCTGTATCATGGACCTATGAAGGGCAATAAAGATACAGATGCTACCATCCATAGCCTGCAAAAAAGGGGGGAAAGACATCACACGGGGAAATATATAAATTACAGAAGCAAACAAGATCAACTTCGATGCAACTTTTATACTGCTCAAAGCATTTCCAGAATGCTGACAGACCACTTGCTAAGAATAACTTCATGTTTTCTACAAGAACTCAAAATATATATGATCAATCATCAATGCTTTCCACTACTTGTGTAGTTCAAGCATCCAGCTGAGAGAGTTTCCTAAAATGTATCCAGATAAGAAGAATACTGTATGAGGCCAACCAGCTGAAAGAATAATATGTGGTGCAATGGAAAAAAGATTGTAAAGAATAATGTGGTGCAATGGAAAAAAGATTGTAAGAAGACTTATACAATACAAGAACAAAAACACAAAAGAAGAGAGTTATCACTGTAAACTCCAGTGTACTGATGAGATAAGAACTATGTTGAAGTAGAATGCGCCATAAAGGACAGCATAAGCACCCATTTGATGAGCTGAAGGTACATAGGGAAATTTAAATAGGCTCAAAAATGATTAGCTAGCAAAGCCTTCAGAACAATTTGTATCTAAACAAAACTCCTAGTGCCAGAAGGAGGTGAATAAATATCATGTTAAAAGAACTGGATAGGAGACCAGCACCAAGCAGACAAGTTGCCATTAAAACCAAAAAATACCAATGAGTAAAGATGCAATTAACAGTTCATCAACGACCACAAGAATAGTAACCTCATCACTAGGGTAAAGGAAGGTTGATGGCCTCAAGTTGTAATAATCTCTCAAGCAACTTAGTGGCTTGAACCCTAAAAGTTGTAGTTGTCCAGCAGAAACTCTCTTAATCTCAGATAGCTCCTTCACTGAAAATGTAATATTCTGGCTGAAAAGGATAAATAACCACTATATTATAATTACAAACAAAAGGAAACAACATATTCAAAAATTATAAGCATATTTGAGGTATTTCCCCAGGAGCATAGTTATCAAACTTGTGTCGGTGTCCAATAAAGCACCCAGCTTCAAAAAGCAGGTTTGACTTTTTGACGAGATACCCCACACTATTGGGTTGACAATCTGCTTCCTTTTAAAGCTACATCCATTTCCAACCTGAAAGTTTTTCCACCCTTTCTAAAATATCAGGTGCTATTGTTTGCGTTTCTAGAGGGGGAGTTCTTTTTCTTTTTTTTTAACTAAAAAAAAGGTACTTTTATTATTTTGTGTTATTTGTTTGTGCTTCTCAAAAAAAGCAGAAGCAAAAAATAATCAATTTTTCTGATTCTTTGAAAGTAGCTTCCTACGTGCTTTCAGTAGAATTAGAAACTATAGGAGAGAGAGATAGTATAGTCCCTAAAATTTAAGAATTAGTGCAATCCCTAATCTAAAAACCAACCCACTTTCTTAAACCCACTCTCCTAAACTCACTCCTCCTTTATCTTTTTTACGTTCTTAACTATTTTATGTATTAAATTTACAAACGTTTGATTTTTATTTTTGATATACATATTTTTTTGGTAACAATTTTTTATATACATATGAATGATTCTAAGTTTAGCACTCTCCTAAACTCACTCCCCCTCTCTGTTTTTTACATTCTTAATTATTTTATGTATTTAATTTACAAACGATCGATTTTAATTTTTGGTTTAAATTTTTTTGGTAACAATTTTTTATATACATTATGAATGATTTTAAGTTTAGCATTAAGGCAGTTTTTATTGATTAATTTTTTTTTTCAATTTGTGTCCTTTATTAATTAATTTAAAGATTGTTCATGATAATTTAATATATAAGATTTTACATGTATAAAAAAAAGTAAAAAAAATAATGGTATTAAGTTACGTTAATGTTTATTGGAATTGAAAAGTTTATTTCATTTTAAAATATTAAAAATGTGGCTTTGCATATCATAATTTTTGTATATATTTATTTTGAATTAAATATTAACATATTTGCATCTTATTTAAATTAATTTACAATAATTATATATGTAAAACCACTATTATATTTTAAAAAATAATAATAATTTATTATTTTTTATAATAGTTATCATTTTTTTATCCAAATATCCTGAGGAGTGATTTTCAGTGTCCTTAATTGTAAATTTATAAGAAAAAGTACTTTTAACGTGTGATTTTGATAAGAAGTACTTTTATAATTAAATCCAAGCATAAAACAATTTTTTGCTTCTGCTTCTAAAGGAATACTTCTAAAAATGCTTAAACAAACGGACCCATTGTCTCAACTTGACTAAAATAATTCTCCACAGCCTATGAGCCACCACTCCAACCAGGACATGGAAAAGGGAAAGCGAATAAAAGGGACCGCTGGGCAAAGAGGACTGAATTTCATACCACCAAAAGCGAACAGAACCCTTCCAACTATCCCAGTTCTTAGAGACCTTTCCACAATCCTTAAACAAAATGACCCAAGGATTTCGCCCTCGGGACTTTGCAAGAATAATGTACTGTCAAATTTTAAGAACCTAGTTATAAAGCCATCTCACTTCTTCCTTTAATGACAGAATAAGTCTCAAAGAACAAGAACTGGTTATGATCCAGATTCTAGAAACTCCTTTTCTCACCAAAGACTTATGTCCTATATTAAGGTTGCATTCATGAGTCCAAACAACTAAAATCACAGCATTCAAATAAGATAAAACTAGAAGCATGGAATACATACTTTTTATACGGATGAAACCGTCTAGTAGATTCTTTTACCAATGCACCAGTATCAGCACAAATGAAACTTCTTTCACTCTGCACCATGAAACCAGTTGAACACATTTTTTTAGTGCCAGTCTGAGGGCAATCCCCATTATGGTCCAAGAAAAATATTTTAATCAATGGGAATTCAAGAGCATTATGATCAATATAAACAGCATATACCAAAAGGCCATTATTATTGCAGTGGAATAAACTACAGGAAAAATATTACACAGCAAATTGCTTGGTGGTTTGACTATCAGAATGTCATAGCAAATTCGTACAACTTTCTCTACAGTTATGTTCTCAATCTCCAAAAATTTCAAGAATCTAGAATCACTTTTAAAATCCTGTTCATTGAATATCTATGTAGAATGGGTTTGAGTACAAGGATCACATCAAGTTTCAACCAAGAGATATGATGCCCATATCATGAAAATTATATATCAAGCCCACGATGAGTGAATTCATAAATTTACATTGTAACATGGGAAATAGACAATTTTCAAATTAAAGTTATAGCATTTGTAACCTTCAAAGGGAGATTTGTAACAGAATCAAGCCATGTGATCGCTCCTACATATCAAAAGTATGGACTGTCATTCACAATAAAAGCAAAATGCAGAAGCTACAAATTATTTCTAAAACTGCTCAAAATGGACCAAGTAGAAACTTTGCAGAAGGCACTAGGGCAAAACAAAAAGGCAGAAAAA
This sequence comes from Nissolia schottii, assembly GCA_003254905.1. Taxonomy (NCBI): domain Eukaryota; kingdom Viridiplantae; phylum Streptophyta; class Magnoliopsida; order Fabales; family Fabaceae; genus Nissolia; species Nissolia schottii. The sequence goes on from QANU01064415.1 coordinate 171,356, forward strand.
TGAAGATAAATTCCACTAAATAATAACTGCTTTAACATAGAAAATGACAAGAAATGCTTACCGGGAACAGTGGGACGAATTAAAGCATATGAATTCAATTCTATAGATAGCCCATTCACTATAGTGAATTTAAATTTTTTGACCAAGCGCTTTTTAAACATATGTTTCCTTAGGTGATCTTTCATGTCCACCAATCTGAAATTGCACATAATTGAAAAAACTGAGACTTCAAAAATCATATCCAGCAAGAATAGCACATTTCTAATTTTAATCATATAAACTCCTAGTCCTGGTTTAGACCTCTCAATCGTAGTGGCACAACATCATAATCCCAATGCCACAGAAATTTAGAAAGAAAAAAAAACTACTATTAAGATATAAATCATTCATCTCTACCCAATTATAACAATTACAAACACATGTACTGTTTTGTTCAACAGGATTCACCAAACTATTCTTCATCAAAAATACTTAAGTAATGGTATCAACACTACATGTATAGAATATATATTTACACTATATGCTAATTGCTAGGGCTATGAGAACCCACAAAATCCAAAACCCAAACCCTTAAAACATAACCAAAACCCTTAAGATAAGACCCTAATCCTAAATTGTCCTGGGAAGAATATTGACAAGCTTTTTTACGACTGACTAGAAACAAAACAATTGTCTAGGAACCGTACCAAACCTTGGAGTTTGGTTTCATTCATGGTTTTTTTTTTTCTCTATCTAGATTCTAGATGTCTGAAACTAAAGGGTACTTTGCTGTTTTGTTTTTCCATTTACTAAGCATTAGTTTCTGTAGCTATCTATCATATATCTGTTGAAACCAACAAAATTACCAACACATAAAATTTAAAAATTACACAGCAGAACCATATTATTGCAAATGCCTTGGAGACTTGACCATTTACTGTAGTTACATAACTGAAATCCAAAAGTTTACGTAATAGTAATACAGGAACAAATTTTAGCTTGCTATCAAGCCTACTTAAAAACAATTTATGTGCCTAAAAGTCCATGCTTCAGTAGCATTGGTTAAACTACAACTCGTTGCCCCACGTCAGTAAATAATGGTATGTCACAAACATTACAAAATAAGAAATAAGCCAGAGAGAACCATAGATAGATTCCATACTTGTTTCCCGCTGATGGCATAAAGTCAACAAGATCATCTCCTTCCAGCCCGATCAGATCCTGAAAGATTCAAAGGGGCCCAAGCAAGCATGACAAATTTGCCTCATCAGCCTCAGTTAAAAGGGGAACATGACAATTATATGTCAAGGATTGTACATACAGCATAGAATTGAGATACATCAAATGGTTCATCCGGACGACTCAAGGGAAGAAGTTCAATAGAGATACCAAGATCCTGTGCATCCTTTACAAACCAAAAAAGTAATTATGAATTACTAGAATCCTTCAATTTAAATTTATGTAAACCACTTATGCTTATAGCATCTACAGATTGGTACTTTGGCTCTCTGCAGTGTCATTCTTGTCATATCTGATTTTATAGCCCCTTTAATACTCCCAAAAGGATCATCTTCATTTGTGAACAAAAGCATGCGTTTGTCAACTGTCTGTGCTGACCTGGTACAAATGTTTCCCCATTGTCACTCACCAATAATCATGTAGATAGAACTGTAATAGGTGTATATTCATTAACAATATGGATGATACTATACAGCTCAACAACGGTTTAACAACGGTTTGCACAACAAAAGTGCAAAACCAAATGCGGTTATTGCAAGCTTAAAGCAATAAAAAATATAAAATAAATAAACAATTTTCAATCAACGGTTCTAGTTTTGTCGAGAAAAAAAGTCGCGCGAAATAGTCAAGCCATCCATCATTTTCCTAACAATGTATTACCCTTTGCGAAGAAGTGCCTGCGCCACCCAGATAGCATTGTAGAGAGAATTTTCTCGAGTCCCAGACACGATACCATGCTGGCTTCCAATGTTTTTGGAAAAAGATTCTAGAGAAGATTAAGAGCACCAAATCAATACTAGCCTCAGAATTAGAAAGTAATAATACATGCCACAAGCCAGACCTTTGTTGCAAATATTAATCCTTTTGAGTATTATTCTCAAAATAATCGACCTCAATTAAAAATTAAAAATAAAAAATAAATAGAGAAAGAGCAGCTCACGAACAAGAAAGTACTACATAATTTGGAATGTGGTAAGGGATTAAGAAGGAGATATTATGAACTAAGCATAGGGTATATGCTATCCTTAAAAGAGGTAAAAGTTCAATTCATGTCAATAAGATCTTCCCGGTGATTATGAAATATTTTGCAGCTAATTCAAGCAATATTAGGATGCATGGCAGTCAGCCCGCCATCCAGCCAGCAAGCAAGCAAGCCAAAAATTTAGTGATCTCATTAGCTATTGATATTGCCAGTAAATGGCAGATCTAAAATAATAACACACTATTTAAATGACATGTCATGCTAAATTGTAAACGGGTCATATGGACCTCGGAAACTTACCCCCAATATGATCAAATTCTTTTATAAGCCTGGCAGTTGGCCTGTCCAAATACTCTCTTTCAGGAACATTAAATACAAAAACACCACTTAAGTCTTGTATGTTGTTCCGCTCCCTCTGCAAATAATAAAAAGGAGAAGCTGCTACAATAAACTATATTCATAGGAATACAGTACGGGAGGCAAGTGTGTGAAGTGGTAGGAGTAAAAATAGGAAAGCAAAATGGGGGAGGGGGGGTTAAGAAAGCTTACAGTGTTGAAGAAGCAAATGGCAAGCTCGTCGTAGGACCTGTTGATGATCTGGGTCTTGAGAGAGTGAGAGATACAGCTGATGGCAATGTGGAAATGACTTTCATCCTTTTCTTCGCCATCCTGCTGCTAGTCACAACCACATGCATGAGTGAGTGAGTGAGAGAGAAAGAGTAAAATGAAAAGGCATATAACATGTTGCGCTTTGGGAATGGGGGGTAAGATGAAGAAGAAGGAGAAGAAGAAGAAGACTAACCGCTGGGCAAGTAGTGGTGAACATGTTAGGGGAAGCATCCACCAGGTAAACCACATACTCTTTGCTTGACTCTCTTTCCTAATCAATTTCTCAAATACTTGTTAGAGAGAATAAATGAAAGAAAGAAGAAGCAGCAAATCAAAATAATAATAATAATAATAATAATAATAATAATAATAATAATAATAATAATAATAATAATAAATAAATAAATAGTGGAGGGCTAGCTAACCTGAGAGAGGTGAGCATCAGGGTCATCTTCATCGTCTCTGAAAGGATCATCAGGGTCATAATCCATTGCCTACCGCACTTCTTCAACATGCGAATGAGAACACCAAACGAGAGAGAAAGTGTGTGGAGAAACTTTCAGAACAAGAATGAATGAAAATGTGGAATTTCGAGCGCTATCTTAGTGAAGAACAACTTTACAGTTTCTGATTGCGCGCGCTCACACATTGAACAATTAAAATAACGATCAACCAAACAACTTGCAAATTCAACAGCTAAAAATAACATTAAAAAACCTTACAGTATCTCAAGGAGAAAAGGTAAAAATGAACAACACACAGCCTAATAATAATCACAAACGCAGCCACCCCAGGCAAAAACGCAAATCACCGGACACAATATTCAACGATGATAGACCCAACGCTAGCTGAAAATAGTTATTAAAGAAAAAAAGAAAATTGAAAGAAGAGAGTGTCGAACGGAGCTATAGAGAATAACGCAAATTACCTGGGAAGAGAGGTCCGTCACTGGCTACAAAGAGAAGAGAAGAGGGGAGAGAGAGAGACCAAAGCTTCTGAAAGAAGCACTGCGCCGACTTGGGCTTTATAGAGAGAGGAAAAACAAATAAATGAAAATTGTTACAATCTTTTTTTTTTTTTTTTAGACTTTGTTTGGATGTGAAAATAAAGGGAAAAGTGCCTTTTCTATCCTATTATTTGGTTGTGTAAAAATAAAATAAATAATAGAAAAGAAAATGTAATTTTGTAAAATAATACATGTACCATTATCACTTTTTTTACATAAAAATGTGGTCAGAAGTGTTATTTGCAAGCGTTAGAAGATGTTCTCTCATTTTCTTCACAATATGAAGAGAAAAGTTTAAGATGAGTCCCCCGTCAATTTTTTCTCTTCTTTCCATTTCCTCTCATTGAAACAAAGGGAAAGTACAATTTCTTTTTATTTCTCTCCTCTCATTTGTTTTCCACTCAAATTCTCTCAAACCAAACAATGAGTTAATGTGTTTAATTTTTGACAGCAAGTTAAGAAAAAAAAAACCTATGAGCATCTCCAGTGATAGAAGGACATAACTATTAATGAATTTGGAGAGAGACAAGGAATGGAGAGACAACAACCAAATCACTCCTTTATTTGGATGTCTAAGAAGTTTAATAAAGTATGAAAAGAAAATGTGACTCAAACCTTCGTTGACCTCCAATTTGAAGGGTCGCAAAATTGAGGTTTTGGATAGCAATGGGGGGATAAGATGACCCTCCTTGATCATTACACTCACTCCTCTTAAATGACTTCCAATGGTCACTTAAAGAGCATTGTAGTAAAGAGCATCTGTAAAATGCACAAATTAACTTCTCTTAGAAGGAAGTTACTTCCTGATGTCTTTTCCTACCATCTTTTAGAAACTTAGTAAAGTTACACACTTACCTCATTGTAGTGATTGATTGTCAATCTGAAAAGGAATCAACCACAATAACAACAACAACTAAGCATTGTTCCATTAAGTAGGGTTAGCTACATGGATTAGACAAAACTATAATATTATGTCTTAGATCATGTTTACATTCAAACCATTTTAATAGTTTTACCTATGGTTTGTTTGTCTCCCTCTACCTCTAACTAATTGACTACCTACTTTTGATTTACTATCCTTGGTGGGCTTCTATAGGCCTTCTACTCACACACCAAAACCACATATAAGGAAGGATTCTACAATCTTTTCCAAGATAAATGCTACCCTAACTTTCTTTCTAATGTATTATTTACCAATTAAATCTTTTCTATTATGTCCACTCATCTAGCATAAGTCCAACATTAAATTTATTTTCTTGTTGGCCTTTTACCACCCACACATCAAACAAAATTCTTTGCTTTGGTTTCTTTTTTCTTCATAAATCTTAACTTTGTAAAAGAATCACTTGAAGGAGTAAAATCCATATGAACTAGGGGAAATGAGTTTGCACACAAAACTTCCAAACAAATTATACATTTCCCCATATTTGTAAGCCATCCAACTTCTGTAAGTCAAATATATCTTGCAACTCAAACCAGTGTAATTTTGTTACGTTGTAAACATTAGTACTAATGGACCACAGAAATCTAGATATCAAAATTATTATGAATGGACCAATCAGAATTAGTGACACTATTTAAATCACACTATTGTATTAGGGCTTACACATTTTTTATATTTTATTTTATTTTTTTACTAACTTTTTTACACCATCTCACCATAACCTTGGCATCTATCAAAAAAATTGAATGCTATAGAAACCATGTGGAAGAGTGACTCTTCCTCCTTGAGTAGGCAAGAACCTTCCCTTTTCTTTAACTTCTTGTCTGTGAAATTTTTTTTTACCATTGGATTGGATGCACAATTCAGTTCTTCCAAAACTTAACAAAATTCTATAACCCACTTCTAAAACATCTTTAACAATCTCATAGAAAAAGGCTATAAGCATGTTCAACAACATGATATTGTATAATTTATACACATACATGTTAGCATCTATTAAATTGTTAGAAAATTTTGTACTTTTGATTTACCTGTTTGTCTTTTTATTTTGATAGTTTCACAAATATTTGTCCACTTCCTAAATTTAGACAATATTAATTATTTATTTTTCCAATAAACTCTTATTAAATAAACTTTTTATTTATCATATTTTTGCACTAGTAATAACTCTAATCACTCATACTAAATAAAGACAATTGTATAAAGTAGTATCAACTTTTTCAATCAATCATGTGTTAAGCCTCTGGTATATTATTTTTTTGAAGTTATATTTTTATGACTAAATATCCTACATTATTAAGTATAAAAAACTTAAGTTGTATTAACTCAAGGTGTGTATGTATGTATGTATGTATGTATGTATGTATATATATATATATATGTTATGGACTGGACCATAAAGGCTCAATTAAAGCCCAGGCTTAAATATCCGCAGAGTAAAGTCCGGGCCCAATCGACCAATCTGTCCCATGGAGTATTTTTCACCCAACTATGATGTCCCCTTCAAGCCAGAGTAACCCCCAATCAATACGCAACGCACACAGGTGTAACGCGGACCGAGATGTCTTCCCCATCAAGACACGCGGAAACCTCTGTAATGGTCAAGACAGGTATTTAACTTCATGGAGAACTCAAGTATGCCTCAACTCATTCTGAGTCTACACTACCATATCATTCTCCCACTGACTTGATCGTCGGAGTCCCTACAGGTATACATCTAGGCGCTCAACACCGAAGATTCTACCTCCGTGGAGAAGTTTCAGGATCCGAATTGTCCCAAAGATAATACTTTGGTACAATATGTGTGTGTGTGTGTTAAACCGCGTATACTAACTCAAACTTGATGACTTCATAGTGAATTGAACTCAAAACTTGAAATTGGACTCACTTCTTACTGAAACTGAGATTTTAAAATGTTCGAATATCCTATACTTATTAGGCTCAAACACTTGTACCAAGTGTTACCACCGCAACAAATGACAAATATGAACATTACAGTTATACACATCCAAGAAGACGAAACATGTAATTAACCAAAACAAAATGTTTCGTGTGATGCATATATCACAAACATTTCAATACTAGCTATTGTATTTTTTATCAATTTTTTTCTCCCCATCTTTTACCCTCTTATTAAATTGCTCGTATGCCTTCCTTCAATAAATTAATGTACACTCCAATCAAAATGTAAAATGAGGAAAAAGAAAGTAGCTGCAAATTACAATAATAATGACATCAAATAAACTATGGTAAATTTTAGAATACTTTCTTTTCCTTCGTTTTTACAAGAACTATGAAGCAACTAGAAGAACATTCCTTTATCATTAATCATAAAAAAAAGGGACAATTATGGAGGCCCAAGAAATAGAGTTGCATGTACACTTGGTATCTTTCCTAATTGTCATTTTATAAACTGCATTGATCTGATTGAGCTATCATCTAGACAATCTCCCAGGTTGCAGTGATCGGCGTCTATTATTTAAACTTTGGAAGGCGTTTTGGGAGAAGTCGACTCTGCGTCATAATCCCAAAGGGTCCTTAGATCTCCTCTTATCGATCCCAATATGACAATGACTCCTGCTCATTCCATTTAATTAATTTGACAACAATTGGGAGACAAGTTAAATGATGAGTGAGAACCACTGCACTGCACTGCACGCCTATTCTAATTAAGCGCAAAGTTATTTTACCTAGTGTACATGGAACGAGGTAGAGGAGTGCAGGTTGTCCATGACCTTTCATAATATATAGCCCCAAATATGTGAAGAAGAGACCTGTAAAAGGAAATGACCCCCTGCATATCAGGCAAGACAATAAAAGCATAATGTGCATTGAATTGAATCTAAAGTACACGTTTAAATAAGGATCAACCAATATAGAATGTCTATTAGATCATAAACTAAGGTTGTGTTTGGATGGGGCATTTTCAAATTTAAAGGAATTTGAAATGCAAGGAAATTCAAATGATTCCCTTCATTTTAAAAATTTATAATTTGGATAAAATAATTATATTACACCATTTACAAAATACTTTGTTTGGATAATAAAATTGTATTTACCTACTTTAGGCAGGTTCTAACTGTTGGACAATGATGGCCGATCTGCGATTGCAATGGACCGATGGTGATTGGTGGTGGCCTACCGACCATCAATGATGGCCGACGATGATCAACAATGATCGGCCAGCGATTAGTAGTGGTCGGTTGACTGATGTTTTGAGGTGGTTGGCCAGCCAATGTTCAACAATGGCCAACTAACAACCGACACTGGCTGGCCAGTGATCGAAGGTGGTCGGTTAGCATTTGACGGTGGCAGGTGGCATTCGGCGGTGGTTGGCCGATGTTTTGGTTAGCTTTAGGTGGTGGCCAACCGGCAATGAACAATGAGTAGTAGATGATGAATAGTAGTAGAGTTTGAGGATGAAAGAATCAAGACAATGAGTAGAGATGAAGAGAATTTTAAAATTTCTTGTGAAGAGAAGAAAATTGAAATCCACTATTTTGAAGTATATAAAATACCTCAAAAAAATACTTGAAATTTTGAAATTCCTTTTATTTGGTATCCCAATGAAAATTTTTGTAGCGAAACAATTGAAATCTTCTTAAAAATTACATTACCCTCTAAAAATACCACGTTCCAACACAACCTAAAGACCTTAGAACATCTTATTGGACGGGAGGACATCAAGTGGAGGAGAAGACTTTATGTAGACTTCGTATATTAGCGTATATTAAACCAATTAATGATGTACACACCATGTTGCATGGAATCAAACATCACGCATATCTACGTTAGTTCTCAAGCAAATGGTTATTGCATATTCAAACAGTAGGGGCAAGAAAATAAGGTGATTGTTAACAAGTCTAATCAACCAATGTTAAATAATGTCTATCAATATTTGGCAGTAAGCAACTCATTTTTAGATACAAACAAGTCATAAGATATGAGGTAAATTAACATGTTATCAAGAAAACCATATTGTAAAAGAACTTACCAAAGCCATAGCCAACCATCAACCAAAGAAAATATCCGCCTAATACTCCCTTCTTATTACCTTTGTCAAATCTGAGGCAGTCAAAAGTCATAACAAACATGTTAAATCTAGTATCCGTATGAATTGACCCTCTTCAAAGCTATAAGTATTGGAATACAATTTTGTAAATCCCCCACTGACTTAAGTTGGCAACAAAATAAGGAACTCAATACCTGCGAGCAAAGGAAACAAGCAAACCAGGGAAAAGAATATCTCCAAATCCAATCAGATCATCACCACCCCAGGGGTCATTAGGGCGAGGAAATTTTAAAAGCATAGGAATTGATTCCCCACCAGAGTTATCACCTTTAGCAACCTAGTAAAGAGAATTCTTACCATAATTATGGGCCACTTTTTTTTTTTTCCTCTTGCAACATAAATTTCTCATAACACAATTACATTCAAAACATAATATAATAAGGAAAAGGAAAAAGCAATATGAGCATGGTTCATGATTTGAAAACATTTGATATGCAAACTACAATGAATTAATTCAATTAAAAGAGGCATTATGGTAAAACAAGGACTTACTGCTATCATGACACTCCGATGGAATATCACTGGGGATATGAACACCCAAAAGATGTCGTATACAAATGCACAGCAAAGGAGAACAGTTGCAACCTATCATATTGGATGCATAATAACTAGATCTTAGGAAAAAGAATGAGTAAGGAACACTTGGTACAAAGACAACAAACTGGTACAAGCACCTTAATATTAGGCAATCGAGCCACCTGCAAGATTGATATCATCAAACAGATGCCCTGTCAAGAATAATGCCACATTTTAAGTGCATTGCACAAAGTAATTAAAAAGATCAGATCAGCGATAATCAAGATAATGAACAATTTTTCATTGAAGTGTTGCTTAGAGCTCGCCATGGAAGCCTAACAAGATGCCAATTATGACATTGGCAGGAGCACACACATACTGTATATTAATTTATCAAGGATTGAATTGAAATTAAGTATACACATACATATGTATGCATCTGTCCATGTACATGTTCATGGACACATTTGTACGTACACATTATATTATACGCATGCATATATGTATGTAGATTAGTGAGTAAAATTAAATGTATTTGAGTGTTTTTAAGAAAACATGGACATATCAACATTGGGCAAACTTAGAACTGGAAAACATTGTAACTTTAGGCCTTGTTCCTGAGACCAATTTCGTGTCTTACTCGTAACTAGTTTTTCCAATTGAAATCAGAAGAGACTGAAATTTCAAGTGGTAATTAAGTATCATGAACAATACTTTTTCATTACCTTAAATTTGGAGTTAGAAACAGCAACGAAGAGTTATTAAGCAGAGCAGGTACTAGAGTCAGAAACTTACAAGTATATCTTGGCCAAACCATGCAAATGACTTCTTCCGGGTAATGATCCATAGTACCGCAAATATCACACAAAATAGTAACGTTGTAAGTGAGAAAATAGAAACCTCACCGAACAAAGGTAAACTCACAGTCTTTTGACCACAACTTGGACATATCCTGCCCATGTATTTAAAAAATAGTTATGAGATGATCTTAACATAACATAAAGCATGCAGAAACAAAAAACACTATTTTTCTTCTTTTGTTAGAATAAAATTAGATAATGATCATAGTATACCTTGAAGCAAGGCTTACAATACAATTGTGCATCCCCTAAAAATGAAAACGTACTTCAATTAATGGAAAAAGGGACTTTAAGCAGTTATGAAAATCCAAAACCCAAAAGCTTGTCAAGAGCTACATGCATTATAGTTTGGAATAGACCATTATACCAATTAACAGAAAATAGTTACATGTTGATTATGGTGATAGTACATGCATTTATCCAGTAAAAAGCCATTTTAACTACAATCATGACTCTTGTACACTTTTACTCTATCTCTCTCGACTTCCTTTCTTACATTTTCTTAACTTGTTTGTGTATCCCCACAAGACCAATATAGTATAACTGGACTAATGTTTGATTAATTGAAATAGAACTATGCACTTCAACTTATATATAGACAATAATTTAATAATGTACAAGAATATGGAACCAATACACTGTTCATTCATAACATGAAATATGACAGTTTTTCAATTAGCAAAATTATGAGTTAAATTCATGGAATAATGAGCTACCTTACCTCAATACCACCAATGCAAAAAAGTACAAGCAAAATCCAGATAAACCAAGATGACATGAAGAAGAACAGTAGCACAAGAAAAGTAGATGCTGAAATGACAAAGATTACAGCACCCTTTGTGTCTATGTTAACAATTTCATTCTCAGAATCATCTTTCGTTGTTTCAGCATTAGAAGATCCCTAGTAAAACAAAAGAATATTACATATACAAATTAATGTGCTTGTATTTGTACTAAAAAATGGAGAAAAAAAATATATGTATAATTAGAAAAAGAAAGAACTGCAACAATATATGTGTGTGCGCACGCACGTGCTCTTGAGCTCCATTCAGATAATTTTTACTAATTGAAATGTTGAATAAGGCAGACCAATGTGAGCCTGTGATATCAACCTTTAAATTTAACACACAACCATTGCTAAATTTTTAGGTAAATTCTAGCCTTTTAGGTAACAAAAGCATGTTCCCACGTCAATATATTACTTACTAAATTTCATTGACATGTGATTGCGCAAATTAGATAAGTATGAATTTCAATTATGTGATCTTCATAAATCTTGACATATTGATTTAGGCATTTATCACTATTTACAAATAATATTTTTCTTACTTAAATTTTTTCATTGTCAATCCTAACAATGAAAGAAGTATAAATGGACCTATTTGTGTGGAACTAGGTTTTTCTAGTTGTTCTAATTGTTTAATACAATATGTTTTGATGATGATAAACACAATATGCTCTAATTGTCCATGCTGATGTTTGTAGAACTAGGTTTTCCTAGTTGTTCTATTTAATTCAATATATTTTGATGATGACAAATAAAACATAACAAACACATAATAACAATTAAAATGCAATAGGATGTTGTATACTAAATAGAATGCATTTGATCTTGTATGATTGAACTTGACAGTATCATATAGCTTACACATCATACAATGATATATGAGAAATATCCTTTTGAGAACACATCCAATAATGAATTATGTAACACCCTAGCCAGCTAGCCTACGCTTAAGTCGCAAACTTGCTGGCTAAGTTGTTGCATTTGGTATCAGAGCAGTTTAGTCCTTTAAGAGCCTGGGGGCTTAGCTGCACTATGCTTTCGAGCATAATCACGGTGTATGACTCTACTAAGTTGTATGTGCTAAGTTAGGTGTACTAACCTTTCTTGAGCCTGATCAACTCGGGATTTGTGCAGGTACAACAACTTAGCCAGCAAGTTTACGACTTAAGCGTAGGCTAGCTGGTTAGGGTGTTACAAATTACATGTGCATTGAATGATTACCTTTGGATATGTGTATATGCATGAATGTCAAATGTTATAGTGTTAGAATGCATACATGTTAGGCAAAGAATATTACTTGATTAATATAATGATTTGATCCTTGCGTAGCTAATTGTATATGCATGATGCATTGATTGATCTATAGATGCATATTAAGATATATTAGAACACATTGGACTAACTATACTTTCTAGTGAATAATCTATCTTATGTATAGAAAAGTTCAAGGCATCAAGAACAAGATGCAACAAGAAGGAACATATTCATATGATGCCCAGCATCAAAAGAAAGAGCATAAAATGCTTATCCCATAAAGAACATGGTAATGCCAAAGATAGGATTCATGAAAAATACCTAGTTCAAGCTAGCGGTCAAAAGGATATAGTTTCTTAGGACTTAAGGTATTCTTGTCAAAGAAAAATTGATATATACATCTCTCTAAACTCTTAGAATGATGCTCTTAAATAATCTTTTGATTCTAGGAACTAAAAATGGTCAAGAATGACAATAGAAATCAAAAGAATGAAAAAAAAGGATGAATATGGCTCAAGCAAACTTGAGTCATTTGAATGACCATGGTTTGTCATTCGAATGACTTGCTTAAAAAGCCGTAACGGCTATATTTGCTTGAGTCATTTGAATGACGAGGGGTGTCATTCGAATGACCAAGCTCCAGAAGCTAAAAATGACTAGTTTTCAACGGACGGAAATGAGAAAATTAATGGGTAACAGCTAGTAACAGCTAGTACACTTACAATATCTATAAATACCCATTAAACTCACATTTCTAGCCAAGTTTTTCACTCCCATCATCCTTATACTTCATACTATCAATGTATTAATATTTTTCATCATCATAAGAGCAAAAGAGAGATATTTTCAATACTCCTAGTAGTGCTTCAATTTGAATCATCCACTCTTTGAGAGCGTTTCTTTTTCTACAAACATTCTATACACTTGTAAAGAAGGTGAGATATCCCTCTAGTTGCTTAGAGTGCGGTATCCCAAAGAATTAGTTATTGAGGCTCAAACACAAATGTAGGGGATCCTAAGTATGAAAAATGCTCTTGAATGTAAAGGTTTTTCAAGCACCTAATTTAGAAGCTTGATGATAGTGGAAAAATCTTGAGCAAGCCGCTTAGGGACTAGACGTAGATCACAAGGGCGGTCGAACCAGAATAAATCACTTTTTGCAATCTCTCTAACTCTATCTCTTTATTTATTGCAAACTTATATTATTGTCTTGTATATTTGAGAATTGCAATGTCATACATTTGTTGATAATTGTTACTCTATTGATCTTATTGTTCATTCAACATCCAAAATCGAGCCTATAATTATATCCTTAATTGATATATTCTGCTGCATAATAACTTTGATTGCATGAAAATGCGATATTTGTCAAAATTGGAATAATTTCTTAAAATACCCAATTCACTCTCCTCTTGGGTATTGGTTGCCAAGACCAATAATTTGAGCATATAACAGAAACTTGGAAGTAAATATATGGTTTCATGGAAAAAAAACCTTGGGAGACAATTCGTTGTAGCGTTCATCATTCTTCTTAGAAGTCGTTATATCTGACCATAGTGAAGCACACAAAACTGTCCCCACAGCCATCAACCACAAAGCTGCAACTGAAATGTCTATAGGCAGGCGAGTTGGAGCATATAACAAAACTTCCACTGCAGTGAACAATTTAGAATTAATCATCTACATATTAGGCAAAAACAATCCTTGAATATGATAGAACTTTGCATCCTTTTATTGATAACACCAATATTTTTTTTTGTTTATTTTATTTATTCAAAGGATGTATAGGAATGCATGTGCTTGTGTATGAGAGAGGACACAAAGTCATATCATCTTGTAATAATACCAATTGAGTTGTTTTACTACTTACCAAATGTTTATTTAATTGTAGATTTAATGCACTGACTTATGTGCACATAGCAGTTCAGTTAAGCTAGTTGGTGAGAGGACCCTTTAGCCCTTATGTGTAGTTGTAGGAATCAACGGGCCTTAGCCACAAGCTTATTCCAAATGAGGCAAGGATCTTGGCTCGAGATGGTTATAGGGTGAATGAACCCTGATAATAAGAGCCTAGACCCCTAGGTTAAGATGATTATAATATTAGGTAGTTGGACTTTACTACCTAACTTGTAAATCCTCCTTTTAGATGAAAGTCATGTCAAAATATTTTATACCTGACTAGCATTTTTGTAATTCTTTTATAAACTTAGAATAGTAGTTTTGTGCAAGCAAACTTTGGACAAATTTTATTAATTTTTTGCAATGGTTATATTTTGAATTAATTACAAAATAAAGATTCATACTTTGTGAATTGTATGCAATTCCCCCATTGAGTCTATTTGACTGGCATCTTTACATTTCACTTTTTTTTATAGGTCGTCCATCGACTTTGTTTGCAACTTGTTCGCAACTTGTTCAACTTAACTGATATTGTTGGTATTCCTCCAACATGTTATTGATGGATATTATTATGTCTAATCCCATATTTGCATTTGCTTCTGAAGGATTATGTGTTGCTCAATCTAGTTATTTTAGATAACTTTACATGTATGCATTATCTAATAACGACATGGAATTTGAGATCAATAATCAGTTGCATGTATATGAATATGATTTTTGGAAAACAATTGATCTTATTAAGCTTACCAAACTATATTGAATTTAATATAATGTGCACAGGTCACAGATACTAAGAAAAAGTTTAAGATCTATAATCATCATTTATTTCTTAAACATGATAAGAATTGAAGGTCATACCTCTCTCTCCAGAAGTATAAGATTTTTTGAGAGCTTCTCCGTTTGAATTTTTTATCGACACAATTGGGATTGAAATGTCTACTTTAGAGCCATTGTTGCAACCCATAGTATCGAGTTCTGACAAAAAAATAAACAGATAGATTTCAAACAAAATATGATCATGGATGTAAAACTTTATTGACTAAAAAATATTACAATTTAAGGGAATATAATTAGTCCATAATTTCCATAAAGTTAAGTTTATCAGTAGAATATAATGCTAAAACATTTGGCGGAAATTGATGTTGCTAAGTGCATAAATAAGAAAATGACAATGTCAATTATTAGTTATATGCAAGTTGTCATTTGATTATATAATTCAACTTCCTATATGACCTTTCAACGTGGATCCTTAATATAGTAGGATGAAATAAGTAAGCAAATAGATATTACAATTAATGAGACAAGGCTCACTTTTTTGGGATTATGCTCATATGAGATTTTGGGAGTTTTCTGGAGGATATAAGAAAATGACTCATGAAGGAATGGAATAAGAAGACAATAAGTGAAGTGGAGTAAAACATGTCACTCTCTTGTTTAGTTGTACAATAAGTTTAATGAGTTAAGGGAAGAAAAATATGTGCGATTCTAATTTTGACCCTCAATTTGAAGGGACCAAAAAAAGGTTTTGACACAAGTTCACTCCCTCATTTAAAATTACTTCTAAACACAATTTTCTTAAGTATGACCATTCAATTTCATGTCATTCCTTCCAAACACAAGGTTACGCTTTGCATAGGTGAATACATTAATTATTTTATTTGAAGAATTGTGTGTGTTGTTTAACTCGATTTAATGCTAATTGTAAACACTAGTAAACCTTGTACAAGTTAAATAAACAAAAATGGAAGTATCATGTGTGAAGTGTTGAAATTAATATACCTTCTGAATCGTTTATCACCAACATGGCAGTTGCACCTCCTGCTTGTGCAATTGCAGCTTTAGTTGTGAAGTCACAAACACCACGCATGCAGAGAGCAACTAATCCAGATAACTGCAGAATGCACATAGAACTAGCTATAACATTTTTAAATAATACTTTTTTTGACTTTATTTTCAGATATATGTGTGTGTGTAAGAATCATGCACACATCTAATCAAGTTAGAAAATGTACACATGCACAAATCTGCAAAAATAAAAAATAAAAAAATTATGTGAATAAATACAAGGTTTGATAGTTTTAAGTAATGAAGGGTGGTAGGTGAATTAAGCATGAACGACAGATGAATCATGATAAAAATAAATGAAGAAAATAGAACCTTAGAAGTTGAAGTGGAACAACAATCTAGAGGATTAGGGAGAGCAACAAGAGCTTTAGTGGTTTGATCAGCTTTTTCAGGCAAAATTGAACCAAATGTTGCAGTCATGCCATTGTAGACATTGCCCTCCTTATCATCGACCCAGCTCTTTACCTTTACCTGCATGCATACAACATTTTGATAGATAACACACATAGCAAGTTCCAAAAATACAAAGAATACATACATGACATATATATCCCTCTCATCCCACCTGATTGTTTCTAAATCGAATAAATAAAAACATAACTATAAGGATATTAATGTTTTGAAATTTAAAAGTAATAAATTATTTATTACCAATTGAACGTCACGATTGCAAGAAGGATCTGCTTTGACAATATTATCGGCAGCCACTGCCAATATGAACAACAGAAGAAAGGCAACCATCGAAGAGGAGGCCATTAATTAATGTGATCAGTTGTTTACCACCTCCAAATTAATTGATCAAGTAGATTAGATTTAGATGGAGATGGAGATTGGCACCCAAAAACAAATAGAGAAAGAAACAATGATGGTTGTTCCTTTGATTAATTTCTTCTTTTCTTTCTTAATTTCTCTATCATTCTCTCTCCGTCTCAACTGAAAATGCCATTCGTTTGTTCGGTCTCTCTCCCTTATTCCCATCGTTCACGGCGCGAACAAACAGGGAATTCTTCATTGGATTGAATCTTTTTGCAAACATCTTTACCTTGCTAATAAGTTTTATATACCAAATTAAACATTTAATCCTTTATATTATATTATATTATACTATACTATACTAGATCGCTGCCTGTACTACGTACGAAATAATTTTAAATTATTTATTTTTGATGCATATTGGTTAAGGCTTATTTTTTGTTTAATAATGTTAATATTTTATAAACTTCTAAACAAATAAATTAATCTATGATAAACGTTAATAAATTATTTAAGTGTTTCAGTAATCTATTAAATATTAAGTATTAAATAATATTATTAATTTTCAATTTAGTCATAATTTAGTTTAGCAAATAATTTTTAAAAAAAAGATTGTCTAATTATTTGGTCTAAATTTAATTTAGTTATGCCATTTATTTTCAACTAGGGGGGCAGGGGTACTCCGCGCGTGCTAATGTTGAATATGTAAATTGTAATTGTAAAATAATAACGTATTTGTTTAAACTGGTTTTATGTATAACAAAAAAAGCGGCTCATATATATTAAATAGGGGTATAATGGTCCAAGCAAAAATAACCAAGAGGTGGTTGAAACTCTCCAACCCTTTTATTAGTAGTATAGATACAAGTGTAAATTTAGATTCAAAATATATGAAACTGTCATAATAATGTCATGGCAGTGAAAATGAGTACTAATAGTCAAAACTCAAAAGGAACACAATATAGATTAATTTTTTTTTAACTCATAAGGAACACAATATAGATTAATTTTTTTTTCCAAAGGTAAAGTATTACATTCATCAATTTGATGAAAAATAAATACATGAAAGTTCTAAAGACCGACACAGAGAAATCGAGATGTCCCACACATGCTGAAAAGCACAAATATAATTTTGCTAAGAGTGATATAGATTAAAAAAATGAATATAATAAAAATATTTGTTGAATCCTCAACCCGTTATTCTAGGATTAATGGTCTGTTTAAATCACAAAACATAATTATAATTTCACATAAGCATAACCGTCTTTCATAGTTTTTTCAAAGGCTAAAAGGTTTCTATTAAATCGTTGGTGAAAGTTTATTTATGTTTAATTATGCTGATACACAGGCATAGCCGTCTTTCATATTGTTTAGTTATATTTTATATTGATACACAGACATAATTGTCTTTCACCTATATATTATGTTGATACATAGGCATAACCGTCTATAAAACATTTCTCAAGTTAATTGGTTATAGGTTAATTTCATTATGTTATTTATTTTCAATATAAAGGTGACATTATCAATTTCAAAAAGAAATTGACGTATCATAGTATTATGGCACAATCTATCTATCCATCCGTTAAACTTCTTCCACTAAAGTTTTCAGATGGTACTTTTCCTAAATTTTGATTACATTTATTATTAAGTGTCCTTGGTTGCGCCATTTGGTATTTCCTTTCCTATATTTACAAATTGATTAACAAAACTTAAAAAAAATCATGTTGTGGTTGATCACCCTACGCACCTCTGGCCTCCCTTTCCTTATTCATTCATTTTCTCTATATTTTATGCAAAGCGATTTCTTTCTCTATCACTCCTCTCATGCTTAAGAAAAATTAGAATGGTCACATATTCATTTCTTCCAATTATTCATTTTAAAAATTATTTTTTGATGTTTTCCATAGGCTTTCTGCGACTTGCTTTGTGTTATTGGAAGGCTGGGTTTTGTTTTTCCTTTTTTTTCTTTTTATTTTTGTAATTATTGGATAGGATTATGATGGAGATTCATAAGACAAAACCATATATATATATATATATATANTATAGATATATCTCGATGAGGTTCTACGTTAGATACCTATGCATCAAAGATTCACAATTTATACTTTAGAGTATGTATTTATTTCGTTCTCTTTTGGCATGTAACTTGTGTCTTTAGAAAAATCAAAATACAATTCTTACAAAGACAACAACTCTTATGATTTTTTCAAAAATAGTTAGACACCATTTAAAATGAAACCCCGTTCATTCCTACTATTCCGACATGTTATGAATCATTTAAAATTAGTTCAGATACGTTTCATTTAAGTTTACTATGTCAAAATTGAGTTACAAAAACAGACATTGAATCTGTCCAAGAAACGTATCCAATTTTAACACTTTTGTAATAATTTTTAAAACTATTATTATGCCATCCCATAAAATTGTATAAAAATAATTTTAAACTAGGTTCAAGTATTAGATTTCAAGAAAAATAATTCACAAGGTTTAGTTTGGGGTTTTAAGTGATGATAAAATTTGGATTTCATACAAAGTCAAAAATCTTAGCATGTATTTTTTGTTCTTAAGCTGATTTGTTGCTATCTCTAAAAATACTAAAACCCCCAAAAATTATGAATCTAACATTTTTAGAAAGCTTAAGATGTCTATTTTAGCATACTAAGATAGTTTTTCCAAAATCCAAGTTTAGATATGAAAAGGATTTTCATTTTATAAGCTATCCAAAAATTATAGCATTTCCGTTTTTTAGCTAAATCTCATATTTTTAGTATTTAGCTTTCAAGATTTCATTTTTATTATTACCAACAATATCAACCACAGATTAACAGTGGTAAAATCAACATGCATGCATAGAAAATTATTTTGATCTTAGATCTAACAACATGCAAAACATTTTTTTTTGTAAAAGCTCAAGTTTTCAACCATAGGAAATAATTTCGTTCACCTTGTCTTAAACTTGTAGACATGAATAATCTACAAATTGTTAGATCAAAGGTATGAATATAAAAATTCAGAAATTCACATATGAAAGAAACTTCCCACATAAATGAAGGTAACTTTCACACTTTCTCTATTGATTTTCTTCCTTGATGAAAGTGGCTTATTTGTGTAACTAGATTTTGAACAAGGAAGTGAATGTTTCATCCATGCCCTTGGATTGTGAGGGCTACTGGTATGGAAGGGGAAAAGGGGAAGATTTTGCTTCTTGGAGTGAAGAGAAAGATGATAGAATGTTAAGATTTTCAATGGAGCAAATTGTGAATCATTTGAAGAAGTATTTATAGAGAGAATGAGGGAAAGGAGGCTACAGATTTGGAGGGTTAAATGAATGGGGAATCTTTTCATTTTTGTTGTCTTATGATGAAGCGAAGTGTAGGAGAAGAACGAAAGATAAATGGATGGGTAAGAAAAGGTATTTTGCATATATTTTTATTGGTTACCTTGAGTGGTAAGGTGATCATTACTATTTTTGAAAATAACTTATTTTATGTCAAGTCGTCTATTACTTATCTTATTGTACAAAAATATTTAATTAGTTGATCATGAAAATACATGTTTGAATAAGTTTATTGGATAAATATAAAGATGATGATGAAATAACTCAATTTGAAGAGAGGTATTGGGAGGGAGAGAGAGCTACGACCATGATCATGAAGCTATTTTTAGGAGAGAAAAAAAATACTAATTTTATGTTGGTACATACATGTAAGAAGAAGAAGATGGTGTAGGTTATGCTTTGTGCTTACGCAAGAAAAAGACTATATTTGCATGTAACATGGTTGGCCTATTTGGATGGTTTATCATGATTATCTATGCTTAAATTATGGGATAATGCTCATTTTGGTCCCTGAAAGTGTAAGCTTGAGTCACTTTGATCCTTAAAATTTAAACTTTGACTTTTTAATCGTTAAAATTGTAAGTTGTAGGTCAAATTAGTCCATTAGTCTATCAGTTCATTATCATTACTGTATTATTACATTTTTATTGATTTATCACATTAAAATGGATAGTAACAACAATTCAATTGCAAATGAGGTCGTAGAGCAGTTATAGTGATAAATAAAGCTGCAATAACAACTAAGATTTATAACTCTAAGTGTCGTCACAACTAAATTTTTAGCCTTTAGCGTTGCCATACAGCCTCTGTTGTTATCACATTTTCATTTAATGCGAAAAATTAGTGAAAATATGACAATACAATAATGATAATGAATTGATAGACTAATTTAACATGCAACTTACTATGATTAAAAAGTCAGATTTTAAATTTCAATAACCAAAGTAACTTAGTTTACACTTTCAATTTCAAAGATTAAAATGAATATTTCTTCTTAAATTATACTACAATATTGTTATGTCTCCATTTTATTTTTATTACACAAAAGATTGGTTGATTTGATGATCGTACAAATACATGCACAAATAGTTATTAGACACTTTACGGAAGATCTCATGCATAGTAAGGTGGTGTAAAGTAAAATAAGACTAGGCTAGGTTTTACTTTTTGTCTACAAGAGGAAAAGTGATTGCATGGACGGTAGTGTAAAATATATAAAAGGCAGGGCTAGGTTTTACATTTTATTGAGAAGAGAAAAAGTAAGCATGCATTGCATGAATTTGGTTGGTCTCTTGATGTGACAATATCATCATTACTATGGAGAAAATCTTGTACAAATTATTTTGTGTGCAATCTATGATCTCATGATGCATGACATGTGACTTATATGATGATGAAGAAGATGCATGGAAGAGTAATTGTTGTTGCTTTAGATGATGCATGATCATGTGACCTTAAGCATTAGGGGAGAATTATTTTAATCTTTGTATTATTATTAGATGTGTGTATAAAATAATGTGTGTGATAAAGAGTTAAAGAATTGCCACACTTAAATTATCCTTAAGCATTAAAAAAATCTTTAATATCATTATAGAACAATAAAATATCAAGCACAATCAAATATTATCTTTAATATTATTATAAATAATTAAATATCATATTTACTCTTAATAATTTATTCTATAATTTTAATCCTTTCTTTGGACATATTCTTTGTGGTAAATCTTATTTTATCTTTGATAAATATTTTGACTCCAACATTTTATCTTATAACTTTAACAATTAATGAGAGTGTTGTTTTATGAGAAGTTATACTTTATTTTCTAGAAACTATCAAATTAGTCATTGACTATTTACTGACTCAATAAAACCATAGCTATATTAATGTTAATTCTTAATTACAGGAATAAATCCTCGAACAATAAATCAAATAATCATATATTGTCAAATTATAAGATTTTTTGGCAGTATGAATTATAAGATTTTTTGGCAGTATGAAATAAATTCACTTACCATGAATTTCAATTAACAAAATATTAGTTATCTAGAGAAAATTAACTAGAAACTAAAGATGGTCAAAATTGAGATGTTACAGCATGTGAAACGAGCGTGTGTGCTACGTGATCGTGGAAACCGTCATAGGGCAATTAGTGGAATAACAAATTACTAAATTGTGTTATTGAAATTGGAAGGATGAATTATTTAATTGAAGGGCATATTATGTTATTTGGTTTAATTTATGATGATTTTGTGTTAAAAAAGGTTATATTTATTTAATTTTTATGAATTATGTAGTTGTTAGTTTAAATTATATCATTGTTGCGTACTAAAATATATTTTTTTTGCAGTTGACACTTACATTATGTAAATATAAAAACATTTTTATAGACAGTATTAGGTTGGATAGCATAAAATTGGGTAAGAGTTTAAATACTTTTCTGTAAGCATGATTCGAGTTTTTATTTTTAAAACCCATAAATAGGGTATGGTTTTTTTTATTCAATAAGATTGGGGTTGAGTTAAAACTCTATCCAACTCTACCACCATCATCTTTACTCTTAATAAACAAAAGATACAAAATTAGCATTTGATAAATATATTACAAAATTGTTCAATATATGAAAAAAAAAATGACCATAGTAGATATAAACATAAAATAGAGTAATCTATCATCTTACCACGTAGGCCTCACGTTGATAGGCAGTTATTTCACACTCGCTTTGTTGACAGTTTCTTCTCTAATTAACAATCTATACCATTTAATAAAAATGTCTCCATCAAATAAATTTTTTTTTTGTCCAACTCTTATTTTATTTTTACTCTTCCATGTAACGTAGTTAATCTTTTATTAGTAACAAACCAAAGCTATTATTACATTTTACAAACGGTTCATGTTAGCATATTAGGTTTTACATTTTACCTTAAAATACTCATAAGTTGAGGGAAATTGAGAAACAAAAGAGAAAAATAATATGAAAACACATTTTAAAAAATATGACAAGTAAAATTAAAAAGGGTGGGGTGATTGACATTTCCTTTTGTTTATCTCCACTTCCTATTATTAGCTTTTAACTCAAATTTTTTAAAGTATCCTCACTCCACATTTGCTTCTATTTAGTTTATTATTATTACTAGCGGCTTCACAGGCACGAAGAGCCTGTTAAATATTGAAATACCTTTGTAAAATAAAAAATAAATAAAAAAAGTAACTACAAGTTAAGTTAAGGGATAGTTTTCTAAATAAGTTAAGGGATAATGGGTAGTAAGTAGTAGAAAGTAAAAAGTGGACAGTATAATGTACATAAGAATTTTTTTTAATGATAATGATGGATGAATGTATACAAAATAAACCAAGGACAAACACGAAAAAGTAAATTAGAGACAAAGTTAGTTTTCTTTGCTACTCCTTTTATCTATTACTAGCGGGCCTTGATATTGGACTAATCATGATTAATTATGATATACATATTTTTTTAGTATTAATATTATTAGGAACTAATTTAATAAAAATAAAGTAAAAATACGATAGTGGGATGATGAGTTGAGTGGAGTGAACAAAACACACATATATAAATATATAAATAAATAAATAATAATGAACTTGAAAAACGTTAATGGACTTAAAAAAAATTAAATGAGTTGAAAGAGACCAAAAATTAGTTATTTTTAATATTCTCTTTATACATAGTAAGTATAGATTATAAATAAGGTTAATTATGTTTTCAGTCTTTCATAAATTATGAATTTTGTGTTTTAACCCATCATAAATTTTTTGTTAAGAAATCTTTTCTCATAAATTTTTTTTATTAGGTTTTAATCTCGGCTGTCTTCTAGCTAGGTTGTTAACTACTAAAGTGACATTTAACTTAGCAACGTGGTAAACACAATTGACCCATTATTCAAATCGACCACCCAAACTTACCTGGTTGAATTATTATTATTTTTTTAAAAAACCTATACACTTTGATTAATGACATTTTACATTTTAAAGGACAAAGTAAGAAATAAATGTCAAATGTTATTTATCAAAATGTGTCAGTTAATATGTAAATTGATCTATTACGTCTCAAAGAATTTTCTATTAAATTTGTACATTTTTTATTCTAATAAATATTAAAATCGCTACTATTACTAGTAATTTCAGCATCTATCACCCTCTCAACACCCATACAATTGTAAAATGTTTTGGTCTATGTTATAGTACTAGATTATAACCCGCGCGATGCGCGGCGAGGGTAATAAACTATTATTGCGAATATATTTAGAACGTGCATATTATTGACGATAAAAAATAAGTAATTGTAGCTATTGCACAATGCGTATGGAAATCTATTTTTAACTATGTGTTATTATATTAATATAACAAAGAATGAACAGTAGAACACCAAACGTCATAAGCAAAAACTTGAATGAACGGTATAGTGGACATATGTGCATTTGGAAATGTTACAAACCCGTAAAATTAAAAGTTGCTAGTGTGAAGTATTTTCTTTTTTAATTTTTTTTTTGTAAATGTTACTGTGGAGTGAAAAAAAATGGGAGTGTGACACCCAAATGAAAAATGTGAATTGGTAGTGACTAGTGGTTGAAGTAGTCATAAAAAGGACATGAGTGTAGTCAAGTCAAGGGCAGGCAAGGCATGATTTGAAAGTGACAAATGAAAAATGGGATGAAATGGCGGAAAATAAAAGAAAAAGGAAAGGGGGAAAAAAAAGGGAGAGAAACTGCCACAGAAGGCATAAAATGCAAAAGGGGAGTTGAGAATGAGAGCAGTTTGGAGTGTGGTTGCTGTATATTCGAAACGCACAAACTTATATTATAGGGAGGAGTGAAGCAGAATCAATTTCAATTCTGATCTCTGAATTTCCATTCTTTGCTTCTTGGTCCGGTCCAGTACAGTCCATGGCGGCGGCGCCCTCCATGAGGATCGTTTTCGGACTTCT
The DNA here is from genome assembly GCA_003254905.1 of Nissolia schottii. Lineage (NCBI taxonomy): Eukaryota > Viridiplantae > Streptophyta > Magnoliopsida > Fabales > Fabaceae > Nissolia > Nissolia schottii. The sequence continues at coordinate 196,386 of QANU01064415.1, forward strand.
CACATTCGTCACCGTCGGAATGATTATAGGTATTCTATTCTCTCGCTGTCACTTTCTTCCAATCTCATCAATTCACCTGCTTCTTCACGCTGCATCCCATTCCTCTTTATCTCGCTTCTCCAATCCAGTCCAGTGCGAATGGAAATAGATGCGATCACTGTGATTGCATTTGCATCGATATCATCCTTATTATTTCTTCTGCCGTGCTGCATTTGGCTACTTGGTCAACTAGAGTGATGATATATACATCTTTGTAATATTTTATTACTTTTAAATCATTATTGAGAACCAACACCCAGAGAGATTTTCATGCTGTAATTATACTTTTCTTTTCTGGAACTACAGGTGCCCTCTCTCAATTGGCATTCATACGAAAATTGGAAGATTCCTATGGTAGGGGTTTTATGATAGGGGGGCATTTAGCCCAGAAGTTCATATATTTGATTGTTATTCATGTACACTGTTTGCCTAACTTGTTGATTTAGGAACTCATTCTGTCTCATTTAGAAGATTGCGGGGACATGAGCATGATGGTTACCTTCATTTCCCCAAAGGTACTATTTTGAAGTTTTGTTTAGGGTATAAGTGTTTTTACTTTTTTGAAATTTTATGAAATATATATCTTATATCTCTGTTGTATTTCTTTCATCTCTTTAAAGTACAATGTATGTGCCTGCTAGAATTGTAAGTTCCATGACTGCTAATGTCTACCATATCGATATCTATCTTTCTTCTTCTTCTTCTTCTTAAATCCATGATTGAATTTCAAAACTTGTAATTAGTTTTCCTTCTAGGTATGCGTTTATTTTCATTCACAAAATTATTAGCATGCATGATTTTTATTTATTAATTTTTATTTTTTTAAAACTATTTAAAATCTTTGTTATTAACATACAGTTTTCTTTGATTGGAACTCATCTGCATTTTCTTGTTCAATTATTTCTTTTGATTTTCAGGTATTCCTTATTGGAGTAACGACAAGGAAGCAGAAACCTTAAGACTTGGATATGTATGTCTGTTGCCCTCCCTTTTTCTGCTAAACTTTAATCTTACAAAGTGCTCTCTCACCCTCTTTGATAGGGTTTAAATAACATACTGTAGATAAAATAAAATTTTAATACAATTCTATGAATGTGATGGGCAAAAGTGTGAAAATTTTAGACTTCAAGTGCTTTATTATAAAGAAACAGAGCAGATTAAAGTTTTCTCCTGCCTACATTTAAATGTGTGTAGCTGAAGAATAGCTGACTGCACTCTGAGTGCCTGCTAGTTCTTTTAAGTTGCGTAATTTCTTTCTTCAGCATATGAGTATTAAGAGTGTCTAACTGTTTGAGCTTTAAAGCCTCAATACTGTTTTACGTATTAATTTGACCATCGTCTCTTTTTATTTAGCTCTTAACTATTTTATTCTACTTTTTGATGAAATCATTCTCTTGGTTGGGAGAGCAGAATTGATTTGCATGCTTATCGATGATTATTCTTGTGTGATCCTCAATCCTTAATGTAGGTCAAACCTGAAGTGCTTAGCTGGTCTCCAAGAATTATTTTACTGCACAACTTCCTGAGCATGGAGGTATGAGATTCATAAGAAATTTGGATGAAAAAGAATCAGATGAAGTGAATTTATATTATTACAGACCCTATTTTTCTATAACCATATTATCAAGTAGGATTATTAGGATGTTACAAGGATCAGACTAGATAGTCAATAAACATTTTTTGACATCTATTTGAGGGATAAAGTTTCCTCATGAGACGCCAGTCTTCTTGCGTGAAGTATGATTTGCCTTTTAGCCAGAGATAAGATCTTCCTAATTCCTATCCAGTGAAAATTGATCTACTAATACTGGGCAATTGATAGTACTTAGTCCAGCTTCTAAACAAAGCACTTTGCCAATGATGTTTGCACGTGTGTGTATTAAAACTATTTCATGTTTATAGGAATGTGATTATTTAAGGGCTGTAGCACTCCCTCGGCTGCAAATTTCAACAGTGGTGGATACAAAAACTGGAAAGGTGCATTCACAGTTTTATTTTCTTTTGAATTTTTATTTTGATTGGTCATACCCATCAATTGATGCTAGGTGATGAGGTGGGGTTTAAGTTTCATCTGTTCAAGTGAAGTCTTGTCAAATTCACCTGGGGAATTCTTAATTTTAGCATGTAAACTACTAAAGAAGACAAGTGTATAGGCAGTAGCTTGATATTTCAATTGAAACTTCTATATTGTTTGCGATCTGTATGAAATGACCTAGCAATTCTCTGCTAAAAGCCAATTCCATTGCTATAGCTAAATCAGGGGCTACTGCTTACTCTGATCTTCAAGTTTGGGACGGCAAATAAACCTTACAGTGATACCTAGTGGATTGAGAGATTTGGTACTGTGGATCGGCTTTTTCTTTCTTTCTTCTCTTTTATGAATAACATTGTTCAAAACTATGAAATGGCTTTATCCAATGGTGGGAAGACCCCTGCTTACAGAAAATACCTACCCTACATCAAGGAAAAAAGATGAATGGGAATATTACAAACCAAAAAGAAGAATACCAACTTTCAAAAGAAGGAAGAACAGAATCCAGTTTAAGAGTTATTTTGAAATTGTTGCTTGATCACCTCTATGGACTATCCCTCTATTAGGAAAGTTCTTCAATTCCCTCCAGCCAGATACTCCACAACTGGAGGTTATGAAGGCCGTGGAAACTAGGGAAACAAAATCTAGAGAGAAAACCCGGCTACTGTGAATGGATGCAGGTCACTAGTGCCTTATGCCTAAGTCTATTTTGCATCAGTAAATTCAGATACAATGGATACAAATAAATGCTAATAAATGAATTCCTACTATTTGAACAGTCTCATACTCTGGCCTGTTATCATTCTCCAAGTACTGAGTGATATGAAATATGTACTGCCACTGTTAGGAGAAGTGTTTTTCACTGTCAAATTATAAAAAGGGAAATAATCACTTCAAAATACTTCTTTCCCAACATAAATAGATTAAAAACAGAAGGAAATCCATATAAGGACAAATAGGCCATTTTTATGTGAACTTTGTAGTACATTTATTTGTTTGATAGGAAAAGAAATTTCATTATATGAGAAGGTACATGATGAGATTTCTTTCACAGGGAATCAAGAGTGATGTCAGGACAAGTTCTGGTATGTTTTTGACTCCAGATGAGAGAAAATACCCCATAATTCATGTAAGTTATCAAGTTTACTTTCCTTCAAGTCTTTTTAAGTCTCACTTTTGTCATCAAACCAGTGTAACCTGGACCAAACCAGCTGATTCAACCATTAAAATTGGACAGTTTTCGTGGTCTAGTTGCATTTGCTTAGAACTGGATGGTTCACCAAGAACTCTGGTTGAGTTGTTTTTATTCAGTTTTTGAAACATTGTGTTGTGTCACACCAGTGTCCTTTAAGTTTAACATCTAGGATTTGATTGAATCACAATCTTGAAGAGAGAAACATGCTCTCTTAGTTCATAAATCTGACCATCTAGAAAAGGAAAGTATTGCATCTGTTTAAATGAAAACTTATCCTTCAAGCATTAGCAATTGAGATTCTACAATTATTAATCCCATAATGGAACTTGGAAATTAAAGAAAACCCAACAAAACAAAAGGCCCACTCCCAAAACCAGTGAATATGAAAATCCTTAAAATACTTGTAGGACTGAAGTTCGAGATGATATAAAGTAACAACTTATAAAGGCTTGTAACCCTAAATAATAATGATCTGGTTACCTTGTCGAAAAATTCAATTAGCCCCAAAATACTAAATAAAAATACTTAGATGATTTTATATTTAAGCAAATGCTTTCTCCTGAATCATTTAGTTATATTAAATTTGATTTCTTCATATGTATATTCTTTTTCTTCCCACTTTTTTTCATCTTTATTTCAAAATTATAATTTCCTTGAAGACGTTTAATTTTGAATGTGGAATTGGAGAAAAAGTACAAATTAAAAACCATATTTTATTGGTGTGCATTAATTGTACAATCTTCTAATACATGTTCACTGTGCTCAACTAGGCAATTGAAAAAAGAATTTCTGTCTATTCTCAAGTACCAATTGAAAATGGAGAGCTTATGCAAGTCCTGAGGTGAGGACATGACTTATTTTTTTACATTATTTCTGAACAAGAAAGATGGGTTTTGCTATAGTCAAGAGCTAACATCTGCAGCAGCACAGGTATGAGAAGAATCAATTTTACAAACCCCATCATGACTACTTTTCTGATACTGTAAGTTGCATTACTCTATTGCTATTTTCTCTATTATAGTAAGCATAGAAATTAAGAATTACCTTAAAGTGGCTTCAGTGCAACCATAACCATCTGCAACGCACTGTTTTTCTCTTTTGAGATAGTACAACTTGAAGCGTGGTGGGCAGCGAATAGCTACAATGCTCATGTATTTAAGTGACAATGTTGAGGGAGGAGAAACATATTTCCCGATGGTAAGCTTCTTGATTTTGCATTTGTTATTTGACATATTTTGTTTGTTGCTGAAAATGTAGTTCTAGAGCATATGGATAGCCTGAAGTTAAACCAAGTATTCAGTGGCAGGCTGATGTAGGAACTGTATCTGGATCATAACGCTGGGTTCCAACTGATAGAACAGAATGTTTTATTTTGTTGGCTAACAACATGCATGTAGCTTTTGCTTTTTGTTTCTTTGTTTAGTTCCTAAAACTGTCAAAGTTTTGTGTTGTATGCGTATGTTCCATAGCTTCATTCAAAATCTTATAATCTTATTCCACATTCCTCTCATTGATAATTAATTGAATTTTGATAGTTTCTATGAAATGGAATGCTGAATATTTATCATGTTATGATTATGTTCGCTGCTCAGTTATGTTATACTAAGGGTCTGTCTTCCCCATTTTATTTATTTTAGTTGTTTTAAAATTATATTTGGATTCTACCTTTAACTTGAGCAATATGTTCAATTTGTAATATTATAGTATTAGCTATCTATTCTGCGTTGTGTGCTTGTATTATCTATCTGATGTTCTTGTTGAACTTTTTGACTGACTGAAGGCTGCTATTGATGATATGTAATCATTTCAGGTTGGTTCAGGTGAATGTAGCTGCGGTGGGAAATCTGTCAAAGGGCTATCTGTGAAACCAATTAAAGGAAATGCGGTGCTTTTCTGGAGTATGGTCAGTATAATCATTTTGCTTGTTAAGGACATCATTTTTTGAAATCTGAGAAGCCATTATCTTAAATTGTGAATTGCTCTAGATATTAGTCCCAGGAGAGAAGGTGTTGTGACGATTCCAGAATTTGTTTAAAGCTAGACGAATTGTTCACAGATCTAGAGAGCCTTCTTGTTTTTCAATAACTGACTGCTTTATGTTGTTGCAATTAATATCATCAATAGAATATGTCCTCTTGCCTTGTTCTGTATCACCATTTTCTATATTTTTCTCGGTCTTGTAGAGTTATTTTTTTTTTTTTTACTAACCATTGTTCCAAAATATATACACACACACTCTCATTGTAAGCATGCTGTTGGCTGTAGCTGGTTCAGCAATAGGGCCCCCTACTACTCTTATGATAGAAAAATGTTGAAGAGTCCAGAATTTCGAATTATGGAGATTTGTAAATGTTTCTTGTATGCATTTTTTGAACGACCAGTGGAAAGTTGTCTTGTCAAACCTTTTTATTTTTAATGTGTGCTTGGTTTTGTCAGGGACTGGATGGACAGTCAGATCCGGATAGTGTGCATGGTGGATGTGAGGTACTTGCAGGGGCGAAGTGGTCAGCTACTAAGTGGATGAGGCAGGCAGCTCACGTTTGATTTACCTTAGCTTAGGTGACGGGCTCCCTCTCAACCTC
>QANU01064415.1:202263-362556 GCA_003254905.1 Nissolia schottii
CCCCCCCCCCCCCCCCCGGGGAATAACCTAAAAAGAAAAGAAAAAAAAAGCATATTTGTCCTTATAAAAAAGTAGTGATTATGAATAGTAATTGGTAATATTAATTTTAAAGTGGTAAGCTCTAATCAATAAACTTAGCATTAGTTGATATTAACTTACGCCAGGGATGGTTTTGTCTTCAGGATTAAGCTTTTCCTTGGATATCATTGCAAAAGACATAGCCTCTTGTAATTCATGTTTCTGGTAAATCTGGACACATTTTCTAGGGAGTTTTCGTTGGTCCTGGTGCCAATTCGAGGAAACCACCATAAAAAAAATTCAACTCTATTTTTACTGAATTGAAATTGTAGTTTTAGATGGACAAAATATTCTACCCCATTTTGACAAAAATAAAATAAAATTTTTTCCCGTGTATATTTTCATATACATGTATATTTATGAGTTGCAGAAATATTAATTGAGGACAAACTTCACCCTGGTACTTTTGTGATGTGTAATAAACACTTTATTTTTATGTATTTGTTATTAGGGGAATGGAGGCTTTTCTTCAGCTTGAACTTGAAAAATTGAAAACTACATTCTTAAAGGCGGAGATGTGTGTGTAAAAAAAGGTGGCCGATATATACGGTGGCTTTTAAGATTCATCTTAGAAGTTTTGGTAAATGATTTATCCTTCTAAAAAAAATTGGTTCATTGTATGCTTTACAAAAATATGGACGTCTTTACCCTTTCTTTTACCACATATTTACTTCTCTCTTCTCCCTCTTCTCTCCCCTCCCCCTCCTCATCTACATCCATGGCGGCGCCTTCTGCATCTGCACTCCCTTCAACCCCACCTACCATTGCCACATGAACGTTGTCTTCGCCGCTGCCACTGCCCTCGTCGTCTCTGTCCAATACCGCCTAGCCCTGGAGCACCCCCTCCATGTGGTGCTGGAAAACTTCAAACATTGACTCAACCCAAAACCACCACACATCCATACCTACAGAAAATCAACCCAGAAACAAAGAGAAAGAAAGAAAATAGATCTGAGAAAGAGTGAGAGAAAGAGAGAGGGCTCGTCGCCGCTAGCGACCTGCCATGGCGGCGGTGAGCTATAGTACAGAGAAAGAAGGAAAGAGAAAAAGAAATCAAGAGGGAGAGAGAGAGTGAAAAGAGAGAAGGAACCCAATGGGGGAGATAGAGAAAGAAACAAAGGGAGCACATCAAGAGAGAGGGAGAGAGAACTGGTGTCGCGGTTGGTGATTGGCCATGGCAGCGACACCGTCAACAAAAAAAAAAAAAAAAGGGGGAATCGTGGAGAGAGAGATAGAGAGCGAGAACAGAGAGAGAGTGCAAACCGAGAGAAGGAGAGTGAACAGGTTAAGAGAAAGAGGAGAAACCTCCACCGCCGACGAGCTTTCTCTGCGGCGGCGGCGGCGAACGAGATGAGTCCGAGAGAGAGATGGAGCCCAGAGAGAGATCAAAGGAGATCGGTGGGAGAAAAGGGAAATGTTAGAGTTTTTTTATGAGGGGGGTAAAATAGGAAATGAATTTAGCTACGTTTTTTTAAAAAATATTTAATCACATTTTTAAAGTGTTGTTAAATGTAAATTGACCACATTATCCCTAAGTGAATCATTCACCAAAACTTCTACGGTGAACATTAGAAGTCACTNATAACTTAGAAAATCTAGATGAGAGAAAAAGGCACACAGGGATTGGTGGACTAGCCTATTTGGTTTGTATTATTTTTACCTTAAAATGATAAATTTGACTTTCCAAATGCACTTTTGTAGGAAGTAAAAAAATTTATATTTTCATGAAGCCTAAGTTTGGGAGTCCCAACTGAAAAACATGTATGTCTGGCACTCTATCTTGGATATGCAATTGCTGATTAAACAGAAACGTTATATCCGACGAAAAAAGGAGCATGTTATTTGTATGGCCATAGTCTTTTGATTTCTCATCTTGGATATGAAATTGTTTGTTTTAGATGGACAAAATATTCTACCCCATTTTGACAAAAATAAAATAAAATTTTCCCCGTGTAATCGTGTATATTTTCTTATACATGTATATTTATGAGTTTCAGAAATATTAATTGAGGACAAACTTCATGCTGGTACTTTTGTGATGTGTAATAAACACTTTATTTTTATGTATTTGTTATTAGGGGAATGGAGGGTTTTCTTCAGCTTGAACTTGAAAAATTGAAAACTACATTCTTTAAGGCGGAGATGTGTGTATAAAAAAAGGTGGCCAATATATACGGTGGCTTTTAAGATTCATCTTAGAAGTTTTGGTGAATGATTCATCATTCTAAAAAAAGTTGGTTCATGGTATGCTTTATAAAAATATAGACATCTTTACCCTTTTTTTAATCACATATTTACTTCTCTCTTCTCCCTCTTCTCTCCCCTCCCCCTCCTCATCTACATCCATGGTGGCGCCTTTTGCATCTGCACCCCCTTCAACCCACCTACCACCGCCACATGAACGTTGTCTCCGCTGCTGCCACTGCCCTCGTCGTCTCCGTCCAGTACCGCCTAGCCCTGGAGCACCCCCTCCCTGTGGTGGTGCAAAACTTCAAACATTGGCTCAACCCAAAATCACCACACATCCATACCTGCAGAAAATCAACCTAAACCAAATAGATCCAAAACACTACACACACACCCCCCACCCAGAAACTAAAACAGATTAGTAGAGAGAGAGCAAGAAAATAGATCTGAGAAAGAGTGAGCCAAGAGTGAGAGAGAGAGAGGGCTCGTCGCTAAATTGGACACTATAATAGATCACTAAATAAATCTAAAATGCGATTTAAAATTCAATCTGATAACTATTATATTGGACAACAATAATGCATTTTCATTAACAAAATATATTCCAATTCTTTCGAATAGAAATTTTTTTTTTTGTTTTTTAAAATGGCATAAGACAATGAGCTGGCTCATTTTTTCAAGTATGAACTTGTTTCCATTCAAGTTTTAGTTTGCCTTTAATCACAAGGAGTTTTAGATTAAAAGTACACGTCAGTTTTAGAAAAATGTTATAATTTTGCTAACGTGTCAAAATTGAAGTGTGTGTGTACACAAAATCAGGTAAGTTTAATTACAATGAAATGTTAAAAATTACAGAGAAAAAAAGTGATATGGGTTTGAGGGTGTGTAACATGAACTTCATTAAAGATACCTGAAATTGTAATAAAATACTAGCCACTTCATCAAAACATGAATGTAAAGGTATCTGGAACCACAATAAAATACACGAAAGAATACAAGCTTCAAAGAAAAAAAAGGTTTCCCGAGTTGCGAGTTGCGAGTTGCATGTTGGTTGAGAATTTATTCTCCAACGCATGCGTTGTGGGGTTCAGAACCACGGCAAGGCAGAAAGCAGAAAGAAAACAAGGATGATTAGTTATTTATCTGGAAGAGGACCATAGAGACAGATGCGCAGATCACCCTGGATCATCGGTTGGTAAAAATAATTCTTGAACAACTCCCAGAATTCATCTCTGCCAGTCAGTTACATAAATAGCAACATGAATAAGGTTGTTAGCTTAGGCAATTCGATGAAGTTAATCCATTACCTTGTATGTTAAAAGATACTACTATATGATGACAGCAAGTAATGTTGCTTAAGAATTAATCAAAGACAGACATTTCTAACACAATGATACCAAAGGAGCGGGAAAAAACAAACAAACCTGACTTGTGGAAGGGTAAACAAGGAATATCCCTTTACATCGGGATGCATGTCAAGCACAAGTACTTGTAATCTTGAGAGGCCTAATGCCTCAGTGTCAATGAGCTTATTTATCCTGAAATTGACGGGAGGGAAATGAACAATTACTAATTAATTATACAACACATGTAAATGACTACAAATTTAACAGCGTCAAGATTTAAACGATCTAATCACAGAAAGATATTTTAATCTCATATCAAGGTTGCTAAGAAAATATATTTTTCTTTAATGAACGGATTCAAGATGACCAACCTGCTTGGGGTGCCGCTAGCAATGTTAACACGATTTTTTAACAATGAAATCTGCAGTAACCATAAAGCAAATCAATGGAGAATGTTTCCGTGAAGAAGGATCACGAGACATTTAAGAGAAGAGGGTGTGAGATGGCCTGGTATCATATCATGTCAACGGAAAATATGAAAGAGAACTATAATGCAAGCAAATTTTCACATCATGCAAATCACTACCAAACCAACAAGTTGGATAAAACTTTGAACGGCACATTTATCATTTCTATGAGCAGAAGAAAATTCATCCGTTTTCTTTCTTACGGTCCAAGGCAAAAATGGAATTGGAACTCTTTATGGATCTTAGCTTAAGTGTCAGCTCCTATGTACATATGATTGAATTTTTAGGAATTAAACTTGCTCTGTTGGACAATACTTTGATATTGTTAATCAAAGTCCCTTTTTATTTCATATAAAACATTTTAAACTGAAAACTTAGTGGCTTTCAGCCACCGAGCCTTGAGGCTACAAGTTGTTTCTGTGATTTCACAACTAGAACACACTCATCACATCTATGACTTTGGACATCAAGTCATCAACGTTTATGTTATTGGTTGAAAGGCCGGAAATGAACAATTCCATTACATACTAGTAAATAAAAACTTGATTGGACAAACAAACAAACAAACAAACAAAGAAACAAATGACAAGCATGGCAAGTGTTATAAAGATTGATCCCTCCATTAAAAAGGGAAGAAGCACATTACCTGCTGTTCAAGTTTCATATGCTTTGAGAATAGCTTTGCAGCATGGCATTGTTTTGTCAAAGACCGAAAGCCCCTGCACAAGAGAATGAGAATGAGAATGAGAATGAGGGAAGGAGATGGCAGGGATGGCGAAGAAGCGGGAATGAAGCAGGAGGAGACCTTAAGAGGTGAATGGATCTTAAGGCAGATGAAGCAATAACGAGGACAGCAGGGCTGCCAGCATGAATTTTTCCTGGCACCAGCTGGGCTTCACAGAGTACCTCTTTCCAACAAGAGCCGAAAGCAGCCGCTTTGATATTATTCCCCAACATCATCAAATCAGAGGAGCCTAGCTCCAGAACGCACCTATCTGCATAAGTACAATTCAATTCAATTCAATTGACCCATTGCTGCTTTAGGGTAAGAGACACAAACAGACATATTAGATGACGAGAACAAGAAGAACCACCTTTTAGGGATTCCTTCTCCAGAGAAGAAACCTCAAGGCCATTGGCCGACTGGAACTCATCCACAAAGAAACGCAGTTGCTCCGATGCTGATGCTGGTGCTGATGCTGGTGCTGGTGCTGGTGCTGTGGTGTTCACCCGTGTTCGTGTTCGTTTTCGTTTTTTCCGTAACAGCTTCTGATTCTCAACCGCCTCTTTCCCCCCGCCGCCGCCGCTGCTTCTCATTCTCCCCTTTCCAGTCAGTGCTTTGCTCCTCGCCTCGCACTCTGCACGCCATCCTTCTTCATTTGGGTTTCAGGTTGGGCCTTCCCTTCATTCCCTAGCCCATTTGGTGATTTAAATTGTGATAAGAAAGAATAAAACAAATGTTACAAAATAATCATTCTTTTTTTTTTTACTTTTTAACCCAATGTCATATTGGTTTGACTCGATTTTACTATGCAAATTATGAAAAACAAACCACATCGATTCAATTTTGTCTTGAGATCTGAATTAAATTCATTCGTAAACAATAATATATATAACGGTCTTTAAGTTCAGCTACACTACATTCACAGAATGCTTGGGATCGAGGACATCCAACTAAGGAATCAAAACATCAAATCATGCATTTAACGATTTTCTTTACGTGCTCCATTATTTGGACAATAAATTATGGTTACAAATTTAATGAGTGCAAATCCTACTATAAATATAAACTTCAATTTTAAAATGTCACATTTGTCAAATATCTCTCTCTTTCATCAATTTGGTACTTGATTGAACAAATGTTTATTACTTTTGTTCAATCAAGTTTGTAACAAAAACACACATTTTTGTGTATCAATGGAACAGAAGTAAGAGAACGTGTCGCCAGTGAAGTAGAAGGGACAGAGTGTAAATAAGTTTGTAACTCGTGATAATAGTTTGTAATTCTAACAACAAAGGAATATACTTTTACTCAATCAAGTTTGTGACCAAAAGGTGTGTTTATGTGAAAATGTGCGAGTGCTGCAAAAGAGAAAGAGGACAACTTGATTGATAATAGACTCTCTCTCTTTTGCTCCATTAATGGCAACCTCTCTTTTTACGCTCCACTTGCACAATTTTCATAAAAAAAATGCACTTCGTTTTACATACTCTATTGAACAAAGTCTTCAAACTTTTTCTGCTTCTATTATAAACTAGTCACTGACGACAAACTCTCTCCACTTGCAAACATTCCCAATAAAAGTTATAGACTCTATTGAACAAATGTTACAAACCTTTATTGGTGCCGTCACAAACTTCTAGTACTCTCGTTACAAACTATTATCATGAGTTATAGGATGCATTTACAAACATTAGTCAATTAAGTTACAAACTAGGGTGCACTAAGTTACAATCATTGGTCAAGTTTCTAACTTATATCTTACGTTGCAAACCTTTTCAAACCCAATTTGTAACTTCTTAACAAGTTAAAGTTTGTTTTAGATTAAGTTAGTCTTCCCTGAATTTAACCCATGTTTTTGAGATGGGAAGGAATGAAGGATGTAATAAAATTAAACATATCTTATTTTGTCTTATCTTTGATACGTGACAAAGTAGAAGAACGTGTCACGCCCAAACTTAGAACGTGACTACACATAGAGCTACTGTCTATGGAAGCTCTGACGTGGCATACTAACATGCATGAAATGCATATAAAGTAAATAAATAGCTTTATTCAAAATAACTAACTTTATAAAATAATTGATTTCATGTAATTGGTTCAAGTTCAACAATGCTGAGTTACATAATGTCTAATATCATAACTGGAAAAAAAATATACTGAAATACTAAATGAGAGATCCTACCATAGACAACTGGAGCATATCTAACATGACTCTGGTAGATCCCACTGCGAAGCAGAGCTTACCACGGACATTGAATCCTCGCTTCTACTGGACGAAGGGGGCATCCTCACTGTCCTTTACTATATATGAAAAATGATATTGAAAGAGGGGTGGGTTTCTCATCTTAGTGGTGAGTACCTCGATACCACACAAATATCATATACTACATATAGTCATGGCATATACATATACTGAATAAATAAATATAACATAGAAGTTGAATAAACTGTTTGTGAAGTAAATCTAAATAAGCTGCTGGGAAAGTAAATCTAATCTATCTGTGGCGTGTGTCCGCCTCCCTAGCAGAGGGTTGCGAGGAAAGATATCTCTTGATCCTCAATTCAAGGGAACCTCGACTCGACCTTGCTTCACCAGGATTTATCCTAGCGGTTTCGGTATGCTCAACCTGGATATTAATAAGGGTACACATACCCTAATTTGATGAGCTTGACGCTCATATAATCTAGATCCGAAAGGACACATATGCCATAATCTAAGGAGCCTGGTGCTCAAAACTATCTAATATTGAGTCTGATCTACGAGGTCATTGACCCCGTACTATTCTAAGTCATCTATCCTAAGATCTACTGTTTGTAAGGTCTTTTAGGTGAGCTAACTTGGTTACCCAAGTTCTTAGGACCTAAGTCTAGCGATTATGATAGGGGCATCTTAGTTAGTTTAATCTTATTTACTTGTCCGGGATCAAGGATTGAGGTCCCATACTTAGGGGGGATTCCCAGGTAAGAGATGTGCATTACAGTGGACAACTTAAGTACTAAGTCTTGCCTTGCCAGAACCTACCCTTAGTTAGGGTCCATTCCTTAACCGGAGTCTTTATTAAGATCTGTTATGCAATTATAAACAAATAGTTCTAAGGGATATCGTGACTATAGTCTTAAGTCTGTGCCCTATCATAGCATAAATATATCATAATATAACATATCATGTAAGCATGACAGCTGTCAACTACTAAGCATATATATATATATATGTGTGTGTGTGTGTGTACACTAACAAGTTATAATGCACAACTGGCTTTATTGATGGACCACCGAAGTAGAACCGTTGACACGCTAAGACCTCCACTTACTTGTAATGTCGTGGAATTGAGGATCACAGGCACTAGGAGCTCCAAGAGGCATAGTGCTGGCACCTTAGGTGAAAACGTCGTGTCTTCGCAAGAGAGAGAGAGAGAAACTGAGTAGGAACTTTGTTCTAAAAAGAAGAGGAGTCCGAAGCTCTGAGCGAGTTGAAAGGGGGAGATAAAAGCTCTATATATAGGTGGAGGTGGCAAAAAGGGCAAGTCAGGCCCTCTTCTGGCTCGGGGGGCACGAATTAGGGTTTCTAATCAGCAGCAGCGCTGCAACACCTCGCTGTTACCGACGTACTAGAGCGTGCTATATGCACTGTAACACGTTTTTGAAACTCACGTGGCCCTTGCGATGGGCTCTTCATCGCGGGCCATTATAAAAAGGAACACGAAATTGACACTAAACTCAATACAGATGAAGAGAAAGAAACAATAAAGTTGAGATTTTTACAGGAGAGCAGGTAGGAAGGTTAAGAGAATGATGGAGAATACTGATAAAGAATAGAGGTGAAGAACATGGATAAAAAGAAGAGAGAAGGGAGAGACATTAACTTTTTCTTTTCTCATTCTCTCTCTCCAATTTTTTTTGTTCTCTCTTTTATTAGGACGAACAAAATCGGGTGGCACAAACAGTAACACCATATTTGGTTATTGAAGAAATTGTATGGGTAAAAAAGTAAGCGTTTTTGTAAACATGGGTTGTGTAAGTAATTTAGAAATGTATGAGGCGAAAGCTGAAATCGTCATAATGTTGAGCGATTTCAGAATTTTTGTAAAAAAATAAAAATAAATAAAAAGGGTGTTGAAATCGCTAAGTTGGGGGCGATTTCAGGTGTGTTGTAAATCGTGTTACGATGCTGACCGGGGACAAGGGGACAGGTTTGAAAATGCCATCAGGTGTGGCGATTTCAGGTCGTCTCTTCCCGAGGTAAGTTGTGTCTTCCTCCACTTCCCAAGCACGCCTTTCTTCTTCTTTAGTAGCGCCTATAAGTAGCCCATTTCCCTCATCTTGCTCTTCTTCATAGTAACACTTCAGTTCTTAATTTTTTTCCTTTCAAACAAGTTATAACGAAGAAAAGTGTTAAGATTTTATCCATGTTTTAGTGAAAAATAGTGTTATAACGGTGAGACCTACGAAGGAAGATGGTGCTGTAAATCTGTTGTTACACATCTAAAAAAAATCCTTCAAAATGATCAGGTTTATATTTATGTTATATTCAAACATAGTCACTATTAATATTATATTTTATTGTTCATGTCTATATTCAAACATATTTTATTGTTATATTCAAACATAGTCATAAAAAAATGAGACACAAAGTATGCTTTACAATTGCCTTACTATGAGGATCTTGTGTACCAAAAATGTGTAATAGTTTTGACAAAAAAATAAACGCAATAAAAAATACTTGTTATTTGTTTATTTTTCAATATTAATTTTATTATTACAGTATGCGCGACGTTGCGAAATAGACATGGGGTTATTGAGCCACCAAATCCCCTTATACAACTGTATATGGAAAATGCTGGCTTGTTACAGGCAACCTTGTTACCCTAAATTAGAGTGAACCGATGACTTGTTGCTATGCTTGTTGAGCGGTGGAGGCTAAAGATCCACACGTTTCATCTGCTATATGGTGAGTGTGCGATCACAATAGAGGATGTGAATATGATACTTGGGATTAGTGGTGAAGGTGAAACTATAACCGCATCCGAGATAATATTCTACGGACCAAGTCTTGTAAAATCCATGTCAAGAACTTCTTGGAGTAACACCTGCTCTTGTTGACATAGACAGAGCATTCATTAATTCGGTGTGGTTGAACAATAATTTTGGCTCTGTTATCTGCGACAATATTGATGAGCATGGCATGCAGCAAATAGTGACATGGCATGCCCGTAGATATATATTGTGATTGTTTGACAATTTTTTATTTTGTGACAAGCGTGGTAATTGGATCCATTCGAAGTACTTGGCTATTCTTTGAGAGTTGGGTGCCCTGGAAAAATATAGTTGAGGTTCAGCTACCCTTGTTATACTTCAGAGATCTTTATGTTGTGCTACATGCGCAAAATGTAAAGGAATCAGTGGTTGCATGGTGCTTCTTCAAGTGTAGACATTTTATAGAATTCCTACACGCACCCAATCCACATGACCTAAACCAGTTCCATTTTCCCCTTGCGGCTAAGAGTTTATTAAGTTGACAGTTATAATGTTTATTATTATTTTAATAGAACTTTCTTTTATATTGTTGACTTAATTAATATAATAATTTGCAGATGGGCTAATCATGTGTATATTTCTAATGTCCATAATCATACCATCAAAGAATGCAAAAAAGTCATAGATGACATGACCCCAAACGAGGTATAGATTAATTATTCAAAAAATTATAAATAGTTGTATTCTGTTAATATCCCAATGAAATTGATTTTTTGTGTATGTGCATTTTATATGTCAACCATACTGCGAACCACGGGTTGTTGCAGTCATCCCAATGGAAGTGAGGAATAAACGTTGTATGTGGTCAGTAATATGTCCACTGATATGCTTTGAGATTGTTGAGTGGCATGCAACTGACCACGTGCTCTAGCAATTTGGTCTTGTTTAGATGGTGCCTATTGGGCCTAGTTGCAGCTTTCTAGGTTGCGCGCATAATCTCAATTTGAGGGAAAATCCACAAGGACTAGCATGTATAAACTGGGTGCAAAAGCATTACCAGTGGATTCAAAGATGGGTCAATTGCATAGCACTGGTCACTGATCAACTTATAACTTATAGACCAACCGTGCAATATTGGCAGTGGTATATCGAGAATGGTCGTAGATTTCTTAAGGCAATACACGATCATTAACAGCTACCTGATGTTTGACAACAATATTATGCTTTGTCATTGCATGGTAATGTGTCCTTTCCACATGGATTTAGTGATGCACCTCTGCAGGGTTTCCATGCACTAGTAGCCCCACAAGATTTCTATGAACCAGCAGCCACGCTAGATTTCTTTGCTCAGCCCCCGCAGGATTTCTTTGCTCAGTCGCCTCCCTAACCTGGTTTCTTTTCTCCGCCTCCCCAACCTGGTTTCTTTGCTCTGCCTCCCCAACATGGCATATTTGCTTAGCAACTCTCCATGCCATTGCAACATAGTTTTAACACTCAGTTGACAGCTTGGCTATGTGAACAATATTGAGATTTGACTTTTTAGGTCATGGCTCAACAATTGCACCAAATTGGCGAGAACATTGAATTGTTCAACCCTGACCCTTCGTCGTCACAACCTCCTCAGAACGAAACTGATGAAGTTGAAGTGACTCCATATCCTGTTGAAGTTGAAGTCACTCGACCTCCACATAGACTTGACACACAATCTCCTCTTGCTGGTCAAGGGTACAGTGGCCAACAGTCGTATGGTAGAAGGTCCTTCCATATAAGATCTTCTTCAAGATTTAGCGAGCCATGCGTATGATCGCTAAGAATATCGATTGACCTGGATCGTGTGGATGTGCGTATAGATTTTTCTTAGCCATCAGGTTCTGGCACTGGGGTTAGGGTACCAGAACCCACGTCGAAAAGTTATAGCATCTGTCATAATAGATCCATCGATGTTGTAAGCATCAGTAGTATCAACTTCATATGGGCATGAATTATCAAAGTATTGTAATGCACTCAACGAATATGGCAAGTCATTGTAGGATTGTTCCCAATTGCCATAGAATTGTGTAATTGTCTTTTGCTTTGCAACCCAAGCTTTTCTATATGATAACCAATATCCTTCGCGGTCCATAACAGTTGCTTGGATGGACTTTATAGGCATTGTTGGCTTTGCCCTTATCTGTGCCAATATCATGGCAACGATTTTGAAAGAACTCAACTTTGAGTGGTCGCATGTAAGCCACGTAGCAAGGCAAGTATGAGGGCCATTGTATTTTGTGACCTCTTAAAAGCAACTATTTTTTTTTCAGTATGACCCAATAAGCCATTGACATCCTTGACCAAAGTTCTTGCATTTGTAGAAGTATGTCGTCGATTCAGACTTTTTAATTTTGTAATCCACCCTAATGTGCAACCAATGGCTTACAACTTCTTTAAATGCATCCTTATCAGCAAAATACTTCCCTGTGTAGAGATCATCACCTGCAAAATAATTATTATCCAAATCTCCAAAATCATATGCACACATCCCCTCAACATCAAAGGTGTGCAAGAAAGCTGATGGATCATCCGATTGTGCATTTTCTTCATCATCTGTAACATTTAATAAACTCATTAATTAATTAAATGTAATAACAAGACATTTAATTATAATTATAATTATAATTTATTTAGCTACTAAATTACAATTTTTAGTCAACAAATTTGCAGTTCTGATACACAATATCCTCTTCATGAGGCGAGTATAGAGCATACTTTGCATATCTGTTAATATACATAATTAATTTAAGATATAATATTGTTGGACCCATTTTAGTACAAAATATTTCCATTTTAGTTTAATTGACTTGACATTAATTTATAAACAATTAATTATATAAGCCCATTAGTTAAATGTAATTATAATTACAATTACAATTATAATTTATTTAGCAACTAAATTTATATAAGAGTACATGAATTGTCGTCAGTTCCATCGCCTTCATAAATGTCACTTTCATGCTTGCTCCAACTTGCTTCATTATTTTCATCTGCGAGCAACTCATCATCTGACAATAATGCTGGTTCAACGTCTTGCTGATTCAATTCATTTGAACTTGGACCAGTATTTAAATCAACGTTCGCACAAACCTCCTTGAAGTTCACAAACATATCAATACCACTCAGATGTGTCTTATAGTTTTTGTATAAATAAAACATCTGCTGCACTTGGAGGTCATTTGATATTGTAACATGTCAATATTTTATCAACTCATTCATTAAAGATATTGAAGCTTTATATCTTAATCTTGCACGCCTCACATCTTTAGAAAATGAGAAGATATTGCACTACACAAATCTGAGAATAACATAGACGGCCAAATTACAATAAACTCGAGATCATTTTCACTAACAAACTCAACACCCTCAATATTATTCTTTTGCACGAAATCATTATAAAAAATAAATGCAGCACCTCCCCTATTCCACTACAAGAAAATAGCTCATTACCGTCAACATTACCGTCGGACGCGAACACACGGTAAAGTGGTCGATGGTAATCATTTTACTGTCAGAAAATGAAACCGACGGTAATTACCGTCGGTATAAACCGACGTAAACCGGTTCATATTTGAGTATATTTGAACCGGTTTACCGTCGGTTCTAGGCGACGGTAATATAATAATATTTTATTCGTGTTCATTACCGTGGGATATATCCGACGGTAATAATTAAATATTTTTAAAAAATAAAATTGTTTATAATTTTGTATTATTTGTTTTAATAAATGACTATAATCATATCAATCAAAAATTTCATTTAATTTTTGTAATTTATAAATATATTAAAATTTATATTTAATAACTAATTAAATATTTATATGTTATGTGGTGGACAACATATATTCCGTTTNTTGACCTGGATCGTGTGGAAGTGCGTATAGATTTTTCTAAGCCATCAAGTTCTGGCACTGGGGTTAGGGTACCAGAACCCACGTCGAAAAGTTATAGCATCTGTCACAATAGATCCATCGACGTTGTAAGCATCAACAGTATCAACTTCATATGGGCATGAATTATCAAAGTATTGTAATGCACTCAACCAATATGGCAAGTCATTGTAGGATTGTTCCCAATTGCCATAGAATTGTGTAATTGTCTTTTGCTTTGCAACCCAAGCTTTTCTATATGATAACCAATATCCTTCGCGGTCCATAACAGTTGCTTGGATGGACTTTATAGGCATTGTTGGCTTTGCCCTTATCTGTGCCAATATCATGGCAACGATTTTGAAAGAACTCAACTTTGAGTGGTCGCATGTAAGCCACGTAGCAAGGCAAGTATGAGGGCCATTGTATTTTGTGACCTCTTAAAAGCAACTATTTTTTTTTCAGTATGACCCAATAAGCCATTGACATCCTTGACCAAAGTTCTTGCATTTGTAGAAGTATGTCGTCGATTCAGACTTTTTAATTTTGTAATCCACCCTAATGTGCAACCAATGGCTTACAACTTCTTTAAATGCATCCTTATCAGCAAAATACTTCCCTACATAGAGATCATCACCTGCAAAATAATTATTATTCAAATCTCCAAAATCATATGCACGCATCCCCTCAACATCAAAGGTGTGCAAGAAAGCTGGTGGATCATCCGATTGTGCATTTTCTTCATCATCTGTAACATTTAATAAACTCATTAATTAATTAAATGTAATAACAGAGAATTTAATTATAATTATAATTTATTTGGCTACTAAATTACAATTTTTAGTCAACAAATTTGCAGTTCTGATATACAATATCCTCTTCACGAGGCGAGCATAGAGCATACTTTGCATATCTATTAATATACATAATTAATTTGAGATATAATATTGTTGGACCCATTTTAGTACAAAATATTTCCATTTTTGTTTAATTGACTTGACATTAATTTATAAACAATTAATTATATAAACCCATTAGTTAAATGTAATTATAATTACAATTACAATTATAATTTATTTAGCAACTAAATTTATATAAGAGTACATGAATTGTCGTTAGTTCCATCGCTTTCATAAATGTCACTTTCATGCTCGCTCCAGCTTGCTTCATTATTTTCATCTGTGAACAACTCATCATCTGACAATAATGCTGGTTCAACGTCTTGTTGATGCACTTCATTTGAACTTGGACCAGTATTTAAATCAACATTCGCACAAACCTCCTTGAAGTTCACAAACATATCAATACCACTAAGATGTGTCTTATAATTTTCGTATAAATAAAACATCTGTTGCACTTGGAGGTCATTTGATATTGTAACATGTCAATATTTTATCAACTCATTCATTAAAGACATTGAAGCTTTATATCTTAATCTTGCACGCCACACATCTTTAGAAAATGAGAAGATATTGCTCTACACAAATCTGAGAATAACATAGACGGCCAAATTGCAATAAACTCGACATCATTTTCACTAATAAACTCAACACCCTCCATATTATTCTTTTGCACAAAATCATTATAAAAAATAAATGCAGCACCTCCCCTATTCATTTTTTTATCAAAACAAAAATACAAACAACTAATTTTTTTTTGAGAAATAAGAAAAGAGAAGAGAATAACAAATAGGATGAAGAAGAGAAGAATAGATATAAGAGAAATGAGAGGATGAATAAGAGAAGAATGAGAGAATGGTTATGTGAGAAATTATGAGAGAATGATTATGTGAGAAATTTTTTGTGAGAAATAAGAATGAAAAAGTGAAGAGGAAGAAGTGCCATTTTATAGCCGAGGATGGAGTGCAATTGGTTCTGTTTTCTTCTCACCTTTCTTCTTCGTAGTGTTAATTTTGACTTGCAGGGAGGTTTTAAATCACCACACACTTGACAATTTCAGTACCTTTTCCTTGCTCATCGACATACGTACTGTTAACGCTGAAATTGCTATGCATGAAGGCGATTTTAGTATACGACAACTTTTTTTTGAAAATGTACTAAAGCCGCTATAAAGCATGACTATGTCAATATCTTTGTCCATAAATTTATAATTTTTTTTTATCATACGCATATTACATGCAATGCAATTGTAGTATTTAAAGGAACATAGTTGTAAATTTTCCTTGAAGAAACATTTCCGTGGTTGATGTTAGGCACACCCACTCAGCAAAAAGCAAGGGACTCCACGTTGTACGAGGCTTGCTTTCCCATGAGCTGAGTTGGGCTGGTAGGGCAGTTTATAACAGATCAATAGAGGGGAGAGAGAGATGCATCTTGTTTGTTTGTCGGCAGCAATGTGGAAGGATACAAGAGGATACTGGATCCTACCCCGCGCCGATACATACGGCTAGCTACTACTATATATGCTGTATGCATGCATGCATTGCCTTCAAGCAGTGCCAGCGAGACAACAAACCACGTCAGATTGTGGTGTTGTGGATGACTCTTTTCCTTCTTCCTTTTTCTTTTTTTTTTTTAATAAAAAAAACCCACTTGGATTGTGTTATAGTAGAAAAATAAAATGGAAGTTGGGGATTAGGGATGAGGGAGTGGGACCAAGACTGACTTTTAGATGGTATATCAGAAGGTGATTATTTAAATAGTTTATGTTATTTAATTTATTTATTTTTGATAATTTTATAATTAAATTTATTAAAATTTGTTATTATTTTATTTTTATATAATATTAATAAATATTTGTAAGTTATTTGAACTTATGATGCACCTTTTTATAAATATTATATTAAAAAATATTAATTTATCACATTAAATTATATAATTTATTAATATGTTATATTAAATTATAAAATAATAATAAAATTTAATAAATTTAATTATAAAAATGTTAAAAGAGTAAATAAATTAAATAACATAATGTATTTATCTCTGGTCCTGAGAAACCACCATATGTGAAAAATGCTCCATATTTACTTGCTTTAACAACAATAATAATAATAATAAATGAAAGGAAGGAAGGTATAAAGAAAGAAAGAATGGATTGGAGACAAAAAAAAAGGGTTCTTTTCTTTTGATGTTTCGATTCGATTAAATTAAATAAGAGTTCAAAATGGGAAATGGCAAATGAGAGAGGGTGGAGGACTTTTATTTGTATATATAATATGAGAAATATTATGTGTACATTCAATTTTATACTCCCATACATACATCATTAATAATGCGTAAGCTTTATTTTTATGAGTGCACAAAAATTATAAACTTATAGATGATATTTTCAATTATACTTAATTAAGTGCATAAACATTACAAACATTAAAATATAAACTTTATGTATATAAATATATGGTGTATGTATGATGTATATTTTTTGGTGTACGTGTAGTGAGATTCATATAATATATATAAAAGAAGGGGATACTATGAATGAAGCCACGTTTGGTATGATAGGTGGGTGGAATCTGAATGAGATGGGCACGTGAGGAGGCAGTGGGATGTCACGGGCCACTTGTGTAATAATAATAATAATAAAAAAAGTAAATAAACGTATCCTAAACTATTCTACAAGTGGCATCCCCCATCCAATAGGATCGAATGCCTTTGCATCTATTCCTATTTTCCATTCGCCATTTCCATCCAACTCGGTGAGGTTCTGAGGTCAGCGCAGCATGTATCCCTCTTCTTCATCGTCGTCGTCGTCCCAGTCCCACAACTCCACCATATCCCAAAGCGGGTTGACCCGGTATGGGTCGGCGCCGGGGTCTCTGCTGACGACGGCGGTGGATGCGGTGATAGGGGGGTCCCGCCCTCTCGGGATGGGAATGGGGATGGGCGGCCACTACTTCTCTGGGGAGTCCTCCGATCAGTCCACTTCCAAATTAGCAGTCAACAACAACTCCAACTCATCGGATCCCAAAGAGAACAACAAGCTCAGGCCCTACGGACTCCAGGATGCCTTCGGCGGCGGATCTTCTTCCGCCTTGCTCCGCCAGAGGAGCTCCCCCGCTGGCTTCCTCTCCCATCTCGCCAACTCCTCCTCCTCCTCCTCCTCCTCACATCCACATGACACCACCCGTATGTCTCTCTCTCTCTCTCTCTCATTTTCTGAATTGTTTATTATTTCTTTTTGGTCTTTATTTTTATTTCCCGTGGGCGCGCGCATTCCTCACTCAGCCGCCCCACCAAAAGTAAACCTTTATTAACATTAAATAAATTTAATGTATTCTTTTTTATTTGTTAGTGTCGATTGAATATTTTATAAATAAAATTTAATTTTTCATAAAAAAAAGTATTATTATTATTATTATTATTATGTAATGAATGGTACTATAAGAATTCTTTGTTATAGTTAGTTAGTTGGGACTAACTTGATGTCATGAATGGGATTGGGGAGCAGCGGGGGGGTTCACGATCACGAGGGGCAGGTTGAAGTCTCAATTGAGCTTCACGGGGGCCCAAGATTGTCTTTCTCAGATATCGGAGGTGGTCAGCGGCGACGACCATGTTGTTCTGGATGCCTCCACCTCTGACCATCATGGCGGTGGTTACGGCTCCTCCTCCTCCCCCTCGTTCGCCATGGACCCCTGGGACAACTCCAACTCCAACTCCATCGCCTTCTCTGCCTCCAAACGCCCCAAACACATTGATGGCGACATTCTCAACTGTCTCAACGCCTTGGATTCTCAGGTACTCACGCTCACTCCTTCCTTATTTTGCATTGCACTTGTCTTGTACACCATAATGCCTGTGGTATCATTAATTTGGGTCTCTTCACCATTCTGATTCCTTGTCCTCTTCAGTATAGTCTGCCACAAACAACTCTCGAAATGGCAACAATGGAGAAGCTATTGCATATTCCTGAGGATTCTGTCCCTTGTAAAATCCGTGCTAAGCGAGGCTGTGCCACTCATCCACGCAGCATTGCAGAACGGGTCGGTCAACTTCTCATCCCTCATTTGCATGCTTGTATCATTAAAACATCATCATCATCCTCTTTTCTATTTTTCATTTTTCTTACAATAAGGGTGTATTTGGTTGGAGGTAAAAATGGGAAAAGGTGAAGTGTGTCGTATGTCGTGTTGAGTGGTTATTGATGTGAGACAAATGTGTTTGCAGCTCTATTAATCAAAATCCATTATCTATGGTTATCAATTTTCATGTATTCAGGAGAGAAGAACTAGAATAAGCGGGAAGCTGAAGAAATTACAAGACCTTGTGCCCAATATGGATAAGGTAATGCTACTTTCTTCCTCAGCCATGCACTTCCGCCTAGCTGCATCCTTTAGCTATAGTATTGGTGCTACTACTTAAGGTTTAAGGAGTATCGTCTATTGGACTACAATCCACTGCTTATTAGTTCTGATTGACTTTTAAATGTAAATTAAGATGCTGCTGCTGCATATCTATGAGTCCTTGTATAAAATGCTAAATCCTGAAAAAAGGTTTTATGTTCAACTTGCAAATAAATAGTGAGGTAAGATAGAAGTTTGATTTGTTTACACACACCATTCATCGTTGAAGAATCCATGTTTTCCTTTGGCAGTCAATTTCAAATTTTCATTGCATGCTCAATCTTCTTATAGTTCCTGTGCATGAATTTGAGGACAGATTAGAATACATTTGACTACTATAGAGCCATTGAGGATACAAATTTGTGACACATAAATTGCCAAAACATAAAAAATAAAAAAAATAAAATAAAATTGATAAGTTATATTGAGAGACTTCCTGGACACAAGTTAGCTCCATTAAGTGTCTCACAAGATAGATGGGTGAGCCTCGGCGCAACAGAAAGGTTGCTGTCTTGTGACCTTGTAGTCACGTATTCAAATTCTGAAAATAGCCTATTCGTTTGCAGGGGTGAGGGTGCCTACATCTACCCTCCCCAAAATCTAATAGATGAGATCCTCGTGCACTGGACCACCCTTTTATGCATCTCACAAGGTCTACTTCCAAACATTTCCTTAAGTAAATAAAATTCAAGTTACATCAGTTTGTAACTACCGAGTATCCTTTGTGTAAATTATATTATATGATTTTGTTTGGATATATGGCTTAATCTTATTTGTCAGTAAATAGCTCATGCAATGAAAACATTATTTTTTAAGTATATATCTCCTATAGATGGGTGTCTTCACTTGAATAATTGAATCAGGAAAAGCAGCATATGTTAATACGATATAATTTTCATGTCAGATTGTTGTGTAAGGTACACACTACATGTGGCTTAATTTTGTTTGAAAATGTTGCTGTAGCAAACAAGCTATGCAGACATGCTGGATTTGGCTGTTCAGCATATTAAAGGTCTTCAATGTCAAGTCCAGGTTTGTAAGAGTACCATAGCATTTACTGTGTAGAACAGTCTATTGCCTCTGCATATTCACAAATAAAATATGCTTCATAGGAATGTAGCATTCTTAAAAGTTAACATCTTCCCAGATAGATTAGGGCATAACTGTTTAAGTGTAACATGTATGGAGGCTTATTTTAGTATGTATGGCCCTACATTTTCATCCATTCTCTTTATCATCATTTTGTTGTCAGTCAGATATTGTAAACCTTACTTATTTTACCCTTCCTCAAAGGCCGAAAGAAAATGTAACAAACTCTATCAGTGATAAAACTATTTAAATAAAAGGCCAAAATGCTCAAACTAGAGCACACTAAATATTGGAGAAATACAACTGCATATACAATTTGGGCTTAAATTTTTGCATCAGCAACCATACTTTGTGTAAGCCTTATCATACTAGATGAAGTCAGGTTGAAGGTGTAAACCTCTGAAAGTGAAAAAGAATAAGAAAGGATTGAATGTGAAAAATCACGGTGAAACACTGCACTTGAACCAAGAATGTAGTTGTTCTCCTACCTCAGCCCTTGATTTATATATGTTAACAAAACATGAATTATACCTCATACTCTTGGTGTGCTCATTAAAGACTTATTAACTCTTGTGAGAAGCCAATTCCACCTAGTAGGTAAAGACTTTATTGTTGTAAGAGCAAGAAAAGGCAACTGCTATATATTATCACCTGAGCTATTTATATTAAAAGTTTAGCTAAAGTGGAAAACAGTGTTAACCACAAAGCTGAGAGGTATAGAGCTAACAACTTTTTCATTTTATGAGAGCATCTAAGTATTTCTCTATTCTTGTTATCGTAGTTTTTAGTAACGGTGGTAGGTGATCTGTGATATAATGAAAATTTCTTATCTTTAAGCATAAGCATTACAGAGCATACATTATGATCTTTTGACTAAATCATCTTCTCCACCCTCTTTCAGAAGCTTCACAGTGAACTTGAGAGTTGCACTTGTGGATGCAAACCAAGCACATAACGTGTACTACTATACTGGTTTCCGAGATTCCGTGGCAACGAGCATAGAATTCAAGGTTTTGATGGCAAAGAATGAAAACTGATTTTGTACCTTCCTCTGACATGAAAAAGCAGGAATTGAAAGATTGTAGTTATCAATTCTACAATTGTACATAATGGATGTTTGTAAACTGTTAGTCTAGAAAAGGTTCTTTTTCTTTTCCTCAAGAATTGAGAAGTGTCTTTCAAAGTTGAGATTGAAATCCTGTTGAGATTGATTTCTTTTCTTGTTTGGGTATGCCTGATACAATGAATAATCTTTTTTTTATGGTATCAGAACTGGAATAGAAGTGTGCATTGGCTTCTCGGTTCGATCTTGGCATATGATGTCATGATGATGATATGAAAAAGAACGAAATTGGTTTTTCTAACCAATGACCATATCGTAATCAAAACATGAAGGCAATTAATTTCATCATGTTGGACTATTTTTGTCTTTGTAATCAAAATCTTGAGACAAAAATAACCTTTTTCGTGGTCTTATTTAACCGAAACAGAAATATTCATACTCATGGAATAGATGAATCCCCATTCCGCCACATCAAATATAATTCAAGAGCTTGAAATGTTAAATTAAAATAAGATCAATTAATTACCTCTTTCATAGTACGCTACTTACTTAAGTGCACTTTGTCAGCCTGCCGTGTTCCTCGTTTGATACACTGCATATACCGATAAAAAAAAATTCATGATTAATCGTGTTTAAGTGTGTTTGAGTTATATCGGAGAGTTTCATATATTTTAAAAGGAGTTTGAAAAATATTAAAGTTTAGTAGTTTGATATCAATAAATAAAAATATTAAGGATTTATTATAAATATTTAATTTTATACATATATATGCTGTGTTTATCTCATAAAATTTTAAAATTAATGTGTCATCGTATCACATATTGTGTCGTGTCTCGTGTCGGTGTTAGTGATTTCCAACTACTTATATAAGGAAGAAGAAAAAAAATTAAAGGAAAGGCGATTTCTCCCCGTGTCCAGTGTTAAATGTCACCAGTTTAAAAAGCGAACGAAAATAATAGCATTTGGAGAACACAAATTGAGTTGAGGTAAGCTGAGGTGTTGTGTTCGATAGAGCGCACAATTGATTCCTAACTAAATCATTCAATTCAGTTAAAATTGAAAATTGCATCACATCACATGACTCCCTTTCCCTCACGTGCTTGCTGGCTGATTTTGCAATCTTGTGTTGTTGACATTAGCAGAGGGCGCAAGGGGCAGAGGGCATTTCATTGATTTTGATGGGGATTGGGTGGGTGTCATTGTCATGGTCATGGTCGAATGTGAGATCGGTGAGCATCGTGTGTGGAGTGTGCAATCTATCGGTCTTCCTCATCGGCCTGCTCTTCCTCCTCTGCCGCTCCTCTCTCCTCCCCCCTTTCCTCGCCGTCTCCCTCGCCGCTCTCCTTCGCTTGCTCGTTATGCTTCTAACCGCCTTCGCCCAGCACGCCGCTGCGTCCGTCATCCTCCACGCTCCCTCCGACACCTCCCCCGATGCCCTTCTCCGCCTCCAGCGACGGGTGCCTCCCACGCTCACTCCTTCTTGTTTCATTCTTTTGATTGATTCATGAATTGGCACCATTCATTCATTCGTGTGTGTTTCGAACAGGTTAGTTATAAGAGATGGCTTTGGTGGAGTCGATGTTCAGTGTTCGTGATAGTTCTTCAGTTTCTCTGTGCTGGTTACCTTCTGCTCACGTCTTCTAACTATTTCTCCAACTCCAATTCCGCTGCTTGTGTTTTAGGTAGGTGAGTTCCTTCCTTCCTCTTTGCTTTCTCCTTCTCCTTCTTCTTAATTACTATTCGTTCATAGCACAATTTGTTTTGCTTACACATCACTCAAATGCATTTTGTTTAATAGTGATCAAGTTCAGGATCATTTGCTGTGGTTGGTTTCTCTCAGAATCTTACAGCTGTGCAATTATTATAATGCAGAATTGAATTGGAACTCTGACTGGTGGATGCAGAAGTTGCTATATTTATTCGTGATCATGGTGTGTTTCGTTGCTGTACTGCAGTGTTTTACAGGAGCTGATGTTCTAAGATGGAGATCTTTCTATGAAACCCATGATCATGCTTGGAAATGCCATTATAGGGAGGTGTTCGACAATGGCATACGTGAGACCTTGTGTTGCCTTGGCCGGGTCAAATACTTGTATAAACCTGTGGTTTGAATTACTCATAAAATGTTCCTACTATATTTTAATTCTGACCTCTGATCCTTTAATCACTCCTGTAGGAGTGCATTGGAAGAAGATGAAGTCTATTCTGTTGCAAGATTATTAGGTGATCTTGTTGCTTATCGTGCTGCGGGAACTGGACATATTGAACTCTTGGCAGGTTTGCTCAAATTTTACTCCGGAACATGCTGGCCTTTTTCTGGTTGGCATATGCCATGCCTGAATTGATTTTATATTTTGGAAACTACACTATATACACCGGATTTTTACGAAGAAAATGAGTAAGTGTGCTGATGGTTCTTGCTATCAGTGGAGGATTTGCGGTAGCCTGTTTTATATAAGGTGGGTATAATATCATCATTAAAACAAAACAGGAAAATATAACATAATTTACCACATCAACCAACAACAAACAAGAAGGATTGGCTAGGCCATTCGGTTTTTTTTTTTCTTTTGTTTTTGTCAATGCACTTGATGAGCACAGTAAATGTACCGTATTTGCTGATATATCAGCTGTCTTGCATTTTGTGTTGATGTTCTTCAATGGCCAGGATCAGGAGCACGTGGTTTGAGTTGAGGGATGTAGCTATTGCGAGATTTGTACTATTATCAAAATAGTAGAATTTGTGTTTGTGGGTTATCTTTCCAATGGATGGCATCATATATTATTACAATAATGTTGACAACACCATTTTTTTTTTTTACTTGGAACATAGCCGAACCCAATTTGACTTTACCTTCACGCTACCTCTTTGTAGTGTGTCACATTGAAATTTATTTTGTTTAGGTTTAGCTTTACTTCAAAGCCAAGGAGAATCTTTGGAATCCTATGAGGAATCCACCGAAGCACCAGAGATACGAATTAGGGAGGCTGCAGCTCTTCATAAGTTTGCTGAAGCGGCATACACAGTATTAATAAAAGCTTATTCCTGACTAACGTTTTATTTGTACAACTTGGTGTGAACATACATCCTCTGCTCAATGATGCAGGGCCCATTGCTTGATCTTGGACGAAATCCTTTCATATTTCCATGTGCATGGCTCTATAGACAAGGGATTTTGTCTCCTTGGTCACGCAATAGGTGATATTTTATTGGATATTCAATTTTATGGTTTATATAACTAAATACATAGTAACTTTGTAAATGGTTTAATAATAAAACCTTTTGGGTCATGGGAGTCTTTGTACTAGTTCTTAATAACTTAGAAATGGTCTATGAACTGTAGAGAGTATCCTATGTATCAAAGGTATACATCATCATTGGAGGGCTATAACGTATTTATGCATTTCTCTAGTTTGATTGATCCTCCACACTTTATCCATTCATTTTCTTTGGAAAATTCATTTGTATTTTTTTGTCTTGTAGTAGTTTAGTATACATAAATTCGATGAACATTTTATTTCTTTTTACCTTTATCCATTTTCAACATTGCAAATTTGTGCTCCTATTCATTGTATTAGACGACCTGTATTGGATGGTGATAACTGGTGGCGAGGTCATGCAGCGGCCTTTTTAAAGTATGTTAATTTGCCTCCAGAAGTGCTCAGACATGGCCGAGTCAGCCAGGTTAGAAAATTTAAATATCCAAATATGCTCTACATGAGATGCTTTGGTCACAGGTTTATCATACAAAGTGCAGAAGAATGATATTTAGTAGGGAAGGGCACTAGGTTTTTCAAGTATGAAAACGGACATGGATATTAATAAGCATTTAATTTTGATGCAACTGTGATCCCATTTAATCCTCCATATACATGGCGTTTGAAGTACTAGGTGTAAGAGTCAAACATGTTTGCTAATGTAGCAATATATGATTGGATGCCTATGTAAAAACATTTTACATTGTCATTGCATCAAAATTAAACTCTATCAGTAATAATAGATAACATAGTGCTGAGATGATGTTGCTGCCATCATGTTTGAAATGTTAGTGTCTAAGGGAGCTCATCATCAATAATCAAACACAGTCACAAAAAAAAAATGTGTCACTAGCTGACAATACAAGAGTTCTATTGTTTAGCTTGAGGCGCTTTGTTAAAATCAAGGAAGGGAAGGCATCACAGCATTGAGCAAATCGTAGCTTCTTTTTGTCTTAGGCCCTAGCCCTCCTTAAGAGAGTCTTCTTAATAGATATTTGAAGGGATTAGACAGCCTTGTTCATTTTTTTGCTAACATGGATATATTGTATTTTCCTTTTTTATTTTTGTGATTCATCTTCCTTCCATCTGAATTATTAACAATAGTTCTTCTTTACGTCAAAATGGTTGCTTTTTTAATCCTTAAGCTTTTAAATACAATCTGATCAAGGGTGGCTTTACAATACAGACTTTGATCATTTTTTCAGCTGCCTCAATTTAAGAAAGCTTACTTATTAGGCTAGTCAAATATCCCATTTCTAGAGTTCACTGTTTCCTTGAAAATTGAATTTTTATTTTTTAATTTACCAATTTGATAAATATGAAGATATTAATTAAGCTGGACTGTTTAGAATTAGGGTGAAACATACACAGATTTTGGTTTATTTATGAAGCTAATTTAATGTGTAATGCAAACTGACTTACTGCTGCTGTTTTTCATTTGGATTTTTCACTGTAGATATCAAATGATTGTAAGTCTTTTAATTTAAATGTGATTAACTCAGAACTATCCAACATTAGATGAAAATATACTCAATTTGTGCAATGTGTTGTTTTTCTGTTTATACTGGTCTGAATTTATATTTATTAGTTTGTTTTGTGTCTGATACTCATGCCAGATCAAGTGTGAAGCTGCATATTTTATTGTGGTTCTGCATAATCTGCGATCTGTAGTGATTGCTATACGTGGGACTGAAACCCCTGAGGACCTAATAACCGATGGGCTATGCAAGGAATGCACCCTTTCTACAAAAGACTTGGCTGGTTTGATAAAGTATTTTTCATTCTCCCTCTTTCTCACCCTCTGAACCCATAGACAAGTTTTTGCTTTAGGTTTAACCCAACTGTTACTGGAACTGTCAAGCTATTTTCATTTGTAGTTTCAAATTTTCAATTGATATTGTCAACAGATAATCGCATATCATATTTTCATTGGAATTATGAATTTTAGAGAATCAGTGAAAATGACAGAAAACCCATTGAGTGGAAAACCCAAAAATTCAGAAGTCTATTACATGTATAGCTACAATGCAATATTTCAGTTTGCTCAAGTCTTTTCTTTGGGAGTGATCAAATATTATTTTAGTAGATAGATGCCTTTGTCACTATTATTTGATGACAACGTGTTTGATTTATCAACACCTTGTGCCTTCAAATGCAGGGATAATGTGGACAGTTAGGGCAGCACTGAATAATAACATTTTGAGAACCAAAATTGTGCCCAGTTTTGATGACGACTTTTTCTAGTCAGTACACAATTCTGAATCTGAGTGAACAATTCAAAAACACAAACAATAAATCTCTAAATTTTAAGGTGCAATTTGACCTACTAAAATTTAGGACAACTGCTTCTATCATCTGAAAAAATAAGGACAACTGTGTATTCTCTGGTACTGTAATTGTATCAGAAATATGGATTTGAAATGACTCCGCAGTTTTCTCACATGATTCCAAATCTTATCTATGATTTGTTATACTGCATTGCTTTCAAATATGTTTTCTAATAATGATGATGGCCATCCCTATTTAGTTCTTTATATCTGCAGAAAGCGTCATGGGAAGCTCTGTAACTTCTCTTCTATATAACTAAGAGTTTCATTTCAAATGCGTAATTGAATATTTTCCCCAAACTGTATAGATCTTTTACGTGTTCAAACACAATATTTTGGTTCCTCACTTCAATATTTTACACTCATGTTTGCAGCTGCAGCCACATCCATTCTGATATACAGAAAAACGTGACTTCATCTTTCCCCCATTATGGGCATTCGGGTATCGTGGAGGCTGCGCGAGAGCTTTTTTTGCAGATTGAAGGAAACCCTGATAAGCATGGTAAGGAATGATTCCGGTTCTTTAAACTCATGATTTTTTGTTCTAGAAAGTTGATCTTATCGAAATGATTTTTCAGTTTTCCTTCCTTTTCCCCTTTTTATGAGAAACACTTCTTGTTATGAATGGCTTAAAGCGTGGACAATGCAATGCACAAGTCCACCTACCTTGTGCTAAATGTCATGAACCATCTCACCCAACAGCATAAGCTGTTGTTGGATAGTGACAAGTAAATGGTTTTATATCTTAACAATTATTGTGAGAGTGAATCTGTCCCCATGGACTGTTTATATAATTAAAACATTTTTCTTTTAATATATGAATGATTCAATTCCCTAATAAAATTGGATTTTTTTTATTTAGTTTAAATGCATTTAACATTCTTACGTAGAACAAACCTTAAATCCTTTTTATTTTTTTACGATAGTTGCTTTTCAAAATGGAAATGCAGATTCTGAATCCTATGGGTTTCTTTCTAAATTACTCGGAGTTGATTGTGAATGCTTTGGGTACAATGTCCGCATAGTGGGGCATTCGCTTGGGGGTGCTATAGCGGCATTGCTTGGATTGCAAGTATGGCTTTTCTCACTTAGGATGTGATCTGACTTTATAATTTTACTTTATCAGTAGGCATAAATCTGATTGTACTAAGGGTATAGTTGAAACGCAATACTAAAACATATGTGCCCTTGATAGTTTCGACTTTTATTTCATTAAACGTAAATAGGGTTTTGTTTAGATGTGCCCTTAATAGTAATTAGTCATCCTAATGTCTTAAGGAAGAAAGCTTTAAATGATTTATAAATTTTCAAAATAATAATTGCTTGTAGTTTCCATTTAATAGTATCTATTTTTTTTTTCCAGATAACTTACATGTAACTAAGGGCACATATTTACAAAACTCATGTAAATAATATCTTTTAATATGCATTCAGCACTTAAAATGCAAATATTTTCACACAAGTTTTTGCTTTTTTTTTATCACTAAAAATTTCAATACTAAGTTCTCACTTTTCAGTTTAACCGAACACACCTTTGTTGAAGTGATCTTTGTTGTCATTTTACTGTTTTTTGTTAATATTTGTCCTGTCATATTTTTCTTGCCATGCTACATTTTCTATTGACATTTGACTATTTTTTTTTAAAAAAAAATAAATTTGTTGAGCTTTTCCACAGCTTTATAATCGCTACCCTAATCTGCGTGTTTACTCATATGGGCCACTCCCATGTCTGGATTTAGTTGTCGCAAATGCATGTTCAGAATTTGTAACGAGGTAATTGTACTAGTGAAGTTAACCACTAATTTGATGGTGGTCGATTCCCCTTTTGGTAACTTCAGTTTCATTTGCTGTTTTCATTCTTTATGCTGCAGTATTATATTTGGAAATGAATTTTCGTCACGCCTTTCCATTGGATCTGTTATGAGGCTAAGGGCAGCTGCAATCACATCACTGTCACAAGATCCTAAAGCAGATAGTGCCATAATTTTCAGACTTGCCCGTCGGTTTTTATATATAAGCAACTATGAGAGAAATAAATCTGAGGCAGAGAATGAATCTGATTATTATTCAGGGACAATTGTGCCGGAAGATCTAGACCATCAAATCTGTAGTAGCCAGTGTGAGAGTGACAAAAAAGGTTTCTCATTTTTATAAGAATATAGGCATGTTCGAGAGATTGCATGTTGTGGCTACTATTATGAGTGATGGAAACAATGTGCTTTACGTTCATGATTCATCAGACTAGGTCGGTGAAAGGTACATTTTCTAAAATAAGTTTTCCCCTATTCTAGCAGGTAGCAATGAACAAGCAGCTCAAAACAAATCACTCTGGAGTGATACTGTTAAAAGGGATTATGCTGTTACAGCTGGCCATGTCGAATATTCAAATCCTTTTGATAATGAAGGTAGAAAATCACTTTATTATTCTGATTGTTGGCATGGTGATAGTTTATATTGTTTAGCTAACTGCATTTTGTTATAGAACAGGCAACAATGGGCATGGAGAATTTTCACTCTGGGCTGACACTAGTGCAAGGGAGCATATTGTTGAAATTGATAATGATGAACTTACAAATCCTTTTGCCACAGATGTGAATTCAATTGATAATCCGGTGGCTCAGTTTATAGACACTGTTCCAAGTTCCGAAAGTCAGTCTGCTAGCGATCCCCCAGAGATGTATTTGCCAGGACTTGTAGTTCATATTGTACTAGACCAGAATAGACCTCAAACTGCTATTAAGAAATCTTGGGGAATGCAAGAGATGGGAAAATGTTATAGAGCTTACATAGCAAACAGAGAAAGCTTCAAAGATATTATTGTTTCTCCTTCCATGTTCCTTGACCATCTCCCATGGAGGTATGTCAAATTACAATCAGATCCTTTCATCATTCCTATACCTAAATGATTGATAAGTTCTTACTGAAGTTACTTTGACACTTGTTATTCTGGTCAAATGCTCAACTTGAAGATGTCATTATGCCTTGCAAAAGATAGTGAAAGCTCGAGATCAATTAATGGAACCTGACATGATCTGATCTATATTGGGCAGAAGTCTGGTGCTCACTCTGCCATTGGTTATGAAATCAACTGGATGAATATTTTGCTCCAGGTTCTTTGCATGGTGATGCTAACAAGTGAGATCAAGGAATTTTTACAAGTAATGAGCGTTTTGAGTTTTGACAAGTTCGCTCTCCTATGCAGAGTAGATTACTTCCTAAGAAAGTATATCTGTCTCTCTCTGTCTGTCTGTCTCTCTGTCTCTGTTAATTCATCCTGTTAATTCATCCACAATCAAACTACAATAGAAGGAAAAAAGAAAATCTAGTTTATTAGCCAAACAATATAATTTATTTATGCTTTGATATTTAAACCATATAATTTATAAATTATAATTCAAATACACATTCACATTATGTGAGAGGTGAAGCAATCAGTCAGTCTGTGAGCAAAGCTGATAACAATTAATGCAACTATGCATCAAAATGCTTCATTTTGCCCCATTTGTCTTAATTGGTCCCCTCTAGCTACAAAGTGGCCTCATGTATTGTCAATTTAATTTGAAGAGAACAAAATATGGTTTAGAACTTTTGCGCACAACAGATTTCGTAGAATTGCTGAGTCTGTTAGAGCGGGGTGTCCCCTTTTTTTTCTTCTCTTTTGGGTCAAAGTTGGTGAACAATCTCCTAAAGCTTCCAGCGTTAGGTTAGGTTAGGTTAGGTAGTTGGGCCCTGTGCATATGTTATGCCCTCTGTTAGCATCTCTAGTATATATCTACGAACATGACATAAATGGTGGCGGCCAGCTACTGGAGTATATGCCAAAATTGAAAATAACAGGTGTACGTCCGGCTAGCTAGCTGGCTAACATTATATTTTGTTTTGATAAATGTCCTCAGTGATGAACATTTGTCAAGGTAAACATGGGGCAATATTGTTTCATCCCTAATGGTACTAATTCTTTTTTTCTTCTTCTAAGGTAGGCATCATTTATCAAAGGTGTTTAAAATGTTAGTTAACGTTGTGATATACTATTTATAAATGGCCAATTTGAATATTTATAGTAAATTATTACTTAATTTTGCTGCTTAGAAAATTGAGGAACCCCAATGAAAGAGGTTGTATATGACAGGATCGTGTTGGCCCTACATGGATAAGGTTGCCACTTGCCTGTAAGGTAAATAAATTCTTTTTCTTTTCGTAGATTTGATTTGATAGTCATTTTTATTGAAGAGTATTCAAGCAGTATTCGTGTGGAATAATGAGAATATCATATATCGGATTTTTTACCTTTGTATGGTCCCAAAACAAAATAAATCCAGATGTGTGGGGGAGGGAAAAAATTTACGAAAATATGGTTTTTGATTCTGAATTCGCCACCCTTTTTGGCAAATTCAGAAGTGTGATTTTTTTTAATAATGGGTTAGATGGCAAATTCAGAAGTGCGATTTTTTTTAATAACGGGTTCTGAATTTGCCATCCCCTGTGGCAAATTCAGGTTCTGAATTTGCCATCTACTGTGGCAAATTCAGAATTCGGTACATTTTATTTTTTTTACTGACAGTGTCTGAATTTGCCATATAACGTGGCAAATTCAGACCTGAATTCTCCATACTGTGTGGCGAATTCAGACCCTGTCCCCTGCGTCGCTGCCACTCTGAATTCGCCACCCTGAATTCGCCCAGGGGTATTCCGAATTCAGACCTACCTTTTTCAGTTTCCCATGCCCGCAGACCCGCAGACCTGCCTATCCCTGCACTCGCCTGTCACGTCTCTTCTTTTTCTTTTTTCTTTTTTTAATTTTCCAAATTTCTGAATTTGCCCCTGACAGTGGCAAATTCAGACTTTCACCCCACACATTCGTAATTTTCTATTTTGACCCATATTTTTGGATTTTTCTTCCCTTAAAACCATACTTCTGTCGTTATCCCTCATATATCATATATATATATATATATATATGTATTACCGATAATTATGCCATTTACTAAATGCAAATTCTGGTTCATAACTTTTATTTTTGGTACCCACTTCTACACTCAGCAAACATAAATTTTGGTCTATACAGGATGCCAATGCAAAAGTTAAGGTGAAAGATCACAATAATAATAATAATAATTAATTAATTTTACTTTTTAGGTTGAAAGAAAAACTTAGCATGATTATGCACGAGCACCGACTCCCTTTGACAAATATAATTATTTCTATTTAATATGATAAATTAGGAGATGGCTGAAAAATAAAATATTGATGTCCATTTATAATATGTATATATATGAGTTTAATTTTTATTTATTAATCATGTAAAATATTTTACATTATTAGCCAATTAGATATCTCAGTATACATATTTTTTAAGAAATAAGAGAGGGAATCTATTGTGGTAAGATTTAATTAGTTAACAGTATAAAAGAAATTTATATTGTCCATGAATAAAAATTAAATATAAATATACATATATATATATATATATCTCATAAACCTGGTTGTTTTTATAAAATCAGTTAAAATAGCGCATTTAACGATTTTACTAAATATCAATAAAGCTTTAAGTTTGCCTTAATGAAGACACAAGATGCAATTTTCATTTCCCTATATTATTGTACTTCCACAATTATTATAATTTGGCAAGAGAACATAGGGTTCCAAATTATAATTAGTGAGAAGTTTCAAGAAATGACAGCAATTCAATTACTAGTTAGTAGCTAGTCGATAAAGGATGGCAAGCAGTGGCGACTTCGATCTGTGCAACACCGGGAAGCTTCCAGTCTCTCTCGTATTCCTATACCACCTCTGCCAACGGAAGTGATTGATTGGGCTCAATTAATTGCAATATAAAATAAAGGATATACATATATATATATATGATTTAATTAGAATGCTCTCTATTATAAAATATTTTTACACTGTCATTAATAAATTAATAAATATTATTAAAAATGACGATCACTTTTTAAATTGTCATTTAAATAAAATAGATTGGTTAATTTTGTAAATGTCAATATATCAAAATTAAATTTGCTTATGTATTTTTTTTTGTATAATTAAAATTAAAGGAACCTCCTAGAGGAGGATGAGGGTGGTTTTATGATAAAACAGCCAACGTAGGTGGGTGGTGGGCCAACGATTCTGAGATAAGTTAGAAAAAGGAGTACCACTTATTGAAATTCAGACTTTTCTTCTTATTTAATTTGCTTGTCTCTCGGCTGCCTTTTAATTCATTTTAAACAGATTGATTGATGGGTAGTGGTATTTTCACATTTACTTTAGTGTAGTCATTTAGTCTGAAAAATACTATGAGGCTGTTCTTATCATTTGAATTCCATGACATTTGAAGAAAGGGGTTGAGTGATTATATCAAGTTTAGTGTTAAAAGTAGCATTTTCTTTAATTGATATATATTCATTTCCATTTTCAAACCGTCCCAAACGCAATCATTTGAGCAAGTTTTTTTTTTTTTTTCCTTTTTGTATAAATTGCTTATTATTAGGATAGTAATGTCTCAATATTCTTTTTTATACTAACGCGCCACGATCGTTCAAGTTAAA
Source organism: Nissolia schottii (assembly GCA_003254905.1). Taxonomy (NCBI): domain Eukaryota; kingdom Viridiplantae; phylum Streptophyta; class Magnoliopsida; order Fabales; family Fabaceae; genus Nissolia; species Nissolia schottii. The sequence continues at coordinate 235,525 of QANU01064415.1, forward strand.
CCTAGCCTTCTCTGTAAAGTAAGAGGCATTAATTTCATGTCAAAAACTCATAATAATGAAAGAGAGCTTCCTTCTTCTTATTATTTTGACACGTTAAATAATAATGCTAGGCTTCTTCCTAAGCTTGGTTTTACGTTTTCATTTTTCAAGATGAGATGTACGTGTAGGGTGATGCCTTCTTTTTTTTCTCAACACGTGTGATTTACTAGTTAATTAATCACATGCCACATTGGCACAATTCAATGTATATGGTGTAACGTTCAAGATTTTTGACTCGGGGACAATGGAAAATTAACACTCCAATTAATTAAGTTAAACTTAGCCACAATGAAATAAACATGAAGAAAACGAAAAGATAAAGACAAAAGGTTCTTCTTTTTCTTTTTCTTTTTTAAAATGAAAAAAGTGCATTTAGAAATAATTGTTGTCAAACTATTTTATTAACTCAAGTTTACAAAGATAGTCCCATTTAAAAGACTGATTTATTGAGAGAAAGAACTTTATGGTTCAATCAATATTACATTAAATAATTTTATTTGCTAAAGACTCATATGTAATTAGAGTTTAACTAATAAGTGCCGTTGACACTTATTAAAAAAAATCAAAGTAGAATGATAATTATTAAATATAATATTAAACATTAAAATTCACCAACCATTTCATTTTAGATGTTTTAATAAGTGTCCAAAGAGTCATAATTAGTAAAACCCATGTAACTAAACATACCACAGCTGTGTGAACCTTTTAGTTTAAGCGCAGTGGTTAGCATTAGATGCTAAATCTTGGCACAAAAAATTAAAAATTTGAATTAAGGAACATTTTATTAAACACGGTATTGAATATTAATGAAGGTTTACTTTTGATATGACAAGAAAGCCTTAATGATAGTGAACGGGTTTGATTCTGTCCAAGTTATCTAACTAAACTAATTATTGGTACTTGTCCCAAAAAAATAAATCACGAAGATTCGCAAATTGATTGATGTCGGAAACAAACAGCCATAAGGTACATGTGGGTTAATATTAAAGGATAAATAAATGAACAAGTTCAATACTCATAAAGACAAGTGTTGGACATGGATTAGTAATTCAACCAACAAAGCCCAAAATAATCAGAAAATAATTGTGTTTTTTAAACATTTGAATTGATTTTTTATTGTATGTACAGAAAACCATTTTATTAAAAGAGATATATCCACACTAGTACTATCATTGATAGCAACACCTCTTAAAAAATAAAGAAAAATAAACCACCGATCCAAAAGAATAGCATATACCACAACGTTTGTGGAGTATATACAAGTATATTTGTCACTAAAAGAAGAGAATAACTTTGTGGAAAAAAAACAAGCAAAAGAAAACAAGAATGTTTTGTGTATACCATAAACTCATATCCTCATATATATATCCTCAAATTATACACAATTAATGACAATTAATTATACGGAATACAGTAGACTTTCCTTATTTAGAAAATCACGCACTCTCACGTAATTTTTTCAACGATATCACAAAAGAACGCACTCAAAGCGATTTTCTCAACTATATCACAAACAAAACTTGCATTTTGAGCTTGCGAATCTGCCATAACCACCACAACACTAGAAACGTGAGCTCATTTTTGCAGAAAGCAACATCAAGATCAAAAGTACTACGACAATCTATCGTTGATAATCCTAATCCTATTCGTTGGTGATCGAAAGCAATACAAGAAGAAACCTTGGTAATTTTTTTTTGCGTTTGTGTTGTTTTTTCATGGAGAGTTTTGTGGTTTCTCCATGTTGATCGTTTGATCTGTGAAATTCTCGTGCATAATAGTGATGCACAAACTTTATACGTCATTGTGCACAAAATTTATATGAATCAATGTACAAACATTACACACAGTTATGAACTGTAGTTCACATTTGTTTGTTACATTCTTAACTTTATAACTATAAATGCACATACATTATAAATACGGGTACACAAAATATATACATTCTCATGCACAAACATCACTGATATGCATAATACTTAACTTATAGTTAAGTATACTGATATGCAAAATACAGTATTGGAGTGCACAAACTTTATATGGGTTCTTGTACAAACATTATTTGATGGAGTGCGCAAACATTATCCAACAGGTCACAAGTTCTGTTGCTATTGAGGAAGAAGAGGTACACAAGGTTGGCATACATTTTGACACATTACTGTAACTTTTTTGCGTTTTTTGTTGTTTTGCCATGGAGAGTTTTGAAATTTTTCATGCATAAACATTACAAACATAGAGTTATGACATGTAGTTCACATTCTCAACTTTATAACTATTAATGCACATACATTATAAATATGTGTATACATACTCAAGCACAAATATTATTTATATGCATAATACTTAACCTATAGTTAGGTATTATGCAGAATTTGATATATGATTGGAGTGCACAAACATTATATGGGTTCATGCTCAACATTATTTGATAGAATGCACAAACATTATCCAACAGGTTATAGATTCTATTGATATTGAGGAAGAAGAGGTACCAAAGGTTGGCATGCATTTTGACACATTGGAGGCAATTAAAGAATTCTACAACAAGTATGCTAAGAAGATTGGATCTACATGGAGAATAAGGAGTACCAAATTCACCAAAGATAAACAAATTAAGTACCAAATAATGTCATGTATAAGGGAAGGGTGTCGAACTTCCAAAATGCCAACATTTGACAAGATCAATCCAACCTCAACGGCGAAATGTGAAGCAAGAATATCTGTATCAAAGGTACAAAATGGAGATGCCGAGTTGTGGATGATAAGGAGTGTTGTTAGTGTACATTCGCATGAAGTGGGCCCTACAAAAACAAGGCTTTTCAAGAAAAACAGAAGTATTAACATGCATGTAAAGCGGATGATTGAGTTAAATGATAGAGCTAGTGTTAGGGTGAACAATACATACCAAACTCTTGTTCATCACGACAGTGGTCATGAGAAATTAAACTTCATTGAAAAAGATGTGAGAAATTATGTTAATTGAGAGGTGCGTGTTATTCGGGAGGATGGAGATGCAAAAGCTCTAATGGAATATTTTGCAAGAATGAAGATACAGAATCCTAACTTTTGGTACGATGTTGAGGTTGACGATGAAAACCAGATTAAAAATGTTTTTTGGGCAGATGCAACAAGCCGAACAGCTCATGAATACTTTGGCGATGTGATCTAGTTTGACATAACATATGGCATAAATAGGTATCATATGTCGTTTGGTTCGTTTGTAGGCATTAACCACCATGGGATGTCCGTGTTGCTTGGATGTGCATTGCTATCGGGGGAGGACACATCGAAGTTTGTGTGACTATTTGAATGTTGGGTTAAATGTATGTCAAGAAAGCGGTCGAATAGTATATTGACAAATCAATCCAAAGCGATGCATAATGTAATTGAAATTGTGATGCCTGGTACACGACATCAATGGTGCATTTGGCACATTATGAAAAAGAGACCAAAAAAATTGAAAGGGTGCAAGCAATATGCTGAGATCAAGGTCGATCTTAAAAACATCGTGTGGGAAATATTATCTGTTTAGGATTTCAAGGATCGGCGGCTTGGATTCTTGACAAAGTATAACCTTGAAGACAGTGAGTGGTTGGACGGTATATTTTTCTAAATCATTGGTTAGCATGTTTGTTAAATTTATGTTACATTTTTTAGATTTAAGTTTGTGCACTAAATATTACAATGTATGTGCACAATTGATGTCAAATTTTATTTATAATCAGATTTTATGTTAGATAAAGATGGTGTACATGTTGTGTTAATGTTTGTGCACGATATATGATAATGTTTATGCATTGATTATATTAATGGTAGTGCACACTTGTTGATCTTGTCCATGCCTAGATTTTGTTTCGTTGATCTTGTTTGTGAATTGGTCATGATAAAGCTTGTGCACAAGACATTATATGTTTATGCACTAGACGTGATAAAATTTGTGCATGAATATCGACAATGATTGTGCAGCATGTTTTGCTAACTTAACGTACATATGTGTTGCTAATTCATGTGCATTGATTATGTTAATATTTGTATAAATCAGGTCCATACAATGAACGTAACAGATGGATTCCAATATACCTTAACAATGAATTTTGGGCTAGAATGAGGAGCACATAGAGGAGCGAGAGCATGCATGCATTCTTTGATGGATACTTAAACCCAAAAAGTAGCTTGAAGCAATTTGTTAAGCAATATGATAACGCTCTTGCATCGAAGGCCCAAAAGGAGCTTGAGCTAGATGTTGCTAGCTTCAAGACGACAATTCTGTGTGTGATGACATCTTTGATTGAGAAGCAATTTCAATTAGAGTACACACATGGAACGTATCGTGAGGTACAGAATGAGTTCAAAGCAAAGGTAAATTGCAACGCATTTATTAAAGACAAGCAAGGCACTAAATTAACCTACATCATTGCTGAAGAAGTTAAGGTCAATGGTAAGGTAGGAGAGTTGTCGTACAATGTGTTGTTCGATGGAGACTCCAATAACGTTAGATGTCAGTGCTGTCTTTTTGAGTCAAGGAGGACCATTTGTCGGCATTGTTTGTGTGTGTGCTTTGTGTCGAAAAAGTTAGGGAAATTCTGATAAAGTACATTCTAAGCCGGTGGAGCAAAAACATTAAACGGAGGCATAACACAGTAAAGAACAGCCATGACATTAGTAGGATGAAAGCAGTAAATGATAGGTATGATGGTATATGCACCCATTTTTACAATGTCGCAGAATGTGTTGTAGCCACAGAGGAGGGAACGAGCTTACTTCACCAGGCACTAGATATGGTAGAGGTTGGATTGCAATCACGTTTATCAAGCACATCTTCTAATGTCAATGAGACCCGCAACAATGGTTGCTCAATTACGTTGAATGATATACGCAGCCCCCCTCATGTATCACGCAAAGGCCGACCAAGTACAAAGAGGAAAGAATCAACTACTGATAGATGTGTGAGGAGTTATGGGAAGCGTGCGAAGAAACAAACCACTGAAAAGTCCACTGAGGTCTGTAAATCATTGATGATGTTAATTTATTAGATCTGTTAGTAATGTTTGTGTACATGTGTTATTAAAGTTTGTTCATTTATAGTGATAATGTTTGTACAGGAACATGTAGGTACAAATTCTGTCGAGGTAGTGTCTCAGCAAGCGAATTTGATTGGCTCTCACCTCAATTTTATATCCCACATTCCCCAGGGGGATTTGTGCTATTGTTGAACTCATTTAATGAAAGAAATTAGAACAAATTGATAAGGTTTTTTTAGTGGAATTTTGTTTGTACATGGTAATTTTTTTTTACTCAGAGGAATCAACACATCTGAATGCACAAACTTTATATGACGAACAACACAAACTTTATGGGCACAGGTACACAAACTTTGTGTATATTGATGTACAATCATGATGTATTAATTCAAAAGAATGAAAATAGAACAAAGATTATTTCATATAATCTTTATCTGTTATATGGCACAAACAAACATTAATTTTCATGGAATCTGTAAAACCAAACATAGAATTAAAAGAAGAGCATTCAAATTGGTGCACAAACTTTATACGGCCGAATGCACAAACTTTGTTCAATAAAATGCACAAACATTAATTCAACAGAAGATATAACTTTTATAACATTAAAATCAATTTGTTGAACACAAGTTATTACATGTACAGAAAATATATACGACAACATTCTTACAAAACAATTGATTACAAAATTGTTTTTTACAAAATCTTTTCCCCCCACCCCCTAACCCCTCCGACGCTTTTCCCCCTATTTTTTCCTTCCCCAAGGAGCTCTGTCGTGCTCACATCCATATACGGGATTGACTAGAGCCTTCCCTTTCGTTGCTGCCTGGGGGAAGCTTTGTATGGGGCGGATACCTCTTCGACCTCTGAGCTGGACGACTCCTCAGCTGCTAGGACCCTTGCAGGCTCATTGGGCATTCGAACGAGCTTTTCTCGCAAACAATTTTGTGTTGACAGCATTGATGTTAACAGCGTATCCTTCCGCATCTTTGCGAGCTATTTCTGCATTAAAAAAATAGAATGCAGATTAATCATTAGATCTTGTACAAGTGTTTTGAAAAATAGATAGTTATGGTACTTACATTGCCCTACTCCAGCATTGTCTTCTCGTTCGAAAACACAGTAGAGGGGTCCCACATCTCCATCCACTTGATTACGAATAGTCCGCAATCATACTTGTAGACACAAATTAGAATCAGAATCAAGTATAAAGATCAGTTAAGGAACATTTCTAGAATGCAAGTACAACTATGAGTTTTGTTTGATAGATACACCTTAGGTTGGCCCGACATGTCAACGTACTCGATGGGAAATCGTTCCCGGACAGCTCAAACTTATCAACCGATCTGTGCATTAGTTCCTCGATGGCCATGGACTAATGAAAAAAATAAATAAACAAATAAACATAAACATATGTATATAGATAAGAGTGCACAAACATTATATAGCAGAATGCACAAACTTTACATTGAGGGTAAACACACCTATTTATTCTAAACATAACAAACAATGTTTTACTAAGAGCAAAAAGGAGTTGGGAAAGAGCACATTACCACATATCAATCGATATAGTCCCTTTCCCCGTGGACTTGTTGTATGTCGCGAGTCAAGGACGAAAACCCTTCGCCTTATCACGTCAAGGGCATACAACCACCAATGTTCATTGTGCACTGTTGGCACAAAAATCTGCACAAGTAAACAAAGAATATCAGCATATTATACCCAAAAGCAACAATTAAGACAATATAACTATAATGCATACTCATTTTCGGCCTTCAAGAGAGTACTGCTAGAAGAATAGAGCCTCATCCTCGTATCCGGAAATCAATGGGGGAGTACTTGTTGTCCTTCATGAACGGGGAGAGGTTGTAACAACTTAGAAAAGTTTTTTTTTTATTTTTCGATTTAGAAATTTTATTTTTGACAACTTAAAATAAGTTGCACTTCTTCTAACAATCATAACAAGTTAATATTGAAACTTGATCAATTAAACGATTTTTGTTGACAAAGTGGCTAACATCAATATTTATGCACACTCTAATTGTATAAATGTCCGAATTCATTAATACACTGATCAACAATTATTCAAGCTTATCATTACTATTGATAATTATATATCAATCAAATAATTATCAATATGAACCTTTTTATAAACTAATTGACAAATGACAATGAATGATGGAGTATAGAAAAAAGTTTCTTGAAATGATTGAAAAAAATATAAAAGGAAAATGGCGACCGGCGCTTACGAAATTGAAAAAGGGCGGTTGGAATGAAGGAAGGAAGGGGAACACAAATAAGGAAGCGCGCATATAAATTAAAATATGAAGTAGCAGCATTTTTACTCTCATCCATCCATTTTTATTTGTTATTTCATTAGATTTAAGAAAGCATTACATTTTTTCTTTCAATTATATCTCTATGTAATTTAATAGAAGTATTTAATATTATGATATGAGAAAAGAGAGATCGATGAAGAGATCAAAGAGAAATTATTTAAAATTAATTTAACTTATACAATATAAACTTAATACTAATTAAATACTTTTTTAATATGTATATATTTGACAAAAGTGACAATAAAAATGAATGAATAAAATATATAACAGTAAGAATAAAGCCTAATATTTATCGGGTTGTTAAATAAATGATAAGAAATTTGATTTCTCATAAAGATAAAAACAAGTTTGATTTTTAAAAAGAGTACTTATTAAAAGAAAAATAACATTTACCATTTTATCCCTCTAAATTGCAAGAAATGTCTCTTGAAATTTTGTGAATAGACCAAATAGTCTAATATCATTACAGAATCTAAGGATTTTCCACTAGTTACAATACATGTGCATGTACTCTTCCGAAGGTACGTATATTTCCTTATAAACTCTAAAGAAAGTAGAACAAGTCACACGATTGAGTTACCAAATAAAATCATTTTCAATTTTAACATTACATCTATGGATGGCCGCTTATTTATTTATTTATTCATAAACAAATTAACATCGTTTTCATCATTACCACAATCTAAATCTCACTGTACATCTAATTAACTAAATCTATATAGTTTTAGTGACTTCATCAACAAAAACACTTCCGTCCATATATTCGGAGTTAAACATATAGTTTAGTGCAATTCAATAACAAACAAACAAGCAAACGTGTAAGTTATACGGGTCCCTAAGAAAAATTAGACCGAGACACTAAATTGGCCACTAAAAATAAATATAGGGCTATCCATTTTTGGCCAGCTTATTATATTGTTATATATCTTTAATTCTTTGTTATTGTAAGACTATTGATCTTGAATTATCAAGAAAATAAATGGATTAGTTATGGATATGTGATTATTGACATTCTTCAACCAAAAAATAATAATTACACTTAAATATTATAAATAAAAAAATATTTCAAAACCTTAACAATAAAAAATGCACCTTTAAAACGAATCACAGCAAATAAAATAGAATAGAAGGCGCGGTTATCATGACATTAATTGGTTTTGACACAAAACCGTTGCAGAAAACTAATTATTTGTCGTAGGTCGCTTAAATGCAAGTGCTTTTGAATTATGTTCGCTCTAAACGATGGAGAAGTGTCAAATGGGTCAATCACGTTTTCTAGCTAAGGATTCTTCGTAAGATTAGTAGCTCTACTAAAAAAATGCCGAAAAATAAATTTCACATGTGAATTGTAAATTATGAGAACGAGATCCACTTGCTTTCTTATTAAGTACTTTGTCCTAATTAAAGTCCTAATGCATTGAAATTTTAAATGATAAAAAACTTGAAAAATATTTGGAGACCTAACTCATCAACTTACTTATTAATTTACTCATTTTTATCAATGATATTTAACATTTTTCTTTTTTATTTTATCTTTAAAAGTGTCAAATATCATTCATAAAAGTAAATATGTTAATGAGTTAAGTCTTTCAAATATTACTCAAGAAACTAATTTGAGCCACTACATAAACTAATTAACTATGGTACTAGGTCAGACTTAATAAAGAATTAACATAAAAAATGTTCGAGAAACTTAACTTATTAACTTATCTTCTTATATACTTTTTAAATGACGTTTGATGTTTTCTTCTTATTCATAGAAATGGATAAAAAGATAAGTAAGTTGATAAGTTAAATATTAAAAACATTCCTATATATATATATATATATATATATATAGACTTGTAACAAAGCAATAATATGAGCATGAGTATTTGAGTTTTTTTACTCTTTTATCCTCAATAGAGGGACTAATTACCAAAATACTCCCGTTTCAAAACATATTACTTAACTACCATCGTTTGAGCTGAGGTAGACTCCGCGGACCGCGTGGACGGCCACGTCAGATTCGCCAACACTGTAGGCGAATCTGGGTTAAATTCGTCAACACTATAGGCGAATTTGTACTAAATTCGCCAACGCAGTAGGCGAATTCTTTGCAAATAAAAAGCGCGCTTTTGCACTAAATTCGTCAACGCGGTAGGCGAATTCAACGTGAATTCGCCAACACGGTTGGCGAATTCCAACCCCCGTAGCCTATATGTTTATCTTTCCCTCCCCATTCCACACCACTCCCTCTCATTTTGCTAAATTTCACTTATCTCTCTAGAATTCTAGAGCTCTTGCTCTGGCATCCTTGTTGATCACCTGTCCCGGCTGCCCTCAACGCCGATTTGTACATCAGTCCTGTAAGTTTTAATTTACAAAACATTATTAGTTCTATTAGTTTAATTAATAATTTTTTGAAATTAAGTATGTAAATGTCTACTTGATTAGTTTGCTGAGAAATTTATAGTAGATTACTAATAATGTTTAGTTAATAATGTTTACTTGTTTACTTGATTTATTAATTGCAGAGTTCAATTAATAATGATTACTTGATTAGTTCAATTATAATAGATTATTGTATAGAGTAATATAATATTGTATGTTGTTTGTGTTAGTGACAATTGATGATACATTGGTGCAGACTGTAATATAATTTGTATGTTGTTGCTGTTGTATAAATTGTTGCTGTTGTATGTATAGGTTATTGTTGTTGTGGTATGTCCAGATTGTTGTTGTTGTATGTTGTATGGATTTAGGGTTTAGATAGATTGCTGCTATATGTATGTTTGATGGGTAATTTGTTGTAAACAGAATTACAAAATGGGAAAACCTCTTGTTGTGTTTGTTCATTCCAATGAGAAAATGTACGAAGGTCCACGTGGGTTGATGTATGATGGGCCTATACCAAAGTCTATGATCATTAAGAGAGGCATGCGTATAGAAGATTTAAAGAGGAAAGTATGTTTAAAATTAAGGTTGGAACAGAATCAAGTTGTATCAAGAATGGTTTATCGGCTAATGCAAGGGTCGGGTGCGGAGGCAAAATATTATGGTTGTGACATGGTTGATGATGATGACATTGACTGCATGATAGATGTGTTTGAATCTGGTCCAGATGAGTTTATGGATCTTTTTGTCGAAGTAGAGACAAGGGAAGGAGAGAGTAGTCATGTGCATATTGAGAGTGGTCCTTCAAATCCTATTTGGAAACAGCCGTCAATGAGGTGTTTTGCCCCCATGTTTGAAGAAGTAATCCCATCCCAAAACCCTACCACCTTTCATCCCCACTTACAACTTCACCGAATATGAGAGAATTGTTGTCTGACACAAGTGAGGATGAAGAGTTGTTACCTACTGCTGCGGATGATCATGATGATGTTATAAGTATGGGTTCGGAAGATGAGATTGACGCATATGTTGATGTGCATCAAGTTTGGCTGATTCACTTGTTTTCTACTCCTGACCCTTCAATTGGCGTGTACGCTAGCAATGTTCATGCAGCTAGTGTTACTCCTGAAAATGTGTTTAGGCCTCCTTGTCCTCAGTTTTCAGAGATTAATTGGGAAGCTTTTGCTGCATCGTCTGATAGCTTCGGCCCTGTTGAGTATGATGCATGGAATGCACAAGGAGAACTATTTGTTGGATTGCAATTTCCAACAAAGGATGTAGTCAAATCAGCTTTAAATCATTATTCTATCAAAAGATATCGAGATTATAAGATTGATCACTCTGATACATAGAGACTGACCACTAAGTCTTCTCAATTTGGGACTTCTTGCAATTGGAAGGTCAGGGCAATTAACAGTAAGAGATGTAATCAGTGGAAGATCTCTCAGTACAGTGGGCTGTATACTTATGTAAATATTGGTATGACACAAGATCATAAGAAGCTGATGTATGTGTTGGTCCAGAAGTATATACAAGGCTTGGTTAGAAAAAGGCATGATGTTGAGATATGCACGATACTTTAGAGGATCAAGAATATAATTGGTTACAATTTTTCCTATCGGAAGGCTTGGTTGGCTAAACAACGAGCATGCACTGAGATATTTGGTGGTTGGGAGGAATCATATAAGAGGTTGCCTAGATGGTTAGAGGCCATGAAACATTTTATGCCAGACACTGTGGTGTTGTTGGAAATCGATGACCATGTGGTGCACTCCCCAGTAGGCATGTGGAACGTGTGAGTCTCGGGACGCCACCTCTCCACCAGCGCGGTGATCAATGTGTGGTCGACGTCGACGATGCAATAATCCATGCGAACCACCCCATTAAACCCCCTATTGCTAGATATGGAATGATGCACTCTGGGGGGTCTCTGTGTTTCTCCTCATGCATTGTCACATACACTCTCCTAACTCGTAAGACCCTATCACGAGCCCCGCTCCAAATATGTTGGGACACATGACATGGTTGTAGCTTAAGAACAGATGCGTCCTCTGGACCTGGTGTGATGTGATGAGCCATCCTATACGCTGTAATATACAACAAATACATAAATATATTAATGAATAATCATTATCAAGTCTATTAGGATTTAGGGTTAGGATGTATTCGGGTTTAGGGTTTACGGTTTTGGATTTTGGGTTTAGGGTGTCAAAGTCTAGAGTTTAGGCTTTACGGTTTAGGATGTACTAGGGTTTAGGGTTTAGGGCTTTAGGTTTATGGTTAGGGTTTTGGGTGTTGGGTGTTGGGTGTTGGGTTAGGGTTAGGGTTTGGGTGTTGGGTGTTGGGTTTAGGATTTAGGGTTTAGGGTTAGATTTTCGGTGTTGGATGTTCGGTTTATGGGTTGGGGTTTATGGTTTAGGGTTTTGGGTTAAGTTTTTGGGTTTTTGGGTTAGGGTTTTGGGTTTTGGTTTAGGGTTTTGGGTTTTGGTTGTTGGGTTTAGGGTATTGGATTTTGGATTTTGGATTTTGGATTTAGGGTTTAGGGTTTATGATCATGGTTTTGGGTTAGGGTTTAGAATTTAAAGTTTTGAGTTAGGGTTTTAGGGTTTAGGGCTAGGGTTTAGGATTTATAGTTTTTTGCTTGGGGTTTAGGGTTTAGGATATTGGGTTTTTATTTGGGTTTAGGGTTTTGTTAGGGTTAGGGGTTTAGGTGTTAGGTTTTTGGGTTAGGGTTTGGGTCCAGGGTGTATTAGAGTTTAGGGTTTACAACACGTTATACATCAACAATCGATTATGGCTGTCAAACGGGCCGGGCCAGCCCGTTTTATGGCCCGCCCCATTTAGGCCTGCGGACCTAAATGGGCCAGACCAAAAATATGCCTATTTTTAAGGTCCGGCTCTTTTATGGTTGGTCCGCGGGCCTAAACAGGCCGCCCCCGCCAACCCGTTTATTTTTTTAAAAAAAAAATTAAAAAATTCAAAAAAATTTAAAAAATTCAAAAAAAGTATTTAAAAAATTAAAAAAAAATCACGGGCCGATCCAATTTTTTTAAATTTTCGCAGGCCTATTTTTTGCATGTAAAGTCCGTCCATTTAACCAGATAAACGGGCCAGACTCATTTTGACAGCACTACAATCCACACATACAATCTATTTGATAACAAGAATTTATCTATTCCCTAAATCTATACAACATAGTACAACAACAATCTGTACATATCACATCAATAGCAACTTAACACATAACAACAACAATCTATACAACAGCAAAAACATACAAATTATATTACACTATGCACCAATATATCATAAATTGTCACTAACACATATAACATACAATGCACAAACAGTTCTATGTTATAATCTACTATAAATTTCTTAGCAAACTAATCAAGTAGACATTTACATACTCAATTTCAAAAAATTATTAATTGAACTAATAGAACTAATAATGTTTCGTAAATTAAAACTTATAGGACTGATGTACAAATCGGAGTTGAGGGCGGCCAGGACAGGTGGTCAGCAAGGATGCAAGAGCAGGAGCTTTGGAATTCTAGAGAGATAAAATTTTTAGAGAGATAAGTGAAATTTAGCAAAATGAGAGGAATAGTGTGGAATGGGGAGGGAAAGATAAACATATAGGCTACGGGGGTAGGAATTCGCCTACCCTGTTGGCGAATTTAGTGTAAATGCGTGTTTTTTATTTACAAAGAATTCGCCTACCGCGTTGGCGAATCTGACATGGTCGTCCACGCGGTCCGCGGAGTCCACGTCAGCTCAAACGATGGTAGTTAAGTAATATGTTTTGAAATAGGGGTATTTTGATAATTAGTCCCTTTATTGAGGATAAAAGAGTAAAAAACTCTAAGTATTTATGCATATAACAGCTGGAGAGAGTACGTAGTGAAGGAGAAACAAGGGCAAAACACAGCCATAAAAATAACATATAGCCCCGCCTTGGATAGGCATGGTACATATAGTGGCCATTGCCCATTTTGGAGGGAGGACAAAAGGCATATTATTAATTATTAATATCATATTTGGTTTATAATCGTTATGTTATTGTTTTAGTTGGATTCTCAATTTAAAAAAGTGATAGATTAATATTTGATTGTTCTAAGTAGTTTCTGAAAATTCATAATATTACTTTAAGTAGTCCCTGAATAATATAACTTTTTTTTCTTGAGACATAGGACAAGGACTAATGAATCTAATGTTTGTAAAGTTTAAAGATTAACTTATCATTTTAATAAATTGAACGGCTAACTAGAACACACGTGTAAATATGGTATTAGCTTTATTATTAATTAGTTGGAAGACTTCTTTTTCTTTTTCTAATAGACTCACAAAACTTATTTCATCTTTAAACATACTTTCAATAAAAATTACTAAGTAGCAAAGATCCTTATATAAAAAGAACCTCTGTTCCATAAAAGTTAAGGAGAGGTGGGGTCGATATTTATAATGCGGGGTGGTGGGCCCGGCGGCTGTTGCTAGAGGGCAACCCAGCGGAGCAAGCAAAGAGACAATATATGTTATGTTATGCTATGTTTTGCTTTTTTCGTTTTTCTTTTCTGTGTAGGCACGCAGCAACACATGGTGTCATGATCATGCATGTGGTCCTCCACGCTCGTCCCCCAATTTCTTTCAATCATGGCATCTTGTCTTCAAAACAATTACTACATATAATGCCTTTAACTCTAAAAAAACTAAAAAGAAATTAGAAGAATTGACCATTCTTTTGTCACATTTGGCGCGCGCTCTCATTTCCCTATTTTGGAATCGCCTCGTCATGTGCCCTAATTTGTTTGTCATACGTCTTATATTAACTTTTAAATGTATCTGTAATGTGAAATAAATAAATAATACGCAACGGAAGGAATAAGAAAAAGGGCTAATATTGTGAGCATTAATTATCAAACACAAAGATTCTTAGCAACGTGCCCCCATTTACATGGCAGTAAAACTCGATGAACTAATTAACAACTTTACATAAATAAATATATTGATGAATGGATACAGCCATATTTCCCAACACGATTCATTGAGAAAATATTGCAAGCGATGATGTCATCAAATCAAATGTGGTTCTTATTTTATCACTGACGACGATTACAAACTTAAATGTAAAGTACTCATTTAGTCAGTCCTGAGTGAGTAAATGATGGATACCCAAGGGAATCAGACGTTGTTCCAAGTTTTTGTTATTCTTTCTTGTTTTTTTATTTCATTATTATTCCAAAACAAAAATAAATGGGAATTGAAAGCTGAGAATACTCGAAAATGGACATGTAATATTACTATCATTTTTCATCTTTCAAAATTTACTCTACGTACTGAATCATAACTTGAGTTATTTCACTTTTTTTTTAGGAAAGAAAAATCAATTAGTGCTAAGCATCCAATCATGCGCGATGTGTATATGTATTTGTAATTTGTAATTTGTAATTTGTAATTTATATGCATATATAGTAATTACGTATATTTTTTTATAAAAAAAAATGTATTCCAAACACTTACATATGCCAAACTTCTAGAATGTATAGCAGTATTTTTTTCTCCTAATAATTAGTTGAAAGACGTCAAAAGCATTGGCCCCATATCAACTTTAACGTACACTTTGCATACACGGACACACACATATATTGAATATTATGATGTTAAATATGAAAGAAGAACTGACCCCTAATCCAGTAATAATGTTTTTTAATGAAACGCAGAGCTGGCCTACTATGTTCGATGATATTCCTCTCATGCACGATCGATCCATCCTACTAATTAAGATTCAATTCAAAATTCAAATTGCACCAATTAAAGTTGCCAACCTTTTTATCCGTTTTAAATCAAAAGGGGACCGTAGCGTATTTGCGCTCCACCGTTCCATGTCATCATCCTAAAGTAAACTAAAAACTATACTACGTGAATTTTATATCTAACTAATTTAAATCTCCGCTGGTATCAAATTAAGATGACAATTAACTTGATTTTAAATATTTTTTAGATTTTTATTAGTTTATTTTCTAATTAAAAAACTAATGATCACATGTCAATTTTTTTATAATTAAAAAATAAATTAATGTATTTATTTTTGTAAAGAAAGTCACATCATCAAAATATTTTTTTTTCAATTAGATGAAAAGAAAAAAAAAAAAGGAACCTTAATAATTAGAGACGCAAACAATCACTCCGCCTGCCTACTTATTCTTTCCCTTGCCGCCGCCACCCCATCACGCTCTCTTCCAATAAAAACCATGTCAACAAAAAGAACAACCATGACGAAATACGGTTCTCTAACTATAGATTTCTATAATTCTATTTGATTATCAGTGATTTTTATTTGTCCTCCTTATAATTTTAGTTAGTTTTCTCCTTTATTGAAAACAAAAATTATTCTATTTGCATTATATTCAAGACCTTACTTTTTATTGAATAATTTGTCTTGTCCTATTAATTTATTTTTTAATTGAATGGTTGGTTGACATGCATCGAAGACTTTGAAAATCTCTATAATGCTCGGCATACTGTGTATTCTTCCGTATATTCTATTGCTAGAGTTTACCCAACTTCACGCTCTCAGCATACATGTATCTGACGTTAATGGAAATTGCAGGGTAGAGAGCGGAGCAGAGAGGCAGGGCAATTGTTTGAGTTTCTAATTAATTTTTTTTCTTTTTAAGCAGGGAAAAGTAAACATTTTAATAATTTGACTCTCGTCAAAAAATAAAAATAAACTATTTCTCTTAATAAATACAAAAAATTGATATAAATTCATTTTTTAATTAAAAATTAAGAACTAACAAAAATTTAAAGGAGTTTGAGATTAAATTAACCGTTAACATCAAATTAAACATAATATATAAAAAGAGTGCATCATTAAAACATTATGGAGAAAAAAAATTGGTTGGGGAAGTAGTTGAAATATCTTACAAATAAAGTAGAGGTTGACTCATTTAGTCTGTTTATCAATTATGCAACGCAATGTCTTAGGTTAAATATTCTCGAAATTCTCTCATTATAAAGCAGGTGTTTTGTACAAATCTACGTAAGTATCTAACAATCCAAAGACATGCCTTCACTCTAAAATATGAACTCAAATTGTTACGAATGTTACATGTCTATTTTGAAGCAGTTATACTTTAATTTTTAATTTGTAACTTTGGAATATATATATATATATATAGATGATAATGAATTTCTTATGTAAGAACATGAGAATGATTTTTTAACTATTATATTATATTTGTACGGTCAAGATTAAATATTAAAAAGGAAATATATCATATAAGGAATTAATAGGTTGAAATTAATTTAGATATATTTCTTTTTTAAGATTCAATCTTAATCATACAAATATAATTTAATTGTTAAAAATTCACTCTCACGTTCTCATATAAGAAACTTAAACCCTAAACTTATTCTCACCTGAATCATCCTATATATATTGGTTTATTCTTTTTAGCCTACACATAGGGCTTTCAAATTGGCTAGTTCGACCCGTTTAAGTCAGGCTCGTTTAACCCGCAGATTAAATGGGTGGGTTTAAATAGACTTTTACTATTTGTTGGTCGGGTTTTATATGTTTTGTCTGTTCATTTAATGTAGATAAATAGGTTAGTTTGCAGAGTAGAGTTAAACGAGCTGGACTAAACGAATTTTTTATAATTTGTGGACCGAATTTTATATGTTTAATTTATCCATTTAACCTGATAAACAGGTCAGGCTCATGGGCCACACGTAGGCTAAATTCTGAGATACAACATCTCTTGTCATTCTTGCTACCTCCTTATGTAATATTTTTCTTGATCTATCATAAATTGTAACATCGTATCAAAGTTATGACACCCTTCGATAGCCATATTTTCGCCACAACTCTGAGTTCTTTCAACTCGTCCGAAAAAAATATTTTCATTGTCTTTTTCCATTTCATTCTCTGTTTTGTTCACTGCTTACACCATTTTCTCTATGCTCATGCCTTTGTTGTCTGCGTATTTACTTCGTAATGATTATACTTGATTTGTAATTTTATAACATTTTATATTTATGTTGGTTTATTCTTCGTAGCCTATATATAGAAACTTATTGTACATAAAACATCTACAACACTCACACAATTCTGCAATACAACGTCTCTTGCTATTGTTGTTGTCTCCCTGTATATTATTTTTTTTATCCATCGTGAATCGTAACAAAAACTTAAAATATGGTTTATAAAAAAAATGAGCTTTTAGTTAAATAATGTTACGTATATTTTTGTTTAACTATTGTAACTTCTTGTACTCTCTTCTATAGTAGCTAGCTCCTTCTCTATTCAATCTTTTCTTAGTTCAAAGTCAAGAAACACTTTTAATTGTTCAAACATTAAGATGATATTATCTTTCTTTATCTTTTACTGTACTGCTGTAAAAAAACTATAAAGTTTAAATAACTAATTACAAAAGGTTTTTCAAAAAAAAAAAAGGAGAGAGAACAGATTTTTCTTTGCAGGGTTAACAAAATGAAGTGAATAAAAATCAGTTATTTTCATTTCCTCAATTCATCATGAGGCTTGAGAAAAGTATACGAGGTGGATTATTCAAAGAGAGACTTTTTGAGCCATTTATTTAATGCATTCGAAAGGTTGTTACAATTGAAATCTTATATAATATTAGAAGAGAAAATAAAAACATAAAATATAAAATTATAACATAATTTAAACCTTAAAAACATTTCATCTAACTAAAAATAGTGGGATCAATTAACTTATTTAAAATCATAAAATTTTAATATTTAAATTAAGATCTTATATATTATTGTATTAATGGAACTAATTAAGTGTTTGCTTTCTATGCACGTTATTATTTTTCATTTTCAAACACGAAGAAAACGGGAAAGAGACTTTTGGGGCTAGAAATAGGGACTTGGGGTGTTTTTAGGTCTTTTCTTTTGTATTATTATTATTATTATTTTTTATTTTGTTGTTTCTTGTGTTTTGCTGTCTTTCGGTAGCTGTTATTCTTTGTTGTCTTCATTATATTTGTGTTTGCCTTCCTTCCTTGTGTGGGTTGGTTTTAAACTTACTTTTCATTAAAAAGAAACACGAGAGAAAGGCTATGTTTAAAGTCAATAGTCAATAACGATAGTACCATTATTCTAAATAAATAAATAAATATTAATTAATATATTATGTGTAGGGACAATCTTTAAGATGGCATTTTTCCTTAGGTGAGAGTACCCAAAGCCACCAAACCAGCTGGCTCTGCAGATAATACATTGCACCTTCGTTTGTCCATTTCTCCAATAATAATACAATCAATCCATCTTGCATGCTACATATAGTCTAAATTGAAGGTCTAGAGGTCTATGGAGAGGTTATAAATAAACAAATAATATACGTGTTAAAAAGGTATCGCATACGTGTTAAGAAAGACATGGCAGGTGAATCGGGAGAAGAATTAAATAATTATAACAGATAAATTTTATACTATTATTTAATCATAAGAAAGAATTTTTAAAGTAATAATTAATGGGTGAGGCTTAATCCTTTGTGTATTTATATAGTAACATATGATAATAACAGTATAAATTAATAAAGTAATGTATAGAAATTAATCTCAAATAAATATAAAAAAAGCTTTCTATTATTTATATATTATTATTAGGACTTGGATCATAATTCTAGCTATACTGGACTAAAAAATTAGTCCTTTCGCCTGTCTATAATAACGAATAAAAGGGTAAACGACTAAACAGGTCTAGCTAAAACTTAGCTAATCATGCATGACGTATTTTTAAAAAATATTATTTATATATCTAAAAAATTAATATTACAAAATAAAAAATAAATATTATAAAATAGAGAAATAAATATTGTCGAACATTTATGCTTACACCGACACCCATGTATTTAATATTGTTTGTTCATGTGTTTAATAATATTTATTTATCTCTTTATTGTAATGTTTATTTCTTTACTTTGTAATTAAGGGTGGGAATAGGTCAAACCAGGACAAGCCCAACCCTTAATTAACAGGCCAAGCATGGCTTGTACCTTATTGGCCTAAGCTTGGCATGTGACTTGTTGTAGGCTTTGTTTTCAGCCTAAGTCTAACTTGTTAAAAGGTCTAACCTCGTCTAAAACCTGTTAACAAGACTTATAATTTGAAGGAAAAAAATATCTCATAGAATAGTAAATAAAATTTTTAGAACAGTTCAGGAACACAATAATACTCATTCTTGAAAAAGAAAAAAAAATTAATTCGACAGTTGTAACTAAATCAAAATGATTGATGGAATAATACGTATAAAAAACAAATGATTAGAAAATAATTACTATTTGAGACAAAATAAGATGATCCATGCGTTGGTGACTCTGGAGAAGGTGCCCTCGTTAAACCAGGCACGGCTACAAGCTAGGGCAATCTAAGTGACCGTGTATGGGAGCCTGTGAATACGATCTGTGAGCTTGAGTGTGAGACTTGTGACCATGCCAGTGTGACTGAGAGGAGGAGAGGCTGGAGAACAAAGGAAAATGAAAAACGGTGGTAATCAGTGGTCGGAGATCAAGAACGGTAGTGAGCTGCTCCAAGAGAGATGGAAGAAAATGAAGAGGTAGAGGATTTGAGAGATGAGAGTGTTGGTTAAATGAAAGAATGCAAGTGAGGGATCTAATGTTAAGTTAGTGAATTATGTTTTAAATTTTTTTTAAATGGGACAAAATTTCTTATTTAATAAAAGATTATGCGCTTTTTTCACAATATAATGTGTTGGCTTAGTAGTGAAGCACTATGATTTTTGCAAGGGATCACAAGTTCTATACCAATTTTAGGTATTTTATAAAAAAAATATGCTCAACATATACATAATAGGTTGGCATGTAAGGCTTTATAGGCATTCTAGAAGGCCTGAGTCTGACCTGTTAAGATAAATAGGTTTACTTATAAGTCTGAGTCTGATTGCTTTTTAAATAGGCTAAGCCAAAACAGGTCAGGTTGTAGGCGCTATTTGACCTATTTTCACCCATATTTATAATATTTATTTCTTTGCGTGGTATAAATAAGGTGTAAATTTTTTGTGGCATACAAATAGTGAAACCACCTATTTTTTTAGGGTTCTTCACCATTAGGGTTGTTAACCTCACAAATACTATTATTAAATTTTGACAGGTACCAGTTCACACCAATAAACTATAATCTAGTTTAGTGTAAAATAATTTTACACAATCAGCAAATAAAAATTCAGAAAATAATCAAATCATAGTAGATAATTACTTATTTGACAATTTTTAAATTTTTATTAATTGACAATGTTGTAAAACTATCTGATATTAAGAATTAAACTATTAAAAGAATTATCTTACGCCACATGAAATGAACTTTTGAATTGCATGTGGAGCTACACACACACATTCCTTACTGATTTAATTTTAAATGATTTTGCTTGTTTTGATAGACGAACGTTATTTTAATTTAACGGCACATGCAAATCTTTTGCTTCGTGCGATTGGTTTTGATGTTATTTTAAAATGCATAAACTATAGTTCCATCTCTTCCTCATGCATGTTTGCCGAAAACTCATGAATTCTATACATCTTGTCGTTACTTATGACTAATTAAGAGTCTCCACTCGGTGGAGGTTTCCAAGCATATCCGTATTTTGCTTAGTTACTTATATACTATTTATATATACAGTTGCTTCTTTATCCTCAAACAGAAGATACACAATTCCAGGAGTCAATGGAGTGCAATGGGAAAAGAAGATACATAGTTGTTCTTCTAAGAATGGTAGAAATATATATATATATATATATATATATATATATATATATATATTAGCTAACAACAATTATATAACACTAATTAGCACATCTAAGCTAGCCTAGGTTAAAAAAAATAAAGACTAAAGAGTTAATCTTTGGTGATCTTACTGTTATAGGAAATTTTGTTACTCCACCTTATATCTTCATATTAGTTATTATTTCGTTGTACATTCCTTTAAGGTATTGTTTGGTAAGTATTTTGAGACGGAAAATACTAATATGTAGAGACAACAAAGATGCATCTTCTGCGTCCCTTCGTTTTAAACAAGTATTTCATATATTCCTCTTTTTTAAATATACGGAAATTAGTTAAAAAAATTATTTTAAAATAAAGACAATTTTAAATTTTAAATTTTCATTTTGTTCTCTAAACATATTTTTCTCTACTAACTCCATATATTATGTCTCAAACTATCTACCAAACACTACCTAATTGTCGAATGTAAACAAACCGGACTTTAATCTACGTGTTTTCCAAATCAATATTTAAAAACCATATCTATATCTGTTTGGTGTTGTTAATTAAATAACTTATCAAAATAGGTCTTCTATTTTTATTATCTTGCTATTTATACACCCCCTAAAATAGTTACTCAACAACCACTATAAAATAGATTAAATAAACATTGTTACTGGACATTTCTGTGTGTCTGCACACACATTCGTTTAATATTGCTACAAAAAAAATTAAACATTGTCACCGAACATTTTTGTATGTCCGTACATACGTGTGTTTAATATTGTTCATTTTCTATGTTTAATGATATTTATTTCTCTATTTTATAATTTTTGTTTCTCAAAGTAGCTAATTGTTGGATGTTCAAATAGTATTTTTGTTTTATTACTTATGCATTCACTTGGTTCAAATATTTCGTTTTTTTGTCTTTTTCTCACCTTTTATTAGTTATGTATAACCGCTATAGCGGACACTTGAATTAATACAGTATCATGTTTGTGCTCTATTACAATAAAACTTTATTCATTTAAAGCGCTTATATCAACAGTTTTCTTTATTTCATTATATGACATAATTATGGAAGAAGAAAAAAAAAAAAAAAAGAGGAAAAGAGAGAAATGGCCATGATTCCAAAATGAAGAAAAAAATATTCACTCAGCTCTTGCAAGTCTAAGCACGCGCATGCACCT
Organism: Nissolia schottii; assembly: GCA_003254905.1. NCBI lineage: Eukaryota > Viridiplantae > Streptophyta > Magnoliopsida > Fabales > Fabaceae > Nissolia > Nissolia schottii. The sequence goes on from QANU01064415.1 coordinate 258,237, forward strand.
GCAATTATTCGGTTTTCCTCGATATGATAAGTTAAAGAAGAAGAAAAAAACTATCATAGAATCTTTTTGTTGTTTGTTTCTACACTGATATTTGAAATAGGTTAAATGGACATAAGGACTATGGAGGGATTCATGTTAGTAGTATCAGTATTTGAAATAGAATTAATACACACAAGAAAATGTGACATACTATCAGGAAACAACCAATCTGTCCACTCAGGCAGAAAGGCAATTGAATCATTGATATACTAAATGTGACATAACCCAACTAACAAAATTTAATGCTTATGACAAGTTAATGAAATGTGCAACATTTAAACATTATACAAAAGTAGAAAACAAAACAATCGCCCATCGAAGCCGGTGTTGAAATTTTTTTGGATTCTTTATAACTAAAACAATACTACAATTTTGCACTTTACGATGTTCAGAACAGAACGGCTATATTTTCGTACTGTCGGTGAGATTATCATATATTCTTTGTCTTTCTTGTAAATGCTTATGACTTTAACGTAAATGTATTTTTTATTAGAATAATAAGTTCATAAATGACTATAAAACTAGTTCTTTCAAGTGTTTAAAATGTTTTCTCAACAAGTTCGAAGATTCATATAAGCTATAAACAAACAATAATGATAAGATGACAACACCTACAAGAGCTTATGGTTTGCAGAATCTTTTTTATTCTCAGAAATATTATCATCAATAATGTTATTCTTAGAAAAAGTTTTCCTAATAATATGTTTTGAAAGTGTTTGGTTACAAATTTAATTCTTAGCAACATTCTCGGGATTACAATATACTTTTATAAAATACCCATGAGAAAATGTTGTATGTAGGCGGTGGTCCACCACTGTCTAACATTAACCCGACATCGTCGAGGGGTGGTCCGGCGGTGGTTCGGTAGTGGTCTGGCGCCATCCGGTGTTAACCTAACACTGTCCAGGGGGTGGTCCGATGTCGTCCAATGGTGGTCTGACGCCAGTCATCAGTGGTCTGTTGCCATCCGACGGTGGTTCGTCATTGTCCAGCGATGATTAATCATCGTTTGGCCGTGGTTCGGTGCCTTCTAGCGGTTGTTTGTCCCTGTCGGTGGTGGTTCGTCACTTGTTCGGGCGGTGGTCCATTGTCGAGCGGGCGATGTTCCGTCGCCAGCTAACGGTGGTTCATTATGGTCGGCGGTGGTCGGTCGCCGGCTTTGGATGGTCGGTCGTCAGCAGGCCGTGGTCGGCTATTGGTTGGTGGTGGTCCTTTGTCAATCTGTGGTGGTTGACCGATGGATGGTGTTGACCTATAATACGAGGTTTGGGGGGCTATTTGGTATCTTCATGTGCCAAAATATTTTAATCCCATGGAAATTCAACAATCTCATGGGGAGATGAGAATGAAAATGAGGCAATTTTCATTCCGAAAATACAAATTACTTAAGAATGTTTTTTAGAACCTTGAACTAAATATGAGAATGTTGCATTCCCATGGCCACAGAAATGTGAGAAGATTCCGTGAACCACATACCTATTATGTGAGTGAAATTATCTAAGAATTATCACATTTAATTTTCACAATAACACAACTAGTAAACAAAACATTGCATTGGAGGGAAAGAAAGAAGGGTGAAAAAAGGACTAGACTGGTAGATCGATATGTTGGAAAAATATGAACAAGTTGTATGTTTTTATTATAATTATATATATGTGTGTGTGTGGTGGTAGATCTACACAAAATACCCCTCCCCCAGCCATCAGCTAGCACGTGCATAAAGAAGAGATTTACTTCGAAATTTTCAAATTCATTCATGTGAAATGTTGGTCTCATGCCTGGCAAGAAACAATTGAAAATTCTAAAAGGAATATATATTCCAAATTAAATTAAAGGTAACAATAATCCTAAATATTATTTATAATTTCTTTAATGAGATCCAGTAACTAACTCACGGGAACGGGATCCATGTATTTTGAATTTTTAATTCAATCCATATCGTCTATGTATGTGCGTGGTAATTTCGATTTCATCTCATCTCCTTGTATGACATTGCTTTTCTCCTACTCTACATTTTTGGCATTTTACGTCAACATAATCCTGATAAACACGAACCTGTTCATTTCACTAGCTAGGTAGAATGAATAAAACACGAACAATTAAACTTCTTTCCATGTCCTTTCCTTTTCTTTCATATCATAATTATTCTGGTACTATGAGTGAACTTCTTTAATTTGTCTGGACCCATAAAGTTTGATTTAATATCCGCTAGCTACAGCTAACAACCCTTAAATTTTGGTTATGATGCACATGCAGTCCTTATACTAGCCTAGCTTAATTTCGCGGCATAATAATCTAAGATGAAACTAAGTCAATTATTAATTTAGCTTGTTTTCCAGTCAATGACTCTTTGGCAAAGCAGAGATGCGTGATACATTATATCAAAATTAAACATAAGGTCAGAATGTCTGGAAATAAAAGAAATAACTGACCTCACTCCCTGGCCCCTACAGTTTACAAGAACAAAATCCTAATAAAAAAAATTAAAAGGAAAAAGGGTAGTGTAGTTGGAGTTGGATGCTATGGTTGGGTGATGAAAGAGATAACTTGAATATGCAGCTATGTAAAACAAACAACTAACAACCAGCACCCTGACCCTGTGGTGTGGTGTACCACACCTAATCCTCTGAATTTTAAGGAGCCAAAATAATAGAAAAGTGATTGGTGTCCTAGCTAGCTTTAAACGACTTTAACACATATAATTAGCCACTTTAAAAGAAAAAACTAACTCTTTGCTTTTGATTTGATTTATTTTACTTTACTTTTAATATTTCTATTTCAATCAACAGGTTCTCTCTATCATTCCAACATTATTATAAGCATCCATCCATCTTATTATTCCCCAACTCACTCCTCACTACTACTGTCTCCCACTCTCCATCCATCTCCCCCATTTATTTTTATATAGCTTTTCCACCGCACTCCACTATATATGGCTGGCTACGACCACATTTCATCATGGAACCAAAATCCAACTATGCTCGCTAATTAAACTTATTGTCTAATCAGGTTTCTCTTAAATCACCAATTTCATGTTCTCTATTTACAACTCAATTCAGAGACTTTCTATTACACGCCATTGACTATAACCATAAAAAACAACGAGAGAGAGGTGCATGCTTCGTGGCTGGCTATTACTACGAGTAGCTAGCTAGGTTCACACGGGGACATGCACCGTTAATTAACGCACACTTTTATATTGGGGTAGTAATTTTGACCAACGAGGCTGGCTTATACATTAGCATTGAGAGTAGTAAGTGAATAAATAGACCAAACTCATAGAAGTTACCCGAGGTTCCCTTCAAAACTGTGCACACCATCATATGGCCCCTTTTTTTTTCCCCATTTCCAGAGAAAGAAAAAGATAGTATTGAGGAATCTTGACTCTTCAAACAAATAAAATCTAGCTTTTTTTGTTCAATACATAATAGAGAAAAATGTACCTGATTTCCTCCTCTTGGTGTATAGATCAGGGCTATTTTTAATTTGTAAATGCTTAGTTGGCACTATAAGTGGGCACGTTTCCTTCATTCATTGACGTCATACTAATAATTTTATGTACCAGCCAACATTGATCAATTGCTTAAAACGATGCATCGGGCAAAGAAAAATAACTCCTCTGGTGTTCTGTGCGAAAAACAGAATTTTATTTAAATGAAATACCAAAATTAAAGTATTAGGATTTAAGAGTAATACATGGCATAATATTATTTAGATTTAATTATGATGTACCAACTGCACGTCTAATTTTGAAGAATTTAACAGGAAAATAAATCAAATGTTGTTATCTATCCAAGTATAATTACAATGAATTTACATTAGGATTTGGCATCATATTCCTTTCTATGTTACCAAAACTATTCCATCGTTCAGCATTGGAATATTTGAGTGCGTTTCATGTTTTGGAATAATTTCTTCCATGTGTTACTGAAATAATTGCATTCTGATCCTGATATGATATCAAAGCGGACACTCAATTGATAAAAAAGCATTTTCGCTATTCTCAAGTATTGAGAAATTTCCATGAGATGCAATGAGAAAGTTTTATTATATTCCTTTTTTGCATAGGAATAATAATTATGGTCACGGACGATCCAAACATAGCTTAAAAAAAATGTCGTTCTCCAGAAATTTAAGACACAACCAAAGTCAAGGTCGAAGAAAACTGCAATTATCATCACTTTCACGACATGAAATTAACATTGAAACAAGTAATCATTTTTTCCCGGGTATTGATTCAAGCTTTTTCTTCTGCTAATTTTGGGTACCTCATATACATTACCTACAAAAGCTGCAATATGCATCTTGTGTGGGTGTTCACAATTACATGCCAATCTCATTATTTAGAAATCACATGGAGCGGGGAAATTCTTATAAAATGGGGGAAGAAAAGAAAAGAAAAGAGAAAAAAGAGCAGTGGAGACACCGCAAGTACTTCCCATTCTTGTCTCCTCCTCCCCACATAGCCCACCCCCACTTAGTTTTTGGTAAATTAAATTAAATTCTTAATAGAAGTGTATAATCATGCATATACCAATTTGTAGGCAGATAATGAATGATTGATAGTTTTATAATTTCGATTTGTAGTTCTATTTGTATCATAACCCCACCAACACGTTGGCAACTAGCAAAAATGGGGAAATCAAATAGCATTGGATTATTCTTTTATTATAAACTGCCAAAAGCATAACTTCGAAACGTACAGAAAGAAATAATGAAAAGTCAAATATCTTCTTCACCCATAATGGATGGTGGATCTGATCCAACGGTTGTAATAGCTGCCATCAAGGACTTGGAACAAGAATCATGACCGCTAACCCATGGATCCATGATGCAAAATACAGTAATCAATTCTTTTGGATAAAAGAAAACACAGTAATCACTTTACCTACCCTAAAAAACAATAGGAGAGAAATAAGAAAAGGGAAAAAGATGTAAAAAAGCATTTTGGAGTTTCTTTTTCGTCAAGATAGGCAACTCAGCAGCAGGGCAGCTAGAATGAAATGATAAAAGAAAAGAACGGTTCAGTAACTTGGGTTCAAAAACATAGTAAAGATGCTGATTTATATTTTAATTAGTAGTTAGAAATTGGAATAGAGACTACTAGTTAGTGAGAGGAAAGAGTGCTTAAGAAAGTCACGAGGCCAGCTGGTGGGGAGACTTAATTTAAAGCAATAAAATCAAAATGATACCAATTGGATATTTTGAATTGGTCCCTCATGACAGCTCCCTTTTAACGACTCAGTAGCACTCTCTATAAGTACTAAGTATTTCCATGCAGCTTTTCTCAGTCATCACTAACACCAAACCTGTTCCCTCTCCCCCTCTCTTTTCCACCCAACTTCTCTTAACAAGAAAAGCAGTGAGGATCTGATCAGAAGCATTGGCCTGAGGTGGCCAGCTTTTTCCTCCTACCCATGACTGCTAGGGGCAGTGACCCCGCAAGGGGTCGTCTATGGCCACAAATGGCCATGGCATTGGCCACTGTTTTGATTTCTACTACTGTGGTTTCCGTTGCTGCTGATGGTTACCCTTACTATTCACCACCACCACCACCTTATGAGTACAAGTCACCTCCACCACCATCTCCTTCACCACCACCTCCTTATGAGTACAAGTCACCACCTCCACCACCATATGAGCACAAGGCTCCACCGTATGAGTACAAGTCACCTCCTCCACCATCACCTTCACCTCCACCCCCTTATGAGTACAAGTCACCACCTCCACCATCACCATCACCACCCCCTCCTTATGTGTACAACTCACCACCACCACCACCACCATACGAGCACAAGGCACCACCTTATGAGTACAAGTCACCACCACCTCCATCACCATCACCTCCTCCTCCTTACGAGTACAAGTCACCACCACCTCCACCATATGAGCACAAAGCACCACCTTATGAGTACAAGTCACCACCTCCTCCATCACCATCACCTCCTCCTCCTTACGAGTACAAGTCACCACCACCTCCGCCACATGAGCACAAGGCTCCACCTTACGAGTACAAGTCACCACCTCCACCATCACCTTCACCCCCTCCACCTTACGAGTACAAGTCACCACCTCCACCACCCCCATATGAGCACAAGGCTCCACCTTATGAGTACAAGTCACCACCTCCTCCATCGCCGTCACCTCCTCCTCCTTACGAGTACAAGTCACCACCTCCTCCACCGCACGAGCACAAGGCTCCACCATATGAGTACAAGTCACCTCCTCCACCATCACCTTCACCCCCTCCACCTTACGAGTACAAGTCACCACCTCCACCACCATATGAGCATAAGGCACCACCTTATGAGTACAAGTCGCCACCTCCACCATCACCTTCACCCCCGCCTCCTTACGTGTACAATTCACCTCCTCCACCACCATATGAGCACAAGGCTCCACCATACGTGTACAAGTCCCCGCCTCCTCCTTCACCCTCACCCCCTTACGTGTACAAATCACCACCTCCTCCACCACCATACGAGCACAAAGCTCCGCCATATTATTACAAGTCTCCTCCACCACCTTCTCCCTCACCCCCACCTCCTTACTACTACAAATCTCCCCCACCACCTTCACCATCCCCTCCACCACCCTACTACTACAAGTCTCCTCCTCCCCCGTCTCCTAAACCCCATCCTTACTACTACAATTCCCCTCCTCCTCCATCTCCTTCGCCTCCTCCACCCTACTATTACAAGTCTCCACCACCTCCTTCACCATCTCCTCCACCACCTTACTACTACAAATCTCCTCCTCCTCCATCTCCTAAACCCCATCCGCCTTACTACTATAACTCCCCACCACCTCCAGTAAAATCTCCACCTCACCCAACTCCTTACTACTACAAATCACCACCACCTCCATACTATTACAATTCTCCTCCTCCACCTGTTGTGTATCCACCACACCACTACCCACATCCCTACCATCACCCCTTGATCGTGAAGGTTGTGGGTAAGGTATACAGCTATAAGTGCTATAACTGGGAGTACCCTGAAAAATCGCACAACAAGAAACACCTCAAAGGTACATGACATTCCTTTTCTTTATCCTTTGATTTTGATACCTTTTGTATACATCATATTTAAGCTCAAAAGTCTCAATACCGTTACTATTAACTTGTCAGTTTTTGTGCTTTTGAGATGTGAATTGCCTTCTATTATGTTCAACTAGCTTTAACTTTTCTTGGTATCTGAGGTTTGTATGTTTTGATCATTGCCTTTGTCTACTGAAATTTTTTCTGCGTTTTAGACAAGCATTTATTCTAGGATCTCATTTCAGCAACAAACCTTTTATAATAATTACCACCTTAATCAAAATAAATACTTTTAAGATTTAAGGAAATATTTTAATGGATTTGCTTACACTAAATTGAGCCAACTAAAGCAAATGAATACATTTATCTTTGATGCATAGATTAGTAAAGTGTCAAAATTATGTTTTTCAAATATTTATAGAATTGGTGAATATTTTGTTTTGTAATAGACTTGACAGACATTTCAAGCTACAATGTATGCATTACTATAAAACAACCTAATTACTATCTAAAATATATAAAATATATGTCTGTTCAAAACTGGCTGCAGCTTGTAATTAATACCAAGCAATCAATCCGACAAATAGTTTTTTATACAAATATGACAAAGATAGTTTAGATCACTCACTGATGTTATTTTTGTTACACTGGAGAGACTCGAATCCTAGACCTTTAGAGAGAGGGAAGACATTAGTGCCAATTGGGCGAAAGCTCATTGGCCACTCACTGTTCTTTTAGTAATGGAGCCCAATAAAATATATCTTTGGTTGATTTATATTACCTTGTTATAACATGATTTATTATTACTGTTGTTGTTGTTTGTGAATTTTAATTATTCTAATTATGGAACAGGTGCTGTTGTTGAGGTCAAATGCAAAGCAGGGAGGAATATCATCAAGGCTTATGGTGAAACTAAGAGCAATGGAAAGTATAGCATCACAGTTAAGGACTTTAACTATGCCAAATATGGACCAACAGTATGTAAGGCTAAGTTACATGCTCCACCCAAGGACTCGCCCTTCAACATACCCACAAAGTTGAACGAAGGAACAGACTTAAAGGTGAAATCGAAGGACAAGTATGAAGTTGTGCTTAAGGCTAAACCATTTGCATATGCTTCAAAGAAGCATTTTGAAGAATGTGAAAAGCCCAAGCCTTCACCAACTCCATACTACTATAACTCCCCACCTCCACCATCACCTACTTATGTATACAAGTCACCCCCTCCACCTGTCCATTATTATTCTCCTCCATACTACTACAACTCACCACCTCCTCCCGTGAAATCATCATCACCTCCATACTACTATCAGTCTCCACCTCCACCATCACCAAAACCTAAGCCCCCATACTACTATCAATCTCCACCTCCTCCTTCACCTGTGCCCAAGCCCCCATACTACTACAACTCTCCACCTCCACCATCACCAAAACCTAAGCCTCCATACTACTATCAGTCTCCACCTCCACCATCACCAAAACCTAAGCCCCCATACTACTATCAATCTCCACCTCCTCCTTCACCTGTGCCCAAGCCCCCATACTACTACAACTCTCCACCTCCACCATCACCAAAACCTAAGCCTCCATACTACTATCAGTCTCCACCTCCACCATCACCAAAACCTAAGCCCCCATACTACTATCAATCTCCACCTCCTCCTTCACCTGTGCCCAAGCCCCCATACTACTACAACTCTCCACCTCCACCGTCACCAAAACCTAAGCCTCCATACTACTATCANAGTCACCACCCCCACCATCACCATCCCCTCCTCCTCCATACTATTACCAATCTCCCCCACCGCCATCACCATCCCCTCCTCCACCTTACTACTATAAATCCCCTCCTCCACCCAAAGAATTACCACACCCTCCATACTACTATAAGTCACCACCCCCACCATCACCATCCCCTCCTCCTCCATACTATTACAAATCTCCCCCACCGCCATCACCATCCCCTCCTCCACCTTACTATTATAAATCCCCTCCTCCACCCAAAGAATTACCACACCCTCCATACTACTATAAGTCACCACCCCCACCATCACCATCCCCTCCTCCACCCTACTACTATAAATCTCCCCCACCACCATCACCATCCCCACCTCCACCCTACTATTATCAATCTCCTCCTCCACCTAAAAAGCTACCACACCCACACCCTCCTTACTACTACCAATCTCCACCACCACCATCACCATCTCCACCACCTCCCTACTACTACAAATCACCTCCACCACCATCTCCATCACCTCCACCACCATACTACTACAAGAGTCCTCCTCCATCATCCCCCGGTCCTCCTCCTTCTCCCTACTACTATCACTCTCCCCCACCACCATCGCCGTCTCCACCACCTCCCTACTACTACAAGTCTCCTCCACCACCATCCCCATCCCCTCCACCACCTTACTATTACAAGTCCCCCCCACCTCCATCTCCATCCCCACCACCTCCTTATTACTATCAAAGTCCTCCTCCACCATCTCCCATTTCTCATCCTCCCTACTACTACAAATCCCCTCCACCACCAACGGCGTCTCCTCCACCTCCTTACCACTACGTGAGTCCACCTCCACCTTCACCATCACCTCCACCTCCATACCACTATGGGAGTCCTCCCCCACCTTCACCATCTCCTCCACCACCATACCACTATACATCACCGCCGCCTCCCTCCCCAGCTCCCGCTCCCACATACATTTACAAATCACCTCCCCCACCACCAGTTTACATCTATGCTTCCCCACCACCACCTATATACAAGTAAGCTCAGAATGCGGAAGCACCAATCGTGATAAATCATGTAAGTTACTAATCTTTCATTTTATGCCGATAAATATATATTACCACTATAAATGTGTTAGTAATGAAACTTTTTATTTCTTTCCAGGTTCTAGTTTTCATCGAGGAATAAAGGCAAGCTCCATTTGGAGCAAAGTGAAACATCTAGCTTCCTGTCCAAGTTCTTTTAATAAAAGTCTGAACATATCATCTCTAAGCTACAATCTTTATGATTCAGACAAGGTTGCTTCTATTTCTTTGATAGCAAGCTTGCACGTCTTGATCTTACTGTGTTCAAGTGACAGACAATTCAAAAGGAGGAGGCAAGATTTGAAATGTATATGCCTAGTGAAAGTGAAAAGTACAGTCCGCTTTTAGTGATCTCTTTAATTTATTTGTGCATAGTCTACTATGGCCGTGTATGATTTCTTTTCTATTTATTGTGGGATTTTTGTATGGTGCCCTGTCGTTGTGTTTGCAATAAGAGTATCAGTAATAAAGAAGCACTCAATTTCTGTCCATAATTGGTTCATGTTACTTTCCAACAAGAAGCACGTACCATATACATAAGATTATTGCAATTTCAAACACCACAAATGAAACATAAAAGGCTTCCAAACAATGTTGAGAAAAGATGCATGGTTCAAATTTCACGCAGATAACAATAAGCTTTTTCTAGTTGCTTCTGTCTTCTCCTAAAAGGGGGATGACAAAGTCTTTTATCATTGGTCTTGAAAGAGTTACTGGCCAACCGTCTGGTGCCTCCTTGTTGTTTTCTATACTTCCTATATCCTCGATCAATTCTGCTTGACTCCCATCAAATTTAAAGTCTTGGCAGACTATTTTTTTGTATAGGTTTTCAGTACGGTTGGAGCCGGCTAAACTATACGAATAATCCACTACGATTTGTCATATCATTTTGCTATACTGATATATTAGCTTCCTCAGCCGACTATTATGCTTGAAATTTTCAGCATGAAATGTTTTGGTTATAAGTAAACATCAAAATAAAAATGAAAAAACAATCATTATGATAAAGTATAAATGGATAAGATAAAGAAAAATGGAAAGAAAATTTTGAATAACTTATATGGATGCAACAATAAATAATGTTTCTTTCTTTGGATTCTTGACCGCACTTTCTTTTGTACTATGTGCCTAATATTTACAAGACTTCTAGATCCAAGCGGGCATTATTATCAACCTACGTCCCACCACAAATATTAGGACATACTATAATCTAATAAAATTAACAACTAACTTGAGTCCCTTTTTGTTAATTTTTATGCAATTTCATTCCATGTAAATAGTTAATTTCCTTTCTTTTTGAATAGTTGGAAAGGAAAAATGCAATCATGATCATGTTTAAGATACTCAAATTTTGCTAGATTAAACCTCATGCATGTTATATATTTAGGACATATTGGACAATAACATTTTTTTTCCATATGGAAGAAAGATGCTACCATCCATGATACCAACAGCTTCAGCTATCTGGCGGTACCTACTATGAAATCAAAGTTCTATGATTTTTACTATATCAAAAGTTGTTAGAATGTAATTTCTTTTATTGTTTACAAAGTCGCACCGCCCATTACATTGGAAACGCTCATGTGATGTTAATCTCAAATTCCTATCTGATTATACTAACTTAAAAATTGAGGGAAGGGAAAAAAAAAAAAATCATACATGTGATCACTTTGTCAACCAGGCAAGAAAAAGGTGTTCTAGTAACCAATCAACTAGAAAACTGGCAACTTCTTTGTAAAAGGGGGAGCATATAGATAGAAAAGGGTTGAAACTTGTTCAATACTATCTAAAAGAAAAAATAGACTCGGTGCATTTCATTGATATCGATGCTAATCTATATCATATTCACACTACGTATATCATATTCGTACTTCTGTGAATAAACTTCTCATAAAGCTAAAATTTACTATTAATGGGAGAAAAGTTCACACTACATACGTGTTTGGTTGGGGGTAAATGTGGGGGAAGTTTTCAAGGATGGTGAGGCTCATGTGTAAGTTACTCAATAGTGTGCGCTTAATCTGACATCAATGTCAACATTTTCCACCCACATTGTCTTACACTGATACACACACGCAGACAATAAAATGGTAATTGGAATTTCATTCTCAGGAAACTAAATGCAAGAACATCTTAACTTGAGTCAATTTGAACATCCAACTGGATGATAAATAAGCCTAAAAGGGTTATAAGATGAACCTTGTCTCGCTGTACAGTTTCTAGGCATTGCTTGGAGAAATGTCTAAACTTCCACCCTCGGCATGCTTCTCACGTAAGTCATCATACTTTTCTGCAAGGTAGAGATATTTAAGCATTTATTCATAACACAAACATGTAATGGCCAAGACCAAACTACAGATATTGAAAGATTAACCTTCGCCATCTCCTCCCGTTAAGTTTTCTCTGTCACACCAAGAATCTGCCAAGCATCTTGCTCTATCATGACTTTGCTGGTTCGGCAAATCAAGGCGACAAAGTACTTTACATGCTACATTCTCATTTAAAAATATGTATTTAAAATAAGAGAATAATTGGTAGTGTAAAGATTTTTTACACAACCATCCAATCAAATCTTGTCACACAATAAAAAATAGTTGACTTTCTCTCCCATTACTTAAAAAGTCATGCATATGAAATTATTTGATTGGATGACCGTGCAAAAATTGAAAGTAGATGTCAAGTATTATCTTAAAATAAATAAACAAATAAAATCAACAATCAATGAATTCAAATCATAAAGATTAAAACACCAGATGAATGCTACATGGAGTTTGAACTTCGGTTATTCAAACAAATTTAAAGTTCTACAGAACTTATCAAAAGATACAAAGTCTGAACTGGTTTAGCAAGAGAAGTTTCCGAAAACAATGTGCATCATATTAAGCATTTTTTAATGTTAGTATGATATCAGAATTTCCATAAAGACGTGTCAGATTCTGATCTAGACCTGGTTCAAAATATGCAAAAACAATTTTATTTATTTAAAAAAAAAAAAAGAAGCTCTGGAAAGAGAGTTATATATGCTAATGAAAATAGAATGGTGCAGGGATATTCAACAGATTCGCCGCTCTCATAGTTCATGAACTCATAACTTGTCTCCACTGAGCAGATCCCTTATTCCTTATTCGTCGCTTAAATAAAACTATGAAGCGAGAGACAGTCAGCAACTAAGTGAGGTGAGATTAATTGAGTGTCGTCAGAAAAAGGAAAACAAAAACGCTCACTCACACAGTAAATAATAGATGCTATAGAAAGAAAGAAATGACTATTCAATTCAATTCAAGCAACAACCTGGGGGTAAGAGGCGACGGTCCAACTGAACAATTTTTGGTTGGATTGGAAGGACGCGAGAGAGAGAGAGAGAGAGAGAGAGAGCGTAAGAGGCGGGGGTTACCTGGCTGAACTGAATCCGTTAGAATAAGAATAAAAGAAAAGAGAAGGCGCCCGCGCGCTCTATCCATTCATTTCTGCCTCCAATTTTGGCATCGCGAGGGAGGAGAGGAGAGCACTCCTGAAAAAATAGACAGCCTCGAAAACAATGCTAATTTTTTAACACAAAATTACTATTATACCCCTCATTTCCCTTCCTCTCTCACTCCCTCAACTTCTCTCTCTCCCCCGTATGTTCTCGCTCCCTCCCTCTCAGGCTTCTTCCCACTTTCTTTCTTCTCTGTTCCTCTCTCTCGCCCCTCTCACAGCGATCGCCGTCGCCGCCGCACCGCCACCTGATCCCTCCTCCGTGCGCCATCGCCATCCCCCCACCTCTCACCGCCACTTCTCCACCACTTCGCGACCACCACCATCATCCACTACAGCGCCATCTTCCTCCTTCCCTCTTTTCCCTTTTTTTTTCTATTTGTTCACTTTCCCCCTTCATGGTTTTTTCAGATCTTGATTTTCGATTTTCTCTTTGGCTGTTTGCATGTGTTGGTTTGGCTTGGATTTTTCTGTCTGGGTTTCTTTTTTTGCAGGTGGGTGAGATTCGGTGGTGGAGAGTGGTGATGGTGGGATTGTTGATGGAGGATGTGGTGGTGGTGATGCTTGCCGTGTGGGGGTGGTGGTGGTGATCGGATCTGTGATTTGGTGTGAGGATGGGGTTTTGAGGCTGTTGACGGTAGGGCTGTCAAACGAGCCCCAGCCCATCTAGGCCCGACCCAGCTAACCCCGCGAGCCTAAACGAGCCGAGTCATGATGGGTTTTTACTATTCACATCGATTTTTATATGTTTGGTCTATCAAGTAAATTAGTTAGTTCGTTGGTTTTGCCTATCTTAATACTAAACAGGTCAATTTGGCATATCAGGCTTAAATAGACTTTTGTTATTTGCAGGTCAAATTTTATATGTTTGGTCTGTCCATTAAATTGGATAAACGAGCCGGACTCGCGGGTCAGATTCATTTTGACAGTCCTTAAAGTGGATTGGTGTGGGTGGTGATGGTGATTTTGGCGATGTGGGATGGTGACGGTGGATTAGATTTTTGATTAGATATGTGATGGTAGTGATTTTGGAGTTGTTGATGGTGGATTGGAAGGTGGATAATGGAGTTGCGTGTGATTCAGATTCGTGATTTGGTGGCCGCGTGGTTGAGGGTGGTGATGGTGGGAGTTGTTGATGGAGGATGGTAGTGGTGGTGATGATGGTAGGTGGAGGCGGTGTTGACGCTACCAGTGTGGGCGGAGATGGAGAAGGGGCAAGGATTAGAACAATATTAGAAAATTAAAACGATGGAGACGGATAAAATTAGTAAATGAAATAAAATATTATTAAAACATAAATAAAAATTATTGTATAATTATTTGTTAGATTTAATTTTAGTTATCCATTTGTGTTTTAGACGACTAAGATTTAAGAACCAACTAGGTTCGAGGAACCATTTGAACCATGTTAGCCAAAGCCCGAAAACAAACCATAAACCCCAAAGGGGCAAGGCCCAAACATTGAAAATATTGTGGACTAATAAATTAGAACACATTTTGATTACCTTTAAAAAAATATTATTATTATTTTTAATATTAAGAGTTAAAATACAATTTTAGAAAAAAGCTTTTTTAACATAAAGTAAAATAAGTTTGTAATGTTCTACTTCTAATAATAATATGATTATTTATTGAAAACACTTTGTAAGTGTAAAATAGATGTCTTTAAGAAATGTTATACTTAAATTATAAGTAAAATAATTTTTTTCCTGAGTCAATCAAAATGAGCTCAATCCTCATAACTTACAATACAGTAAAGGAGATTGAGGGAAAAAATTTATTATTTTGTGTTCAATATCATATTATTTTTACCCTTAATCACGACTTCACAAACCACAATCCCCAATATTGCTATAGTTACTTACATAAGATAACTATTCTCTTTTTCTTTTGAAAGCTATACCAACTATTCTCTCATATTTTTTAATAAATATATCTATGATTATAAGTGCGTAACTGTAATTCAATATTTGACATATACGAAGTGTATGTCAATACCCATGAATTAAAAATTATAGGTGGAATAAATAAGTCCACTGAAATATAATTTAAATTATTTATAAATTATTAAATATCAATTTATCCTATAAATTAAAAACTAATCTGTTCTCCGTCTCTTCACTACTGCTAATAAAGGGGTTACAACTTAAACTATTTAATTCCTAAAAAAAATAATATAATTTTCTCTACAGAAAAAAAAAAAAAAGAAGCTCGATAACCACTTGAATTCAATCATTTGATTTATTTTTATAATGTTATATTATTTTGTTTATTATAATACAGGAGAAATTATCATATAATAAATCATATTAATATTTATTTTTAAACATTTATAATGTTTTCCAACACTCTACTGCTTTGGTCACATTTTTCTATTTATCTCAAAAATATCCTTCACTAAAATAAGCAATCTTTTAAGCATTTTTTGTAAGTTTAATTTTGATGTAGTGATAGTGTAAAAGATTTTTCACCATGGATTAATCAATTTATTTTGTTTAGATGATTAACTATGTTTACTAATTTGTTGGTATATGATTAGACAATTGTGTAAAATTCTTTTACTTTATCTGTTTTCAAATTAAATCTTTTTTTTTTTTTTTGTCATAACCACCCCTTCCAATAAAACTAATTTCGTAATTTAACCTCCCCAAAGCACTTTCGGTAGGTTACGTTTTCACAAACTACCCAATACATCGTGCTTGCAGTTACAGGCATTTTCATGTTGCACAAGTTAATAAAACTATCTAGTTTTTAATTTTAAAAATATGAAAACTATTACCTATTTTCTTATAAAACAACCCAAATTATTTTGTAACTTTTGCTTTGTGTCTGCCCCCACTGGTAGTAAAAAACTAAAAAATATGGTCTGACAAATGTAAGTGTTTATCAAGGTGCAAGTTATGAATAATTAGTGACCTTGTCAAGAGTTCCTTAGGTATCAATTTACAGTTTTGTCGACAATTTCACTTCCTTCTTGTCTTTTTTAATGAAGATGTTGTAATAGTACATAGAGTATAATTTTCTTCAAACTTTTGTGAGCCAATGTGTCATAAAATTAAATTTGTTCCAAAAATAAAACTCTTCTTTTTAATAGAAGGTTCAAATTTTGGGTTCACATGATAAAAAAATTAAAAATAATGTTATTACATGTAAATGTCATATATTAATTGAGAGCTAAATAAGTTGATCTCAATTGAGTTAGAAGGGACACATTTCACATTTTTGGCTCTAACTTATTTTGCTCTAACATGTACTGTAAAAATTGGATTGCCTTGGTTGATTACTATAAAATTGGATTGCTTTGGTTGATTCTCAAATAGTATTGAGAAGTTCGGACGCTCTAAAACGATTCGTTGAAGATGCTCTTAGTGCAAAGTAATTAATAAGGCTTGTTCATTGTTTGTAATTTGTTTTCTACTCTTGGACTTTTCCGTTATCCATATATTGTCCATGTAAAATATAAAAATTGGTTACTTTAGTCTTTTTATTATCTGTCACGTTAGCAGTTACCATTAAAAAATTGACAGGTGAACTTGTTTTTGTATCTTGGAAGAATGATTTTGACCAAAAATTTTGGTTGGAGACAAAATTGACTAAAGTAAGAATATATAATGACGAAATTGGGGCTTTTCTCTTGTTTCTTTTTGTTTTTTTGTTATACACATGCATTGTTATTCTAAAAATGGGGAAATGTCTTGCTTGGTCATAGATTTTCACTCAGTGCCTTATTTGGTCACTGATATAAATAAAATGTCAGAGTAGTTTCTAAAGTTTTTCTTTGTTGCTCTTATTAGTCCTTTCGTCCATGAGCTCATTGGACAAAGAGACTAACGAGGGCAACAATAAAAAATATTGAGGACCAAATAGGGCACTGAATATTATATTAGGAATCAAATACATGGACTAAAAAGGGTAACAACATCATTTTTGATTGGGGGAAGATGTTCATTGATGATTAGGACATAGAGGGAGTGATGAGTAGAAAAGAGAGTGTGGCTAATCAGAGATTTAATAGTCATCTCACCCTCCGTCGCTGAGTTCATAGATGGAGAGACTAATGAGGGCAACGACGAAAATTGTTAGAAACTACTTTGACATTTTATTTATATCAGAGACTAAATAGGACATCAAGTAAAAGTTTAATAGGTATTTCCCCTACTAAAGAAAGTATGTTAGTGATAAGACTGTGAACATTATCCATATATTGATATGTGTTTCTGGCCAAATTTGTGTTTAACAAAACTTTGGGAGTTGTTCAGTCTTCAATATTATTTGAGGTCTTTATTTTTCCTTGTCTAAAATCTAAATATATATATTTTTTTTTATTGATAGTGAGGCGAAAACATTCAAACAAAAACCAAAAGCCTACATCCCCACTACATAGGGAATAAAGTTTTAGCTTTATCAGATAGCACTGTTAAAGACAAGAAGGTAGGCATAGAATTATGAGACTGGAAGCCCTTGGAACAATCATAATCATGCTTGGCTAAGAAATCTGCACAGGAGTTAGCTTATTTGAAAACATGTCTGATGTGGACATTTTGAAACGTCCTCAAAATAACATTAATACCCTTTATCAACGGGGAACAAGGGTGGCTGGAATTTGGAGGATCATGGATAAAGTTAACAACAACACATTTGGAATCTAAATCCACGATCACTTGCAAAAAATCACACTGAGCTGCATAGGAAGTGTCAACAAAGGCACCCCAAAGCTCAACAAAAATGATAGAACACGGCCCAGTATTATAGTTGAACGCTAAGATAAAATTACCATGACGATCTCCGATAATCCCACTGTATGCTGCGCCACCTCGATTTGTGATAGAGCCGTCTACGTTGAGTTTGATCCAACTAAACGGAGGGAGTTCCCAAACAATTTGCACTACCTCAACTTGGGAAAGTACGGTGTTAGCAAAATCTAAATATAAATTTAAAATGAGTACATGTTAGAGTAATTATTTATTATTCCATAAAAAAAAAATTATGCTCGACGTTGTGTGTATATATATGTGTGTGTTATTATTATTTTTTATATTACTTTTTTTCTCCGAAAATAATTAATAACATTCCTTCCATGTGCTGCATGAATCCAATTTTTTTAGGGAGGACGAAGGAATTCTGCGTGTTACCGTGTACAATGGTTTGCGAAGATGGGTGTGTAGGCAAATATGTGTCATTTTCTTTTGAATGAAAAGTATACTCAACTTTCCTTTCCTTTTACCGAGTCAACTTTTGGAAAATATATTTGCTTCCTATGAGAAAACCCGCTTATTTTGACTAATCATTATCAAAATGCAAATTGACATATACAAAGAAATAATAAAAAATACTGCCCACCAAAAGAATTTAACTATTGAATATTTTGTTTTTTTTATTAAGTACTTCTCATATCATTCAACCCTCATTTTATTGTTAAATAACTATATACATTAAAAATAAATTTTACGCACGAATATTATAAAATAACTGTATACTACGAATTAGTAATAATTCAATAACTAATAAAATTCAAGAAAATAATAAATTATAGTAGATGATTACTTACTATTATTTGACACTCTCATAAATTTTTATTGACTAAAATAGAATTAGGTTATTTTATATTTTTAATAGATAAAAATTAAATTTTATACTTATATGTATAACTTATAAAATAATTATTATAAAAATTAAATATTTTGAATAATATGATACTAGAATGATTTGATGGTAGTGACAATTTTGTTCAATGCATCAAAATTGAATCCATAACAATTTTCATTCGTATTATTATTATTACCAAAATGGTACTTTGGCAAGGGTGGCTCCTTCTATAGCTGACGGGGTCATCGCCACACCTTAAATTTTAATTTTTGTTGTAAAATATATTTATTTTTTTCTCTAAAAATTTAGTATATTTAAACTAAAAAAATAGAAATTAGTTGAGTTTAATAATTTAATTTCATCACATCTCTTTTAATTTTTTACTTTAGTTTTTTTTATCTAATAGAAGCAAGAAAATAAATGTGATTTCAACTTATTTTTTTAAAACATAATCGTAAATAAAATAAAAAATTATGATTTATTTTATATATTTCTTTTGTTTAATTTTTAAAGGTCTTAGGTTGAATTAAAATTCAATTTTCAACATTACTTTTTTAAACATTGAGTTAAGGATAACATTTTATATTGTCTTATAAGTTAAAATTATGAAAATGCTCCTTTAATATTAACGCTACAAAAGAAAAATAGTCTAATTTCACTCCTGTACTTTCATATCTATCATGTCACATTTTTTTTTTTGAGATTATATGATTTAACGTATATATAAATTTATAAGATTGTTTTTAAATAAATAATTGAATAATGAAAACAAAAGAGGGAAAAAAAAACTGAATCTAGAATAACCTCTTAATCTCCTAATAATAAGAGATTTCGAAGTTGCCAATACATAGAACAAAAAATTGGATACAAAAAGAAGTAAATGTCTTCGTCGCCATTTTATTTTCATTTTCGTTTAAACTCAGAAATTGTAGAGGGAGAAAATCACAGCAAAAAATAATAAAATAATGAGAGCCAGCCACCACCATTCCACCCTTGCATTTTGCTTTGTGTTTCCCTCGTAATTTTAATGTTTTGAGATTGAGACACACGCAGCCTATCCAATTAATTAATTAATTTATAATTTATAANCACACACACCCCTTCAGCTTCCCTTCCCACTATTTGGATTTGTTTCAGGTTCGATCTCATTTGCGCATACCCAGATCTGATTTTCATTCACTTTCATTTTCCATGTCATCGATCTAATTTTATGGGTCCGTCCGACAGGACCCCTTTGATCTTGCTTTGTTGAGGTCAATATTTGTATAGATTTCATCTTGATGATCGTTCTTGGATTTATTAGCTTTGGTTTTAGATTTAGTTATGGTCTCTGCTTTTTCCAACTCGACTTTGGATTATGACTTTTCAATGTGTTGTTATTGCTGGAGTTATGATTGTTTGAACATGGATGGATTCCAGTGATAAGCGATGGAGGTGAAATTCATGTGATTTGGTCTCTGGCAGCTTACTTGTATGTTTTAGAATTCTGTTCCGTTTGATCTCTTAAAGTTCACGTAAGGCTTATTTTCAGACAGCGTTGGTGTTCTTTCTCCTTAATTGAATTGGCCATTCAACTCTACTCGAATCTTGATGTTGTTCCATCCAAGAAGCGAAGGCAGACATATTGACTTCATGCATGCTGCTCATTTTCCCCTTTATAGACTCTGCAGATATTGATATTTGCTTATTACTCTGCTTGTACCTCAATTGATGAATAAACATGTCTCTAACTAACTGGGATTGTTTATGTAGTTGTTGAGAATTATCTAAGCTTTTTCATTTTGAATCAATGCATGACTAAAACTTTAAGGGGCCTTATTTATATATTGCAGTTCAGTCTGCGGCGTGACACATAGCTTTTACTGTAAACCAGTTACAATGAAGAAGGCCATTGGTCAAACTGTTAGGGACCTGTAAGTTTATCTGTTTATTAACACATGGTTCAATATGGCACGGATGTAATTTCTATTTTGGGACTTTATTACGATTTCGGAATCTGGCTCTATTTCATAAATGCCTTACACTCTCCATTGTATTCTTGCAGTAAAAGAGAAGTAAATAAGAAAGTGTTGAAAGTTCCTGGGATAGAACAGAAGGTAAATTTTTTCTTTGTACATTCACTGTTAAACTATGGTTGGAAAACTCATGCCAAGATAATTGGTGTAAAGATTTTGTGAATGCTGAACTTAATAGTTTCTCATAAAATAGTTAGTTGGGTATCTTGAAATTTACATCTTATAGTCTTGTCATGAAATATCTATTATATTAGTTGTTTCTCTCCTCTCTTCTAGGTTCTTGATGCTACTAGCAATGAATCCTGGGGTCCTCATGGATCACTTCTCGCAGATATTGCTCAGGCGAGCAGAAACTAGTAAGCTTAAACTATTTTCCTAAAATGCTTCATACTGTATATTTCCTTAAGAGTAATCTCATTTTTTAGCACCAATGCAGTCATGAATATCAGATGATCATGGCAGTAATCTGGAAGCGGGTTAATGACACGGGCAAGAATTGGCGGCATGTCTACAAGGTGTCCATAGAACAGTTTTATGTTTTAGGCGCTGTTACTCCTGGATTCTGTTAATCTCATTTCTGTTATCATAATGCTATTTAGTCCCACACAACAATTCAATACACTCATGAAAATACCACTTGTGAAATTTGTCTTAGTACTTATTACGTCTGGGAAATCATTAGGGCCTCTTGCTTATTAAGAATTCTATCTTGTATGTCTTGTCATTTGCTGCTGATCATACTCGCTTAGAATTGAACAATGCTTATGTTTTTCTATATTATCTGTTCAATGGCAGGCTTTGATAGTACTAGAGTACTTGGTAGGTCATGGGTCAGAGCGAGTCATAGAGGATATTCGAGAGCATGGCCATCAAATATCGGTGATTTCCATTTTTGTCAATTCTACATAAAATTTATATGCTGTTAATTGTAATGCAGGTTCCTAATGTTGTTGATATGAATTAGAATACAACTTGATATTATTGCAAATGCCATGTGAACAGACATTGGCCGATTTTCAATATATTGATTCCAGTGGAAGAGACCAGGGAAACAATGTCAGGAAGAAATCACAGAGTCTCGTTATCCTTGTGAATGATAAAGAAAGAATCATAGAGGTTAGACAGAAGGCTGCTGCTAACAGGGACAAGTAATTCTCATCTCATGACTTTTATTGATATTTTGAACTTTGGGATTTTCCAGTTGCTATAAAAACTCAGATCAAACACGTTAATTAGGAATCATCAGGCATTGTTTGAGCAGAAATTTATTTTCCACCATCTGTTGTAATAACTTCGATCTTCTAGATTATGAATCTAAACTCACATGGTATACTATGATATGTAAATTTGAATGCGGGTTTCTCAGTCTGGAGAAGATATGTAATTGCCTGATATGATTCAGCAGGTTTCGCAACGAGTCAACAGGTGGAATGTATAAGCCTGGTTCATATTCAAATAATGGACCTTATGATGATAGATATGATGATGATCGTTATGGAAGCAGGGAGGAGGATAGAAGTGGATATGGTTATGGCAGAGACAGAGAAGGGGGCTATAGAGATGATGATCGGTATAGTCGTGATGGAGATCGTTATGGCAGAGACCATGAGGAACGCTATAGCAGAGATGGCCACAGGGATGATGATTACAGGGAAAGAAGTCAAAGTGTTGATGATTACCAATATGGCTCAAGAAGCAGAAGCTCTGATAGAGATCATGATCGTAGTTACAATGATGATGGTCAACGCTCATCTCGGTATGGATCTATATCTGAATAAGATAATTTCTTTTAACCAAAATTTTAGTTTAACCCAAAAAAAAAAGGAAAATCAGAATTGATGTGTTAATATAATAATGATGTTTGTTTAGTGTTGGATCCTGGGTTTCTCATTATCTGTATTTTACGTTATTGCTTCAAACTGATGAATTTGTAGTTTTATCATCAGTTGGCTTTGGCCTTTGAGTAGCTTTTATTTTGATGGGGAAAGAGTATATATCTTTAAGCTTTTCAGTTTAATATTTTTTTATTGAGGTCAGAGAAGCCAATCCATTCAACACGTACCTGGTTTGAATTAATATCCTTGATTGGTTTAAGGGGGAATAACTTCCATATTTGTTAATATTCTTATGTCATTCCTTCTGAGATATTGCTTAAATTTTTAGCTTTAGCTCTAAAATACAAATTGAAGGAATGTACTGGTGAGTTGCAAACTCTGACAAACAATAAAGACAACTTTTTTGTAAGAACTTATGTTTGATTTTATGTAAAAATTTAGTTGATAGATTTTTAAATTTTTTTTTATCTATTTATTTTGATAAAAGAAGAATTTCATTAACAAGAGAGAAGATTAATACAAAGATAAAGGAGGACAAGAAATCCTCATTACAAAAAATGACAACTAATAGAACGAAGGTCAAAAGAGCAAGGCTTCCAGGTTTCTCAACATATCTAAAAGGGAAATCCCTCTAAAATGACCACGTGCTTTACACCAAGTAGAACCCAACCTCCTAATCCTATCCTACTATTAAAAATACAAGTGTTACGCGCCAAATACCCCAAACTTGGCTTCCTTCCTCCTCCCGAAGCCAGCAAACCTAATCACCAAAAACTGATCCAAAGTTCCAAGGCATACCCAACACTCACCAGATATACCAAACAAAGCATTCTCTAATGAGTGAGCCATAGAACAATGTAAAAACTTAGTTGATGGTTACTTTGTAAAGTGACAACTTCGGTGCTCTCATTCATTTCCAGCGATTATGTTTTTTTTTTTTTTTTTTAATAATTTTTTTGTGACAGCCATAAATGAGATAAGTTACAAAGATAAATAGTATAAAGGGTGTAAAGTAAAAAACAACCTCACGTAGTGGGGGAAAGTTATATACAATGGAACACAGCACAAAGAATGAAATCTTGTGCTTCCAGACTTCATAAGAAGGGCAAAAGAAAGGTTTAAATAATTGGCCACGTTTTCCAATTAGGTTGTTATAAGGATTAATGGAGTTCACTCGAAGATGCATTTCCTTTTCCTTTCTTTTTAATTTTTTTTTTTTGCCTTTCCATATATCATGAAAACATGGGGATTAATGTGATGTTATTGCTGTATGATGTACCTCATTCATGCTACTAACTCTGTCTTTTATGCCCTGTTCTCTCAGAGGTAGCAGTGCTAAGGGTGAAGACCGTTCACTGGAAGAAAGGTAAATTGTTCATAGAGACATTCTTTCGTTTCCTCTCTGTTTCCCCCATTTATGCGTATTGCCACTTGGCATTATTTCAATTTACCATATGTAATTCAATGGACAGGCTAGAGCGGAAACTTTCAGAGCAAAATATGGGTGCTCCTCCTAGTTATGAAGATGCTGTTGGTGAGTCTCGAAGCCCTGTACACAATGAAAGGTATGAATTCTATAATATGGACAACATTTACTCACAAAGGAATCTGTTACTAATATTACCTTGATTGCAGGGATGGAGAAACTTCAGCAGCATCTGCACCAAGAGGCTCTTCTCCTGGAAGTGATAATCCGCGTCAAACCTCTGCTCCTACAGGATCTTCTCCTTCTGTAAGCAATCATCAAACTGAAGCAAATGCTGCTCTCAGTACTGCTACATCTGGAAAACAGGCAGTTGAGGCTTTTGATGAATTTGACCCTCGTGGTCCTGTATCAGGTGCGAAATGTTCTTTGCAGAATTCGATTGTGCTGATCCTCAGTATGGTTGTTACAGTCCCTACGTGTCTTATTTTGGATAACTCTTAAATGAGTTGGAGTTGGCATAATTTTATATTTTCTCTTATCCAATTCTTATTCAGTATGTTGTCTCTCTCTAGGGTGTAGTTGGAAACTGGGGTTGCTTTGCCAATTGTTGGATTGGAAGTTGCAGTTAAACTGTAATATTATTTGCATGCATCTCATTACGACTTGAGTTTTTAATTGACAGCTCGTTAAGTGTTCCTGAATGTGCATCTGTTGTACTCCTGTCCTAACAATACGGTTTTCTGGTCCTAAGCACTGTGGGCTATTTGAGCACTTTGAACATTTCTGACAGTATGAGGCATTTTGCAGCATGCTACTACTGTCACATAATCAGATAACAAGTAACTGATTGCCTTACAGACTACAAAGTGGTATATACCTGCACAATTTATACAGTAAATTCAAAGACTCATGAAACTCAATTGTACTTAAGATCCAATAAGAAGGTGAATTTCCCTTGATCAAATAGCGGGCAAAGTTGCCCATTCACCAGTAAAGCTCATGTTTGCATTTCTTCATTTATATGCATTTTGAGTAGTGTGTGATATATAAATATACTATGGACAAGTTGGAACTTGAGCAGGGAAGTGCTTTCAAGGAATGTTCTATATGGTGTGTGGCAAAATGTACCACTTAATCCCTACATCTCTTCTCACACGTTAAAATCAAAGAGCATGACCATAATGGAGAATTGGTTAACTTTCATTGGCAGATATTTGGGGCTTAGTTTAATATTTATGGTCTTCATGAGCTTGTATTAATGCTACTTTCTTTGCAAGAAACATTTGTTAGGATTTGAACTCATGATATCTCTGTGTTTCTTCTTAGCTGCCCCAGCCACTGCTAATAATGTTGAAATGGACTTGCTTGGCTCCCTGTCTGAGTCAACCCCTTCCAATGCATTGTCTTTAGTGCCTTCTGCGTCAACAATAGCAACAGCTGACGGCAATGTAAACCTTGATTCAACAGCCTCCTTTGCAGCACCTCCACCTGCTTCCAATAATTTCATTCAGGTAGGAATTTGCTCGAGTGTTTCTACTTTCTGGTATAAGAAAGCGTGTTTGAATCCTTTTTCTTCACACACACTTCTATATGACTTGGAATGCTTATAGTTTTCACCTTGTTTCCCTTTCTCTCTCTCTCTTCTGATTTTGCATGCTTGACTGTAAACTAGTTTGTGGATGCGTTCTTGTTAAGCAATGTAGCATAATAATTACTGTCACTTTTGTTTGTGGACCACAATGAATGGGTCTAATGCTGAAAATTAGAAGTGCTTTGTTTCTATAAAGAGCATATCTATTATGCTTAGAATAATCTTGTAGATGCTTCTGCACCTTAAAATAAAACAGCCCCTCTCATTTCCTTTTATGAGAACCAGTCTCTTTTTTTGTTAATCCTAGTTGAAATAATGTTTGTTGGTTTGACTTTTGGCAGTCTTTTGAAGATCCATTTGGCGATTCACCATTTAAGGCCATTCCTTCCACTGAAACTGCTCCATCTCAACCCCAGACGTATCAGAGGCTTGAACCATCCCAATCAAGTGGTCGTATGACAGAAACGGTCTCCGACTTTGGTTTTGGACACTCATTTTCTGCTGCACCATACTCTACATCTGGTGCCATTACCACTCAGTCTTTCTCGACAAGCTCGCAGTTTATATCTCAAGATTTTTCTACCCCACAACAAGAAACTGATATTCTTGCAGACATTCTTCCCCCTGCACCATTACCCGGGACAACTTCCCAGCAGAACTTTTCAGCTCCTCCCAATGCCCAATCTTCACCTTCCTTTTCAGCTTCATATGGGCAAATGCCATCGCAATCTTTTTTTGAACAAACTGGCCAACTTACGCAGCAAGGTTTCTCAGCTGAACCTGCACCACAGTCCTTCTCAGTTCCCACTGGTCAACATGGGCAGCAATCCTTTTCAGCTCCTAATGGCCAAGCGGTACAACCACCTTTTCCAGCACCCACCAGACAACATGCACAACAACCCTTTCCAGCTCATGCTGGTCAACCTGGACAGTCAAGTGATCTTATATATGGTGGATTCTACTCTCAGGCCGGATCTGTGACTCCAGGAGCTCCAGGTATGCTTCCTCAATCACAAAGTGAACATAATGGACATATGAACATTGGGAACTTCCTGCCACAAGGATCTACAGCACCTATTCCTTCACACATGACTTCCCAAGCTCAAACAGGACAGCTGTCTCAGAGTGCAAACTACTTTCCCCAGCATGGAGGGTCGAGTGCCAACACTACTTCCCATCTGACTTCTCAGTTCCCAACGAATCAAGCATCACAGTTTAGCAGTGGGAACTTAATTGCACAACAGGGGAGTGCAGCTCCCTTTGCCCATCAACCACATGGTGTATCTGATGGCAAACAAAAGGAAGTTGTAGATAGCTTACTTGGTCTAGGAGCAAATGCTCCTAATGCTTCACAGTATGCTGTGCCTTCAACAGGCTCAAATTATATGGTTTCTCAACCGTCCAAGGACAAGTTTGAGACAAAATCAACAGTTTGGGCAGATACACTGAGCAAGGGACTAGTTAATTTGAATATATCGGGAGGTGAGTGCTTACGTTCTCAATTTTTTCTAACATTTCAGTTTCTATAGCAAAGTTTAATTTTGATTGTTTTCATCTTATATGAACTAACTATTGACTTTTATGCTTGTTATGTGCAGCTAAAATAAATCCCTTAGCAGATATTGGAATCGACTTTGATGCAATTAATAGGAAGGAAAAGAGAATGGAGAAACCCCCCACGACAGCCGTAACATCAACTGTAACTATGGGTAAAGCTATGGGATCTGGTTCAGGTGTAGGTCGGGCGGGCGCTGGTGCCCTCAGACCTCAACCAAACTCAATGTTTGGTTCGGGCATGGGCATGGGAAATGCTCCTGGTGTTGGTATGGGTATGGGAGGCTATGGAGGTATGAATGCACCAATGGGAATGGGTATGGGTGGATATGGAGGTATGAATGCACCAATGGGAATGGGAATGGGAATGGGAATGGGAATGGGGGGAATGAATATGAGTGTGGGGCAAGGAGCCCAGATGCAGCCACCTACTGGGTTGCCTCCTGGGTCCAGCATACCAGGTAATTATAACATGATGGGAACTGGTGGTTATCCTCAACAGCCTTATGGCGGCCACGGTGCCTACCGATAAGATTTAGCTTATACTACCTAGATAGCAAAGTTACGTGTAAGAGATTGAGCATTATACTTAGATAGCAAGGTAAAGTAATATTACTCCACTATTTTGTTACGAGTTGAGCGAGATGGCATGTCACAATACCAGTGCTACAAGTGGTCTACACCTTGACATTTGTATTTTAAACAATAGATGCAACTTTCTGTATAATGACCCAGTTTGATGTATGCTTATTCTTGTTTTTTATATGTTATTACCATTCTTTTTTGGGTCATTTTCAGTAGGTGCTTTTCTGGTATGGTATCAGTGTTGGGCACCAGTTAGTGACTGGGGCTGGGTTATGGCTTTCTTTGATTGTTCCCCATTTTATTTCAACGGCAACCGATGGTGTGATATTGACATATTCTTTTACCATTTTACCCTTTTTGAGTGACGTCTGTTTACAATTATATTTTGGTAATTTCCTGATGCAGGTCCAATGAGCTTCTTAGGACCGGTGATAAGAATCCATATTCAGGCTGGAGTGATGTCAATAGAGATTCACGTTTAGGTGATTTCTATATGTGATAATATATATTAACTATTTAATACATAGTTTGAAATTATAATTTGTAAATATTCTAAAATCAATCATGGATATATTATCAAATAAAGAATTCATCATTGAACTCCAAGTTTATATTAACATCACTCTTGATGTTGATAACAAATTATGCATATGTGTGTGTGTGTTCATGTCCATAACGAGCACCAAACATCATCAATCATAATTGGGCATTAGAAAAAAAAATGTTCCTTTGAGCCGTTGATGTTGAACAAGGTCGTTGGGGTCTTCCAAATGCAGAGTGGTCTCTGGCGGAAGTGAACCAAATTAAATAAAAAGGAAAATATGAATTTAAAATTTCCCAACAAGAAATTGCTGTGTTTTTTGCTACTACAAGTGAATATGGTAACAGTAGTGTTACATGTACACCTAAATTGCATTCACTCGTATATAGTAAAATACATTTGGGCCCACTACAAATACTCGCAGATGGATCTCCACTCCGCACTTAAATGCGCGTGCACACGCGATACGCGTTTCTTAGTTTTCATTCGTGCACGAACTTTATGAGCATTTGTGCACAAACATTATGTAGTAGAATACACAAACATTATTCGTTTATGCGTAAACCTTTACATAGACCATACATTCCATAATTCATTAGGTTCTTGCATGCACAAACTTCATAAGCATTTGTGAACAAACTTTATGTAATAGAATGCACAAACATTACTTGCTTATGTTCACAAACCTTTACATGGGTTGTACATTCTAAAATTCATTAGACTATTTAATGCACAAATTTTATAAGCATCTGTGCTCAAACTTTATGTAGTAGAATGTACAAATATTACTAGTTTATATCCACAAACCTTTAAATGGACCATACGTTTCAAAATTCATTAGACTATTTGATGCACAACCTTTATAAGCATTGATACACAAATTTTATGTAGTAGAATGCACAAACGTTACTAGGTTATGTTCACAAAACCTTTACATGGGTCATACATTCCAGAATTCATTAAGATTCTTTGATGCACAAGCTTTATAAGCATCTATGCACAAACTTTATGTAGTAGAATGCACAAACATTACTCGTTTATACGCACAAACCTTTACATAGACCATACATTCTATAATTAATTAGACTCTTTGATGCACAAACTTTATAAGTATATGTGCACAAACTTTATGTAGTAGAATGCACAAACATTACTCGCTTATGTTAACCAACCTTTATACATTTTAGAATTTATTAGACTCTTTAATGCACAAACTTTATGTGGTATAATGCACAAACATTACACTTATGTTCATAGATATGACATTTCGCAAGTAATTGTCCATTAAACCACTATTGTTAAAGGTAGATCTCATCCATTTTAAAAAGAAAATCAACCTTTTATTTATCATTTTAATTCCATTTTAATCAAATTTCACATGATAGAAGGATGAAGATGAGAAGGATGAGGAAGATGACGATGATGAACAGATGACGAGGATAAAGATAACAGAACGAGGATGAGAGGATGAGGAGGATGACGATGAGGAAAAACGATGGCGGAAACGAGCTAGGGATTGGGGGCGCGTTGTTTATAATTTTAAAAACTGTACACTATACGTATAATGATCATTAATTGCGTATAATTGAAAAGTGTATGTATGGGTGTATCTAATTTGGGTGTACACAAAGCATTTTTGATATGGAAATTACCAATCGTACATATCTTCCCCCTCATTTTCTTTTAAATGAAATCCAAAACAGGAAACATGGAAAACCAAACAACCCCCTAGTTTTTTGAGATTCCAGCCCCAGTTCCTTTACCAACACCATCGCTTCCTGAATTGGCTGCTTCATCATCTTGTCTTTGTTCTGCAACTAGAGGAGCATGTTGATCCTCATCTTTGTCACCTCTGCAATCATATCAGATAGGGAAACAACATTAATTACTCTATTAGAGTTACAGGTGTCAAACTAGTGCTTTTGAGCTTGTGAGGAAAAGGACACTTTATGAAGTTACATACCCAGAGTAGATAATAAGGCCAACAACCACAGCACCAAAGGCCACAAAGTACTTCCAATCAACCTGTAAATCAATCAAAATATTAGCACATAGGATATATAATCTAAGTGGAAAAATTAGAGACAGTAGAGAGACCTTCTCATGGTAACCGAAAATGCGAATTAAGACAGCCCACATGTCAGAGGTCAGCAGAGACAGGTTTAGCATGGTGGAACCATTGATCTGTGACAGAAACAACAAAACTTTCTTTAAAATGCTAATTCCCCTGGATATTTTTACGTCACACTTCTCCTTTAAGCGAAATAATTTGAAGGAAGAAAAATTATTCAACCAAAGAATTGCATCCTACAGTTTTTGATGTACTATTATTGTAAATTCCGTTTCGTGTCATCATTTTATTTCAGTCATAATAATATAATTTTCCAAGTAGAAAAGCTGCAGAATTGTTGTAATTTCAATCCACACCTTAAGCAGGACAGGGACCAATGAGTAAAACATAAACATAGCCACTGCAAATCCAACAAAAGGAAGCGCCTGAAATCAACATTGAAAGCAAGGGTAATCTCAGTTTTGCAGCATGTTATTTGACATGTTGCTACAACATGATATACATTAAGGGGCTATCTTCAATTACTCAATCATTGTGTGAGTTAGAGCTCTTACTGCTGCAGCCGACCAGTGAATAGATTTGAGCTCATTCCGCTCAAGTAGGCTTCTGTACTAATCATTAAGGCCGAAACTGAAGTAAGCTAAGAAAAATTATTCAGTTTAAGGATCTTATAAGTCTACTCTTCATAACTAATTAAATCAATTCGAAAGATACATTTGAATGGCACTGACAATGCCGCCAAAGAGACCCAACATTGCCATGAGCTCAACCCTGTCAGCATTTTTCACTAGAAACTCCTGCAGTTGGAAGGAAATATCAATGACAAATGTTGATGGATCACACGGCCTTGAATATATTTGGATAAACTAAATAAGTTTCCAACAGGATCACATGATTCTAGCAAAATGTGTTGAAAAGCAGCAAAATCAGCTTACCTCACTAACATTGCTGATAGCATACAATGTAGCACCAGCAACAACAATAAGGTCTCCTTTGCGAGGGTTGCTGCCACCTGGAGCATGTACATATAAAAATCAAACAACTACCAACCATAAAGAGAGAAGGATGCATGCACAACCAATGAGTGCATACGTGTGTTAACATCAAGAACATAAGCAAGCAAGCACCTACCCATGGTTCGGTCACCAGCATGAACATCTGAAAAAATGACCAGGACAAGACCAGCAATGCAAACTACTGCACCAGTTATCTTTGCGAGTCTGTATTTTGTTTTCAAGAAAATCCATGTAAGAAGCATGACACATGGAATGGACCAGCAGTCAAGCAGCATCACACTTGTTAGTGATGTGTATTGATACGCCTTCACAACTGTTCAATTCATCATGAGATGAGATGAGAAGCATTAGCTTGTAGTAAATGATAAATTATCATTAGAAGGAAAGCATTAAATTGTAAGATGCTCACTGTGTAGCTGCCATTGGAAAGACTTACCAAAAAAATTTGCTTCAACATCAACCAATCCAAGGATTATGTAATAATACCATTTTGCCTGCATGAGTACAAGTACAGTCCATATGACTACAATGAAATTGTCTTTAAATAAATGCTTGATTTTGGAAGGAAAGAGGCAGCACTCCCTCGCACCGTTTGTGAGTCAAAATTTGTGACAATGAAAGCAGAAAAACTATCAAGCGTAGTGTATTAACCTTGAGTGCTTTCCTTCTGTATAGTACAATACTCCCATAGACAATTGCCAACAACACATAATTTAGAAACGACTGTGAAGTTGGTGCATCAATTCCTATAATAATGACACAATTTTCAAGCACATAAAAAAAAGGGCACAAATCAACATATGTATAGAGGTGGACCAAAAACAAGCAAGGAAGAAGTAGAACCCAGCATTTTATTATGAAACATAGTAGGCAGAAGCAGAACCTATGAATTAAAAACCACATGTTAAAATACATTAAACAAAATAAGTGGGAAGGATTTGTGAAGAAATTCAACTGCCAGCAAATGTGACTAGGGCCAAAGAAGAAGCGAAGAAAACCTTTTTTAGATAATTCAGAAGAAGTGAAGCCAGTGGAAGTGATGAGAATAGAAAGGAACTGCCCCAGCCCAAGACCTATTAACGTTTCTCTTTTGCTGCTGCAAAATTGGTGGAAAGTGACCATCTTCTTTTCCTTCCTTCCCACCAACTACCTACTACAAATCCTGGGAAAAAGTATAGAAAGTTGCAATTTTGCAAACACCCTTTTGCATAAACTAGGTTATTGATTGAAGGGGGGTGTTGGGAATGAAAAGGAGATTTATTTGTCAGATTCATTTTGATGACAATTTAACTAACGGCTGAGCGGAGTTCCCAACTTCCACAAGACATTGTTGGCAGCCGTCCGTTCGATTCCATTCATTGTTACTGTTGTTGTGTGCTCATTCGGGACAAGTAAAGTAACCACACACGCAATCATTCCATTCTTCCGGTGATGTTCATGTTTATCTTTCTGTCTCACATCAATAAATAAAGGGAATCAACCAAGCTACTCTTCTTCATGATCATGGATGGAAAGAGAGAAAAAGGATTCAAAAACTTGAACAGCGATGCTGGATCACTCTCCACCAGTGTTATCGTTATTAGCTTCCATTTGTGTCTCTTCTTTGAAGAGGAATTTGTAAACCCAACTTCCTTATTCTCTTGCAAGGCCCAAATAAATGGAAGGAGGAATTGTTGACCCAACTTCCTTACTTTTGCCAGGCCTATTTAAATGAAACTCGTCTCCAACAAACTTGGAATGAATTCTCTTTAAAAAAAAATTGATAGAAAATTTAAGTAGCTAACAACACTTCAAGTCTTACAATATGGAATTGTGGATAGATGGAAGCCTTATCCTGGACAGGGCACAAGTGGGAATGAAAGATTTTTAAGGAGGCACAATCCACCCACTTTACATTTAAACACACTCATAAAAAAAGTAAAAGTGTTTTCTCACAATTTTTATTCAATATACAATCATGTACATATTTATTACTCTTATCAACTTTGTATAAATGTTTCTAAGTATGAAGTATAGAAACTATATTTTTATACAAACTTTTCTCTTGGAAAGATGCCATTAATAATATTCCTGGTATATCCTATAATGTAATATAATCATTTTGACTCTAACATTACATTAACCTCTCATTATATTCATCCAGTGAGATCACCAAACCCTTTTCTATTTTAGTAAATTACACTCAACTTCTTTGACAAACACTAAAATCTTTAATGATAGCAAAGTTAGATACTATTTGTTATTAATACATTATTAAAATTTCTTGGATCTTCTTTTATGCAATTTCACAACCCTCCTCCAGTCTTGTCTTGCATGCAAGAGAGTGCCGCAAGGGATTGTGTTGAGCATGAAACCAAAAAAATACCTTAACAACAACATAACATCTAACTTTGTTATTATTAGGAAAGATAAGTGTTTAGGAAGGGAGATAAGTGGAATTTATATAAATAGAATGAGTGTTGGTGTAATTTTATAGAATATCATGTGAGGTGAATGCAATTTACCGTAAAAATTATATTAATATTACTACTATTGCATCAAATTATTTTTCCCATATATTGAGAATTTAGAATAATTTAAAGATGGGCCTGGCTGAGGGTACAGAATCATGGGCTTACTGCATCACGCAGGATTAAAGGTCCGTTGGAGAAAAAATTAACGGGCCTTCATACTTTGAACGTACTTTTTATAATTTGGACGTGGTATTAAATGATGTCGGTAAATGATATGATATGAAATGATGTCACGTGACGTGAGTCGCACGCCTCACCTCAATTCGTAAATTTTCAATTTCCATATAATATGCAAATTTGATAGAGGCACGTGAATTTGAGTGAGTGAGAACGAGCGACACCTTCTCTGTCTTTCTTTCTTTCGTTCGTTCTCTTCTTCGGGCACCGAAGTTGGAAACCCTAGCTCTCTCCCTATGGATCGCAAGAGGGGAAGGCACGAACCTTCCTTCAACGGCAATGGCGGCCCCAAGAAATTCAGGCCAGGTAAATGGCCCTTCTCTCTATTCTCCCTGTTTCCACATTTCTTGGGTTGTGCTATGTGTACTACTGTCATGCTATCCAAACTCGTGATTAACTTCAGCTGCTATAGTTATATCCACACCACTTCCCCTTTCCACTCAATCCAACGGTATTCTTTCTTCCTTTCTTTCTTTCTTTTCCCCTGCTAAGCTTAACGCATTCCTTTTCTCCTTTTACACTTCGTTCTTTCGGATTTCATACCCACCTAAAATCCCCCTACTTGGCTGAGGTGACTTTTTCCATAATTCTTGGTGGGTTCTCTTCGGCTTCTGTCTTTATTACCTCCCTCGTATAATTTCGTTTATACTATACTAGTCAGATTTTTTGTTTTCAGAAATCAAATTGTACTCTGTTGTTGTGCTGGTGTGTCTCAAAAGTTGACCTAATATTTTGTGTGCCTTGTTCTGTAAACAATGAATGAGTATGCTTAGATTTAAAGGAGCTAATACTGCTTAAACAGTGAGAAAGAGATAGTTGTTGGATGTTATTTGAGTTGAAGCATAAAAAGTTAATCAAGTTTTAACTGAGGGGACTTAATTAATGTTCTGCAACAGAAATGGAGTCATTTTCAACTGGTATAGGAAGCAAATCGAAGCCATGCACAAAGTTTTTCAGGTTCAAATCTTTAACTTATATATCTAAACTAAAATCTAATGCAATTTCATGTATGTATTAATTCTCTAATCTTATGGAAGAATCTTGATACACGATCTCTTCAAAGCAGAATCCACTTGGTTTGACTAATGAATTGGGTAATCAAAGTTGTGATACAGGTTCTACTTCTAATCACGATAACCACTTTGAACAGAAATTGTTGATTCTCAGATCAGTTCTGTTAAGTGCTTGCTGGGCTATAAATAATTTGAAAGCAGTTCAATCGGGTGCAAAACTTGATCCACATATACAATTCTCTACAATTTTTCCAAGTAAAGAATTCTGATGCAGATCACTGAAATGGCTAGAGCAGTGCATGGCTTAAGACATGTTCTATCAAGAGAACAAAACATAAGTTGATTGATGCTTGGAAGCATTCATAACATACTTCATATTGGCTATGTTTGGAAATCTTGAAATTATATATTTCTTTCATATGATCTTTGATGTGTGTGCTGACTTGACTATTGCTTCTCTCTTCTTATGTGCTCTTGATATGTCAGTTATTTATATTGTATCTTTTGTTGCTTTAATTATTTTGAGGATTGCTCTTTGATGTTGAATGTCTTAATCTTGGGATTAACTCAATTTGAAGATTAACACCTGGTAAATGATGCCAAATTTTAAGAGGTTACAATTGCTACCAGCCAAAGGCTTTTTACTCAAAAAAACTACATGTGAAACATAAAACATGATAGAGTTTTTAACCAAATAATTTTTTCTTTTTGAAAGAGCATAGTTGATTTATGCAACTATTCATTTGAAAAATTGAGAACTTTGCCTTGAAGTTACTCAAATTCCTTATTCTAATTGGACTTAACGATTCTGCTGAAGCTTCATAGTTTCATCAGCTTGTAATCCTGTAAATAATTATTACACTGATTATTCTGTTGGTGATTTATATAGTATTCTGTTTCTATCCATGCATTCAGATACTCTAGCTTCTTAGGAAGTAGCCTCTAATGAATAGAGGCCTAATGTATGCTTTGAGTCGTGTCATTATAGTACTTTTTTGCAATGCATATTCTGTTTTTTTCCTTTCTTTTAGAAAGTGTCTTCTCTCTTGATTTTTTCTTTATTTCTCAGTATACTTACATATTCCCAGTTTTCTTGTTAGAAAAAATAGATACTTTCTTATTTTATTTTTTACGACTCTGTATAGTTACATTTTCATGGTATTAGGATTAAACCTTATGCCTATGTGTTTATTTTTTAATTTTGAAATTACCTCCTATCAAACATTGTGTTTTGGCATGTGGCATAGAACTGATATCCCTTGATATGGGAGACTAGGAGTTGCATTTTCAGTGGCATGTAGTATTGTATGACTACCGCATAAAGTATTAGGTGTCTCTATTGTATTATTTTTGCAGAAATGAGTATAGTTTGAGATGAAAGGTTATGTTTGACAAACTGTGAAGTTTAAAACTCACCCATAAGATTTGAACCATTTGGTAATGAAATGAAAAGTAATTTAAAATTTATGCTGTGTTGTATTTATATTCTTCTAGTTCCTACAATTGGAGAATGTTTAAAATATTATTCTTTGATGTTCTGCAAATTAATATGATACAGACGAACCAATCATTATCTTTTAATGCCAAGTGTCTGCTAGCACTTGAAAAAAGTAGATTGATATTTCATTTCGATCCTTTTATTAAAAAAAATAAAAATAAAGATATTTCAGTTAGATCTGGCCTGATCTTTATAAATTTTTAGTATTAGTGGTTGGTTGTATTATAAAATGCTAGTCTGATGTTATCTGCTTTCATCTATTATGCAGCACCTCTGGCTGTCCATTTGGGGAGGGATGCCATTTCCTGCATTTTGTTCCTGGTGGCTTCAAAGCTGTCTCTCAGATGATGAATGTTGGTAGCAATCCTGCTATTCCACAAGTTGGTAGAACTCCACCTGTTCCACCATCCTTCCCAGATGGGTCTTCTCCTCCAGTAGTTAAAACCCGCTTGTGCAACAAGTATAATAGTGGCGAAGGCTGCAAATTTGGTGACAAATGTCACTTTGCCCATGGTGAGTGGGAGATTGGCAAGCCTACAATCCCTTCGTATGAAGATAGACACAGGGGTGGTGGGCGAGTTGAGCCTCCACATCATGGACCTGCTGCCAGCTTTGGAGCCTCAGCTACGGCTAAGATTAGTATCAATGCTTCCCTAGCTGGAGCTATTATTGGAAAAAATGGTGTCAACTCCAAGCAAATCTGTCGTGTTACAGGAGCAAAACTTTCTATCAGGGAACATGACTCTGATCCTAACCTTAAAAACATTGAGCTTGAAGGCAGTTTTGATCAGATCAAACAAGCAAGTTCCATGGTTCATGAACTTATTCTGAATGTTAGTTCCGTCGCTGGACGTCCAATGAAGAATGTTACTACACCTACCTCTGCCCCTGCGAACAACTTCAAAACAAAGCTTTGTGAAAATTTTGTGAAAGGCTCCTGCACTTTTGGGGATAGGTGCCACTTTGCACATGGAGCAGATGAATTGCGCAAGTCTGGAATGTGATCCATGTCTCTTTGTTTTCGTTCTCTTTTAGCACTTTCAGGACAAACAGTTATATTTTAGTTTCCCTGGTTTCTAGTGAGGATTGAATTGTGCAGAATTTTCTAGTTGAAATTTTTGTCAATCTTCTTCTAATTTGTCCCTTGGTCTGACCTCAGTTTCTAAAATTCTGTTAATCCTTTAACTATCACCAATTTTTAATATTCCATGTATCAAGAATTTGCGGGCCAAGATGTGATATGTTTTGCACATTTTGTTCTCTATTTTGGATTAGGTTGTTGGTAGCGATACTTGAACGCTGCGCGTATTCGCCTTCTTCCGGAATAGTTGACTTCGCTATTCTAGCCAGAACCTGTATTTTCTGTTTTGTTTTCTTAAACCCAGTTATGAAGGAAAAAGTGGGAAACTTCTTATTCCGGCATGCATTTGGCCCACACGTAGCTACCCCATCCCATGCATGCATGCATGCATATGCACACTCACTCGTAATATTAATTAGGGATGTTGCAGATGATGTGAGAAGACGCAGGTAACTTGCTGAGTAGTCAAGTCATTCATTGGTGAAGGCACAAACAACGCATATGCGTGAAATGCTCATGTGGTTAAGTGGTTTGTTTGTGGCTCCTACAGTGAAGGACTAATTAGCTTGCATGGCATGACACTTGGCTTTAGCACAGCCACGAGAAGATGATGCCTCATATCTGTCTCTGTGTTGCCTTTTGAAGTATTTCGGGGTTAGGTTAGGTAGCAACTTACTTATTATGTCATTGATCGCTATACATGATGAAGAAGAAAGACTAATGGAAATGGATATTAGGCCTAGCTAGCTAGTTTGTTTTGTGAGTTGTCGCCAGTGAAGTGTGAAATGGCGCAATAGGCTAGCTGTACCTGTTGGTGATGGGATCATATCCATTTGGGCACATAGCTTCCTACAACATCTCACCATTATTAATATATATGAAGTTTATACATGTAACAAATTTGACAGTTCAATGAAGAAAGGCCCAACACTATACTGCTGAGAAAGCGTAGTTCTCATGAAGACATTAAATGGATGCTTAGGAAGGAAAAGATTGAAAAAAGAAAAAAAAAAAAAAAATCAACACAGTAGTTTGCATTTGGACAAATTAAAGCTCTCAAATCATACCAATCACATCATTATCATCATCCTCCTCCCCTTGGACTCCCATGTCAACACTGATGGGATTGTACCATTTGGCACAGAACAAGTAAAGCACAAAATCAAAAGCAGCAAGCCCTGCAAGGAGGAAGAAGAACCTGTCCATGTGCCCTGTGTTCAAGTTCTCCGGGATCCACCCTCCATTCTCTCCTCTTGCAGTGATCCCCATCACCATGTTCACCAGCATGCTGCTCACATAGTTCCCAAGAGATATTGAAGCCATGCAAAGTGAGCTCCCAAAGCTTTTGATCCCATCCGGGGCTTGCCCATTGAAGAACTCCAACTGACCCACATACATGAATACTTCTGAGGCACCAACCAGAACATACTGCGGTATCTGCCAGAATATGCACAGGGAACTAGTCTTTTGGCCATCAACAATGTTCCTGAGCCTTACAATCTCTGTGGCACCAGATGCAACCATTGCTAACATTCCAATTATTAGGCCAATCCCCATCCTTTGAAGCTCGGTCAGTCCCTTAGGATTACCACTTAATCTTCCGGCTAGCGGAACCAGGATTTGGCGATAGATTCCGGTGCAGACAAGGACACTGCAGATGTCAAATGCAGACATGCTGGCTGCCGGCAAACGAAATTTGCCTATGTTGGAGTTCATGACATCTCCCTGCTCCACGAAAAGAGAAGCCATCTGTGTGAACACAACAGAGTAGATGATGGTGCACAGCCAAACTGGTAGCATTCTTAAGACGCATTTGGCTTCCTCAACTTGAGTCACGGTGCAAAGCCTCCATGGATTCTTTGCACTATGCTCATCATTCTCTGTAACTGTTGCTGCCTTGTCC
Source organism: Nissolia schottii (assembly GCA_003254905.1). Taxonomy (NCBI): domain Eukaryota; kingdom Viridiplantae; phylum Streptophyta; class Magnoliopsida; order Fabales; family Fabaceae; genus Nissolia; species Nissolia schottii. Next base: position 298,017 of record QANU01064415.1, read on the forward strand.
ATGAATCTGCCCTTGAGAAAAATCTCAGTTAGTGTAATCATCAAATTAAGTGTGGCCTCTTGTATCTTTCCTTATTTTACATACAACTCCTTAGCTTAGCAGAAAAATTATATATAGCTATGTTACTTCTTTTGATCCAAATGTCATAAAATAAACAATCACCAATGACCATAAAGTGAGTGATTTGTTATTAAAACTTCAACTACTTACTCAAAATCATCACTATGAAGAATCTTTCTGCTCCCTTTAATAGCAGATTGGGGACCATCGACCTCAAAAAGTTGTTCTGATTTGGCTGGAGCAACACCCCATTTCCTAGCAACAGCTGTGAACACCTGAGCAACCCTCACCACAGGGTTCCCACATGGCTTCACATGCCTATATCTTGGGGTTCCTGATAAGAATGAGAGGAGGGCTGTGACAGCAGACACCAATGACACCAAGAATCCCATTGTCCACTTCCCTGAATCCTCATAATAGACCAGCACGGTGTTGGAGAACAAGGACCCAACATTGAGGGCAAAGTAGAAGTAGCAGAAGAAAGCAACTTTGGAAGTCTTCTCCTTTGGGTTAGTCTCATCATATTGGTCTGCACCAAAGGTTGCTAAGGTGGGTTGGTGGCCTCCATAACCAAATGCTACGAGGTATATGGACAAGTAGAAGATGTTGACCCCAACTGAGGATGATGGCGCACATGGAGTGTTGCCATCTCCACAACCATCTGGCTTGATCAAGAAACGCCATGATGACAATGTGGACAGTGCCAATCCCTATGAAACAACCGCGTTCAACAAAAGTGAAAGGAAAAAACAATGGAAGTTGAAAGGAAAAAGTGGTAACTATACCAGAACTAGAAAGAGCTGAAAGATAGTGCAGGTTATGTATCGACCCAAGTAAGAATCACTGAGAAATGCTCCGATGAGTGAGAACATGTATACGGTTCCAGTCCACTTGCTCACGTTGTTAGCAGCATGGGCATTGTCTTGACCAAGAACTCTGGTTAGGAACAGAACCATGTTCACTCCAACTCCAAAGAAAGCTAGTGTGGCTAGTGCTTGATTCACTGCATTGAGTCAAAATTGAAAAATTATAAGAGGAGAAGAAAACATGGTTGAAAAATGAATGTGACAGGTAAAGTTGTTTAGTCACCTAGCAAGAGGCTTGCAACTTTGGTTCCTCCTGCTCTCTTCTCACCCACTTTGCTAATTTTCTCCTCAACAAGCTCTTCGTTGTAGCTATCACCTCCTTCTATTGCCTATTGATTCCAAAACACATATCCTATATTATAAAGTTTTGTCCATGAGCGTGTGTGTGTGTGTATGTGTATAATCAGCTACTTTTTTGGGATTTAGCCTGCATGGGAACTATGTAGTGAAAACTAGTACTTGAGTTTGACGAAGTACCTCGTCTGGTGCAACATTGGGGCAGTTGATAGAGAATGAAGTGGCTATTCTTGGTTCCATCATGCGCAGCCTGTTTAAACCATCAATTAAGCCAACTTATACAAATGACGGTAATTAATTGATGCATAAACAAGAGGACTTACAAGTTAGCAGAAGAGAAGAAGTATGAAGATGAAGAAATATTTCTTGGAAGAATGGAATTCGTAGAGGAGGGTTGATGACAGCTTAGTTGGTATGATGGCATGCAATATATAGAGGGGAACGTGGGATATCAATTTCAAATTGTGAGCTTTATTATTATTGATTGATTAATTGGTTGATATTGCTTAGCCAAAAATACAGTGTGTGATGAGGAAATCTTAAATGATTGGAATTGATAAGACGAGAGAGAAAGTGACAGATTGGATGTGAGGTTATATGTATGTATGTGGTGAACAAGGAAGAAGAGAAATGATGTTAAACTCTTTAATACAGCAGAAAGATACATGAGTCTGTTCTGTTCTGTGCCACAACAGTGGGAGTGGGTGGGGACTTGTATTTGGCTTTCTCTTTTCCACCTGAATGGATGAATGACAATGAATCCGATATGATATGATCTCTTCTATTCTGGTCCTTTTCAAGCTTTAATTTTCTTTAAATATTTGATAGCTTCACTTTTGAATTATATCCACGTAATTGAATTGAATTTTCATTCATAAACCATGAAGTTATTGTGCCCAATGACCTCATATGTAAGTATGTGCCTTTTTTGCTTTTCATCTAGCTATGCAAGTGCAACCAACTATGTTGATTACTTTCTTAAATACATACATATGATCGGGGCTCGGTCTGTTCAATGATGTCGCCAATTGATGAAATGGCTTATTCCAATATCTCGTCCACAAGCTAATTGCTTAAACAATGCAAGCAGTCCCATACCGAACATCTTATTGGAACTCCCTAGGGGGATATAGAGAGATATGTGCATTTCCTTTATCATGCGTGTTAAAGAAAATCTCAAATTATTAACTCAATATTCATTCATTGATTTTGTTAACCCTGTGGAGTCGGTTAGCTACAGTTTCGTGAACTAATTTCTCTCACCTCACATACAAAGAATGCAAACTTTCAAATTATAGAGATCATTTTCGGTTTGACAAACAAGCCCTTTTGCGGAAAGATACAAGTAGATAGGCATTCATAATATTTTTGAAGAACAACCAAATATTTTGTTGTGATTTCAAGGACCATTGATGAGATCCCATGTTAATTAAGAATCCTATAAGTAAAGAGTACATACAAGTAAAAGAACTTTTACACTCAATTTCTTAAAGTTTTGGTTTAAGATGTGATATATAATTGACACAATAACGATTTTTATTATCGTTGTCATAGATTAACCTCTACAGCAATAACTTTTCATGTCACTAGAAAGAATAATTCTATGACAACGATGTTTGTTTTTGTTGCTATAGATCATATTCTACATCAATAACTTTTGTGGTCAATGGAAAATATCATTTATTATCCATTTTTATTGTTCATGTAATATATATATATATATATATATATATATTTATTTATTATATTGAAAAGACTTGAGCCTAAGGGAAAACTTTGAGGAACTACTTGAATCAAGAATCAATCGCACGTTGATGATTTCATTCATTAACATAATCATATAGTGACCACATACATTCGAAGATGAGACATAAAAAATTATGCGTAATTCTCATCTACAGATTCTTCTCCGATAAGTGATGATTTTTTAAATGGATTTACAAATTTTCCTAAATTTTATTTATTCATATAAGTTTTTCTGGACATTGTGGTTGTCAGGGGTTGGCTGTTAATGGATATAACGGTCAGATTGTACATTGTGACATAAAAAAGGGTTTTTCTCTCCGCCTCCAACAAAATCATCCTATTAATTAATTAATGTCAATTCAACACCTTGAATTTTTTCCATTTTCCATTTTCCGTTAATGGCACGTGATTTCAACGTGAGACTTTTTTTTTCCCCTCAAGATCAAAGGAGTTGAATAGTACTAATAATTACCAATACAATTCCAAACATAGCGTTTTGTTTACTTGAACCTAAAGACAGACATGGACGGAGTCTGGTACATTAAACACTTTGCTTTGCCTTGTGGCTAATTAGGGGGTGAAAGCTGAAGGAACAATAATTAATGCGAAGATATATAGTAGGTGTAACATAATTACTAGTTAATTTTTGTTAGGGATTGAATGACGGTAATTAATTTCATCCCTCGGGATCGAAATCTATCTCAAGTAAAACAAAAGCACTATGATGACACAATTAGTGTGCAAATTAAAACAAGATGGTGATCAGTTAAACAGAATCCTAAATAAAGCAAAAGGCCACTTCAGAATTGTTCCCACCCTAACTTGAAGAAAATATGAAGAAGAATTCTGTTTCGTAATTAACTGAGTTGTTACTAGTTACATGCCAAAATTAGTGAGTAGCATGGCTACCATTTTGGTACATCCATAAATCAAGTAGCTGTCTTCTGTTAACTTCATTTTGTATCTGTTCCCATTCCATTCCATTATCAAACACACCATCAAGATACAAAAACTCAAAGGGGAATTTTATAAGATCTTCTTCTATTTTTCTCAAGTTGGAGGGATTAAGAAGCATCACGATGGCAAATAACTGTGAAACTTCATCATATTCCAACAATGGGGTTCAGAAGTTGAAAGGGGTGGTGGCTCAGCAGAACGGGCATTGGGGTGCCCAGATATACGCAAACCACCAAAGGATATGGCTTGGGACATTCAAGTCGGAGAGAGAAGCCGCCATGGCCTACGACAGCGCCGCCATCAAGCTCCGAAGCGGCGAGAGCCACAGAAACTTCCCTTGGAACCACCACACGGTTCTGGAGCCTCAGTTCCAGAGCCATTACAGCACAGAGGCCGTGCTCACCATGATCAGGGACGCTTCCTATCCCTCCAAATTCGCCTCGTTTCTGAGGAGTCAGACCCAGTCAGGAGAAGGAGCGAGTGACGACGACAACAACAACAACGTGAGGGAACAATTCTGTTGCACACAGCTTTTCCAGAAGGAATTGACACCGAGTGATGTTGGCAAGCTCAACAGGCTCGTGATCCCCAAGAAGCACGCGGTTACCTATTTTCCATTCGTGTGCGGCGGCAGCAACGAACTAATGGATGGTGTCGACATGGAGGTTGTGTTCTACGACAGGCTCATGAGGTCATGGAAGTTTAGGTACTGCTATTGGAAGAGCAGCCAGAGCTATGTGTTCACCAGAGGCTGGAACCGCTTTGTGAAGGATAAGAAATTGAAGGCCAAAGACATGGTTGCTTTCTATGTGTGCCAACCTTCCAATTGTAGACAAGGGGGCCAACTGTTTTCTTTGATTGATGTCATCTATAATGCCGATCATGATCATGATCATGGTGATGGGAAGCAACTTATGGGAGGTTTGAGTGAAGGTGAGGACCAAGCTCAATTAGAGACCAAGGATATGAATGAAGTGAGAGGTTTGAGGCTCTTTGGTGTGTGTATCAACTGAAGAGCCAGCCATACATTGGTATTCAGGTTTTCTAGGAAAAGCTGCACACAACTGGTAGTAATTACTAGTACTACTACTTTGTTAATTAGATCTTGTACAACTTTTACGTCTATTCTCTATTGTTTTTACTTGTCCATACTTACATTCATGTAAAACCAATTTTTATTGGTTTGATTTGAATTAGATACAGTAATAACTTTAGAAAATGAAAATTACATCATGGGGCCATTTTTATTCTTTACAAGGAAGCCCATGCTGAAAGAAGTCATGCGTACCCAATTACAGAAAAGCCCAAAGCCCAACTACAAGCTATGATTCGTGGTGAAAGTGGGAAAAAAAAAAAAACGAATAAAGCGGGAAAATTATCTCCCAATTTCCCATTCCATTTTCCTTCCAAACTTCAAATCCCCCGAATCCCGGATTTCGCTCTTTCAAATTTCGTTTCGTTTCGTTTCGTTCTACTTCAGAAACCAAAACCCTCCCCCATTTCTTTTCTTTTTCCTTTTTCCTTCCTCCCTATTATTCTATTTTCCCGCAAGCAAGCAAATCAGTTTCTGAAATTAGGGTTCTTCCAACCATGAGAGGGAAAGCTTCCTCCAAGCGCAAACCCGACGATGCCCCCGCCCAACTCCGATCCGTCAAGAGGGAGCGCCTCGCCGAAGCTTCCTCCAGCGCCGCCGCCGCCGCCGACGACGACAACGACTCCACTCATCAGGACCCAGCCAGTCGTCGCATCATACGCTCCGAGTTCCTCAAACTTAAGACTCTCATTAGCGGTAAATCTATTCCTCCTAATAAACATGGACATTCATTCCTTCCAGACATCTGAGAGTCTTTTTGTTCAATCTATGATTCAGAGAAAAGGGATGACTTGATGAACACCGATTCCGACAAGTTTGATAACATCTTGAACGAGTTCCACAAGCTCCACGACCTAGGTTTGTGCTTTGCGTTGCGCTGTTTGCATTGAAAGAGGTTTATGAGTTGTTGACGTTGCATTTTGCTTCTGGGTTTCGTCTTCTCAGTGCAGAAGCCAAGAGAGCAGGTTGCAGATGCTGAGGCCCTGCTGGATCTGACTCGCACGTTGGTGGGTTCTGTTAGGTCTCTGGCTAACGAGGGCATTACCCCTTCTGAGTTTGTTGGCTGCTTGCTCAAAGAATATGGCCATTCCACCATTTTAGAAGGTTCCCATAACATCGACTGGAATAAGCTTGGCCTTGCTGTCACTCCCATTTTTATGAAGGTTCGGGGCTGTTCTACCATGTGAGTTTTCCCCCTCCCTCCTGTTTGGAACGTGGCTGTTAGAACACACTGAATTGAATTCTCTTCAGCTTCATTTATGATTCTTCTTATTTTGCTGTGCTGCCTTTCTTTTTTAAAGGCTTGGTCCCATGGAGAAAGAGTTGAATCAACGAAAAACTGGAATTCAGAGAAAACGATCAAAGCCTACAACTGCTAGGGCTAGGCCCGAAGAGGTTGGCTTAGATTTTCTTCTTGCTTTATTCATTATAGTTTACTGCATGTGTGCTGTTTAACTAAAATACATTCATTAACCAGTGTAAAAGAATGCTCAGCTTTGATGGTTGTATTATGGAATTTCCTTGCTTGATTTAGTTTAGGTTTTGGCTGTAAGGGCTGTCATAATTTCCTCTTGTTCGGCTGTTTACTATCCAAGTCCATAATGTACCTGAAATCTAAATGAAGTTTCTCGCATCTTGCACAATTTGCATGTGCTGTTTTCAACTATATTTCATATTCTTGCAGGTATATTTTGGTATTTACTCCCTGTTATTGTTTATTTGAAACAGCTTGTCGAAACCCAGGGAGAGGAAAAAACTGATACTGACCAAAACGTGAAAACAATGTGGGAATTCTTAAGGAAAACAAAGCAGCGTGTTAGACTCGAAAGTCTGATTTTGAACAGAACATCGTTTGCTCAGACAGTGGAAAACTTGTTTGCCCTATCATTTTTAGTTAAAGATGGACGTGCTGCGATCAGTCTTGATGAAAATTGCTCACACTATGTTTGTAAGATGTGTTTCCACCACATTCAACTTAATATTTACTTCCCATTATGTTCTTGTGTCATCTATACTTTAATATACACTATTTTCTGTTTTTTAGCACCCAGAAATGCTCCCTCTAATGAATCTGTGAGGTTAAAAGAAGTTTCCTACACTCATTTCATGTTCAGATTTGATTTCCAAGATTGGAAGGTATGCGCAGTTTAAAGTGCCCATAAAGTTGGGATTCAGTGTGTTTATTGTGATTTTACTCCATTCCTTGATTCTTGTTTTTGATGGGGACATAGTTATTTTGGGATAGTGCCATGATCATTGTTTAATCAAGAGAAAAAGATAATAGGGTTCTTGAGTTTATTTTTCCCTTACAAATAGAAGGTTTTATTATTGAACTGATAGACTTTAGTGCATGGCAAACTGTTCATTACTGTTATTACTGTAAATTAATTAACTCTGTTACATGTTAAGTTTTTTTTTTTCTTTTGCTTTCCCGATGTTGTAGACAAATAAATACTATGGTTCATAATCCATTTCTTTGTTTGTGTTGAGGTCATGAACACAATATATTATCTTTCCGTAATTCTGTTTGTCAACATTACTAACAGTTAATGAAGGATATGGTGCCTGAAGGCAAGGAGCTAATGCCACATAGGACCCAGTTTTGCACTGTGGTTAACTCTCAGGCAGATATAGGTGGTGATGATTCCCAGCCTGCTTTGACTGTAACACCGATTAGGAAGCTATCACGGAACCGAGGGCTAGTTGTGCAGGAGGAAGGTGTTGTGGAAGAATCTCCTGAATGTGATGATGAAAATTCTTCCAGAGCGGCTGCAATACGAAGGTGTAAGCGTAAGCTTAATTGATAAACAGCATATTAAGTACCGGGTCAACTTATGGTGTACATGACTATATTTGTTCAGTTTCCAATTGCCAGCACCCAACCGATTCTAAATTTTGTAATTTATAGTATGTACATATTTCTAGATCTGCGGCTATGCAATGCGTTCTGAATGTTTTCGTTATTATGTGGGCGCTTATATCTGTATGCATGTGGCAAATGTGTAATGCGATGCGATTAATGTGTGGTATGGATGTGTAACACCAGAAATATTAGCCTTTTAAGACTTAATACTACTAATTATCTATCCATGAAATTTGAAAATATGCTTTGTATTTATTTCTTAATGATGGAAAGTGAATGGGGAAGTGTAGTGGTGTTCATGACCAGATTGATTTTTACTTGAACTCGACCCTATATTTAGATTGGGTTAATTTTGAGAACTTGGACCAATGCTAAATTTGATAAACTTAATTATCTTTGGGTTGGATTAAAATTTAGGTTTGGATTGAGCCAAAATTAAGCTAAAATAGATTAAAGTTATCTTAAATTTTAAAATAAAAAATAACATTCATTAAAAAATAAGGTTAAAAAAGTTGCAAATTAAATATTATATTTTTAACTAAATACTCATTAATTTTAAACACTACAACAAAATAACATAAAATTTATAATATTAGTATTATTATTCAAACTTTCATAGTTTTAGTATAACATAAACAACAAAAAAATAATAAATGCATTACAATAAATTTTTACACATCGAAGTAAACATGGTTTAATTATAATAGACACTAAAATAGATATGGTTTAACTACAATAGACATGGATTATGTGATGAGAAGGAAAGAAAATAAGAAATGCATAATATATTAGTATATGCAAGTCAGGTCGGATGACTCGAAACTAAATCCAAACTTGATATGAATTAAAATTGAGTTTTTTTTGAGTTATTTAATATTGAGTTTAATTAAAATTGTGTCTAATTCGACCCGAATGCTTTGAGCCGGTCCAGGTTAACGGGCCGGACTGAGCTACGAACACCCTTGGAAGTGTATGCAAAGTGGTCTTGTTGATTTTTCAACTTTTTCTCTTTTGTAAATTGAGTTAAAGAGGAATCTTTATTCCTAGTTGAAGTGTAGGGAAACTGGAAGCATCTGTTTGGTCATTTATCAGCTAATATGACGATACTAAGATCAAAAATCACGTACAACTTGTAAAAAGGACGCTATAAACTTCAATTCCTTATTTTGTACCATGTAATTTTCAGGTGTGGTATCTTTTAAGACGAATATAAGCTGGGGCACTTCCAAAGAGCTTAACAAATATTTACGAAAGCAAAGGCTGGTGGATGTTGTTCATTTATTACATGTATTTTATGTTGATTACATCTTGGGAGGGCATTAGAAAACTACATATGCCATGTTCTACACAAGAGCTGGGACCAGAGTTGATGAACCAGAAATCTTGTTGAATCTAAAACTGTCCTGAGGTCCCTAGCAAACCAAAAATAAATGTATAAAACCACAGCAAATATACAAGATAAAAATTAGTGATAGAATATTTGAAAGCAACAAAACGTTGAATGCTTCACGGTGAATTGGTCTCCTCCTTGTAAGGCACAGGGATTGCTTTCAAAGGAACAGCTTTTCTAAGGGTGATCCCCATGCCTTCTGTCATGTCCATCTCCTCTGGCTTGAGGCCATCTGGCAACACCCAATCGAACTTGTGGAGCAGGGAGCCCAGTGCCAGTGGGAGCACCAGGGATGCAAGTGGCATAGCAGGGCACATCCTTCTCCCCGAACCAAAGGGTATATACTCGAAGTGTTGACCCTTGAAATCCAGCCCCATGCTGGGCTCCAAGAACCTCTCTGGCCAGAACAGCATGGGTGCATCCCACACTTTGGGGTCCCTCCCTATCGCCCAAACATTGACCAGGATCTGAGACTCCTTGGGGACGTGGTAGCCTTGCAATGTGCAAGAGTCCATGGCCATGTGTGGGACCAAGAAAGGAAGGGGAGGGTGGAGTCTGAGTGTCTCCTTGATGACTGCTTTGAGATAGGGGAGATTGTCTATGTCCTCCTCTTCCAAGCTCCTGTGGGGCCCTATCTTGGTCCTCAGCTCCGCCTGCACTTTGGTTAGCGTTCTTGGGTTGTGCAGAAGCTCCGCCATCACCCACTCCATTGTACTTGTTGTCGTGTCTGTCCCTGCCGTGAACATTTCCTGTACGTGTAGGACAGGACAAATACATAAGCAGCGGTTGGATGCGTTTGGTATATATGAAAATAATAAAACGAGATTACTTACAAAGACAAGGACGTTAATAGTTCTGGTAGAGAAAGTATAAGAGGGGGTGACAGCATCCCCGCGAAACTCTAAGAGTACATCTAAGAAATCTTTGGCACAGCCCTTGTGACCCCCCGTCTCCATCCTTTGAGCGATGAAGCATCCTGCTATCTCAAATGCCCTGTCCACGTGGTACTGCGTGGTCCTCCTTATGCCTTGCGGGTCCAGCCACCTCAACCCGGGCAAGAAATCCGCCACGTTGGGCTTCCCAGCGTACTCCATCACCTTCACCGCGTGGTGATAGAACCTGCCCCCTCTCTCCATTCGAGGGTCCAGCAAGTCCTTGGAGAATATAAGGTTCCCTATCAGGTTGAACGCCATCAAGAAAAACATCCTCCCCACCTCTACTTCACGTCCTTCTTCTTGTGCCATCAATTGCCGGATCATGCGCTCTACGCACTTGGAACGCACGCCTCGCGTGCCGTCGAGGCGACTGCTCACGAAGAACTCGCTGGTGCTGAGCCTCCTCAGCATGCGCCAGTGGGGCCCGTATTGGGAGGTTATGAGGGACCCTTCTGTGCCGTGCTCGCCCTTCATGGCCTCGTAGATCTTCCTCCCCGCGAGGACGGCGTCCTTCTTCTTGAACATCTCACGCGCCACTTCGCTCGACGACACCACCACCGTGCACATGGACCCCAGCCAGAGAGTCATGATTGCTCCGTGTTTCCGTGCCAGCTTCATCAATGCCTCGTGCGGCGACTCCGACCGCCCGCCCAGCTCCAACATGTTGCCCACCACCGGCCACCGCCTTGGTCCCGGAGGTAGTGGCGGAAGCTCCTCCTCATCCGCTCTGCTGCGGCGTTGTATCAGCAGCGGCACCAGCGGCAGCAGGAGTAGGACAGCTAACACCAAACCCACAAGCTCCATGCCTCTTTTTTTTTTTTTTTTTTTTTTCTAATTTGTTGCTGCTTCTTGTGATGCAGTATATGTACTGGGAAGTAAGTGCCTCTGTATATACACATACTTGTATATATACTTATTAATTTATACATTTTGATGGATGATATTTAAAATTTTATTTTATCTTTTAAAATATTAAATGTCATTTAACAAAATATGTAAACTGATATATATAAGTTGATGAATTATAATATTTTAAGACTATTTTATAAAGGATTTAACTTTGATATATTGTCTTATTTATGTGGTCTCACATGTGAGAGACTTGTAAGATAGAATAATCAACGTGTATAGAAGTCATTCATTTTTAATGTGGAGATACATGATTAAATAATTGTGAAAGTTTTTTATCATTGTATCAAAATTAATTTCATTCACAAATTTAATTCAATCTCTTCATCCTGCTTATTTTCTCTTTTACTTAATTGTCTTTTTGATTTATTGAAAACGAGAAAACAATTAACTCTCAAGATTTTTTAAATAGACACATAATTTTTGTGTCTTCTAAAATGTCATAAAGATTGGATAATAATTTGAAAAAGAAAATTTCAACAATAGATTTGTAAATTTTAACATTTTACATTTAGGCTCAAAATAAAAGGGAGTTTCGCCATCTTCACTAAGACACATTCACGTTTTTTATCCAATTAATCAATTTTATTTTATTGTAAATGGGTTGAATTTAAAGTGTTAAAACAGTATGCCATTCATTATATGGAATACATAAGTGTCTGTCACTCAGGATTAAATTTCATGTCACTTTCTGGGAATACACAAGTGTCTGTCATTTTGCTTGGTGAGAATCGGTCATTGCGAGAGTTGGGATCCACCCATTTATATATATATATATATATAGCGCGCTCTCTCTCTCTCTCGCTTCTTGTTCTTGGTCCTAACGTATGCTACTGGCAGATTAGCAAATATATAACATAGTTTCAACAACCATATATATATTTTTTGCTGATGCGCAAAACTTAATGTGTATCTCTTACACTCACGATGAATTGATCTAACTATGATGTTTATCTCTTCCAAAATTGGGTAGCATAAGAGTTCAAATGATATATCCTAATTTATCCTTTAGAGTGAATCAAAACCTCGACATTTGAGAGGTAAGCACATGTTTGTTTCTGGGTGCTGTTATTCTCGGGAAACAAGTAGTCTTATATCAAATGTCTTAATCAAAAGTAATATGTGTGTGTATATATATATATATATATATTCCCTTTTGTTGTTGATATTTTCTGTTTAATAATCTCAAGATCAAAATTATTAAACCAATGGCAACACTATGAATGATCACGTACAAACGAAACGGCGAAGGGCTATTGGCTCTAACAATATATATTAATAATTGGTGCTGACTAGCGGAAATCAATGTTTGGGGGACCGCAAGTCATCATATAATGGTTAATTAGGACCACATATATATATATATATATATATATATATATATATATATATATANATATATATATATATATATATATATATTACGGAGACAAAGAAGAAATTTCCAGCATAGCCCCATTCATGATTGATTTAGAGCTACCATAAAATATAATCCTAAATCATGCATGCGTTTGGAAAGCGCATGCCAAAGAATGTAGGGACGCATGCATGATTGTGTTGGATAATGTATATAATATATATTTGATGATGAATGATTGATTGAGCGCTGAATATGTTATGGGCTCATGATCATCATGACCATCAAAACTGCAGTACTGTTGAAGTGAGTTGGCTGATTTTGTTTTCTAAGTACGTAGATAAGGAAGATTTGTATTTTTCTCTTCTTAAATGTTTCACGATTGCAAGCTAATTAATTGCTATTTACTATTTAGATGGTACGGTTTATCGACCCTTTGTGTTTTTTAGCTTATCATCAAAATTGGATGTTTTTGAATATGACGGTGACAGGAATTTAGCAAGATCTAGTGCATGTTGAGCTTGAGTGTCGATATGTATCTCAAGAGTCAAGAGCCCTAATTTAGCCGTTGAATAGTCTATTTTGTAGATTAATTTTATGTCACTTGTGCAGAAAGCATACAATACATTATGGAGTTGCGATATATATACATCACGTGACTCGTCATCAGTTACGTACTAAATATAAATTCGATAGCAGCTAATTAAATTTGCAGCTTAACTAGTATTTCGTAAAGTCTTAACCAGATCGCATTTTTTCTTTAAGCGTTTGCTCTTCAACATAAATTATGCTATGCGTATTACTCACCAGGCTATGGACAGAAACAACTAAAAATTTAAACGAATTGCAATCAATCAGAAGCATTTACATTGAGTTATTCAAGGGAATGATTGTGCAAAGTTAAGATATTGGAAAACTTTCATTAAGTAATGCATATCACTAACCAACGTCTTTTTTAAGATACTTCAATTAACTTTCACACATATAGAGGTATTTGTAAAAATATTAATGCATTTTTAATATAAGTCACATAAGTTTGTAAATATAATACAAAAACTCAAAGAGTTAGTCAACTAGAGTTAGACTGGGTATTGTGTATAAACTCACTCGTTTTCTTTTTTAAATGTAAACAATAAAATGTGTCTCACCCGATAAGCTTTCAAAAATGTAAAGTGAAATAAAGGAAAAAACCATAGTTATTAAACCTAGGTTAATTAAGGCTATCATCAGAGTTGGGAATTGAACATTGAGCATAGAAGATGTGAGGCATGCTTTTTACCACCAAACCAACAACTGTTTTGTTATCACATAATTTCAATAAATTATAAATATTAAATACATGCGTATTTATTTTAATGAATTTTACACATTTATTTTATTATTATGTTATTATATCCGATTCATCAAGTGACGGATGAGAAGAGGTGGCTGGACCGGGCTTAATAACTATGGGAAAAACGGGCAAATGGGTAGATAGGTTGAAAGCAAGCCAAGCAAAGCTAAGAGCAGCCCAATAACAAATGTAATGGGTGACTGACCCAAACAAACACCTAACTAGTTTTCATTATTCTCAAATTCACATCAAACACGCTACCCACCCCTGCTCAACAACACGAGAGCATGTCAAACTACACATTCGAGTCCTTCACGGTGGATTCCAGTGACGGAGTAAAGCTCCGCGCTAGGCTCTTCAAGCCAGCAGGCACTAAAGATGACAGCTTGGCGATTGTTCTGGTGCACCCCTACTCCGTCCTGGGTGGGTCCCAGGGGCTCCTCAAGGGGATCGCTTCTGCTCTGGCCATCAACGGTTACACTGCCGTCACCTTCGACATGAGGGGCGCGGGCAGGTCCACTGGCAGGCCTTCTCTCACCGGCTTCTCCGAAGTCAAGGATGTCATCGCCGTCTGCAATTGGGTCTCTCTTCCTAGGATCTTGTTGGTTGGTTCTTCCGCAGGTACCTATCATTCTTTTTTCTTCAGATCTGACACAAGCTGACCATCTTCTTTTATTATTATTATTCTATGCTCATACCGATCTGTTTAACTGTTAACATCCTCTCCTGAAGGGAGCATACATATCTTACACATCTCACGATAACAAATTTGACCGTGGCAAAAAGGAAATATGTTAAGCATGTGGTTTTTCAAGAGCTGAGAATTTACCTTATTTTGTTGGTAATGTAGTAATATACGTCCTGCTGCTTTTCAGTGCTCTGATTTCTATGCTTGATTGATACCTCTTGTGTGAGCTGACTTGGCTTCTTCCAGTAGGGACTTTGATCATATCATAGCCTTATTATGTTCAAATTGAAAAGGACTTTTTTCCCCCAAGTTGTTCATGACAGGCAGGAATCTTCCTTCCATGTAAAGGATGGTTGTTGCCCTAGTAGATATTTTACACTCCTCAGCAGAGCAGACGTCGCATCAATGCCTGAAAGAAATTGCATTTATTTGTTTATGTATTACACTGCAGGTGCACCTATAGCAGGGTCTGCTGTGGATCAGATCGAACAAGTCATTGGATATGTGAGCATAGGCTATCCATTTGGCATGACTGCCTCTATCCTCTTCGGACGACACCACAAGGCCATCCTTCAGTCCCCTAAACCCAAACTCTTCATCATGGGAACTCAAGATGGATTCACCAGTGTTAAGCAGCTCAAAAACAAGCTCAGTTCTGCGGCCGGACGCGTCGAGATGCATCTGCTCGATGGAGTAGGCCACTTCCAAATGGAAGGCCCTGGTTATGATGCCCAGATGGTTGATCTCATCATTCAATTTATTTCATCATTGTAGTAATGACAAATAGTTTGTGTACATAAGGAGATCAGTTGCCTAATAGGATAGTGTGTGAGAGAGAGAGAGAGAGAGAGAGAGAGAGAGAGAGAGAGAGAGAGAGAGAGAGAGAGAGAGAGAGAGAGAGAGAGAGAGAGAGAGAGAGAGAGAGAGAGAGAGAGAGAGAGAGAGAGAGAGAGAGAGAGAGAGAGAGAGAGAGAGAGAGAGAGAGAGAGAGAGAGAGAGAGAGAGAGAGAGAGAGAGAGAGAGAGAGAGAGAGAGAGAGAGAGAGAGAGAGAGAGAGAGGGGATTAAAAAAGCTCAAGAACCATGTGTCTTTCAAGTTTTAATTTACAAGTTACATGTCAGTCATGTTTCACTAGATTGGAGCCGGTTCTATCTATACACTACACAACTAACTAGATTACATACAAGAAAACAATACAAACACAGCACCAACCACCACAGCATATACTAATATTATTTTACATTACAAATGGTGAAGGCCTCTCTGCTGAGGTCATCTGTCACTGCCCACTTCATGTCAAAATTTATCACCATTTGAGCCTTCAAGTGCTCTAGCACCATCCATATTATCATATGGTTGTTTCTTCTGGCCTATTTCCTGATCCCTTGACTGCCCTTGGGACAATGGTGGAGGAGCCTCTCCATCTGGTTTAATTTAAAGCAAGATGATTGAAGAAACAAAAAAATAACATAATCTCATAATTAATAATTTATACTATTATTTCCGATTGATTAATTATTAGATAAACGATTAGAAATGGCCAAAGTAGTGGTATCATGTTTAGTCAATTAAGACGACAAACACATGCGGTGATGTTCCATCCATGATGGATTTAAGAAGCTAAATCGGCTAGGCAAAGAACAAAGTAAAAATGACAGCGCATACTTATTCACAGCCTTGTATTTCAACATCATATACTTAACTACTACAAGGGGAAAAGAGTTTATAAAGGAAAAATAAAAATAGCCCCCACGTTGTTGCCGGCTTTCTTGCAATATCCGACAATTAAGTTACAACAGAATATGGTTAAATGCTGAAATTTCATTTAATTCTACATTTAGAAGTTACTAGTTACTTAGTTATTACCACTTTCACCGTCAGATGCATCTCCCAGCCTAGCAATTGCATTGACAAGGGCCTGTTCTTGTTCCTACATTTCAAAAGGAGACCCATCATGATTCTAGGAATTAAAGAAAATGAATGCATGGAATTCAGAGAAAAATGGCATATCCTCACTTTAAGCATATTCTTTGCTTTCTCCATTTCCATGGGATCAGGATGGCTGCCGCTAAATATCTTTTCAACCTGCATTGGTTTCATCACATTATTAGGTAATATTAATTAGCCAAATATTTGTATCATATAGATAAGTAGCCAAGTTTAACAGTAACCAAATTTTAGAGTTTCCAGTTGCATATGCCCATACCTCCTTGATCAGGGTATTTGTGTGGAGTATCTCAATATCACTAGTAAGCTTCTTCCTGCTCCCATTTTGTGACGAAGTGAAATCTTTCTTCTTAGGCTGAACCTTTGTCATTCCTCTACCTCTTCCTGCACCCGGTACTGCACCACCGCGAGACACGGACTTCTTCATCCCTCTACCTGGACCAGGCCGGCCACCTCTATGAGATATTCCAGGTCCAGGATCTTCACCCTCCCAACGAATATCTTCAGGAGATATCTGCCATATCAAATAGATAGTTAACCGGTAGGGTTCTGCCATTGAGTGAATGATAATTACCAACACCAACTCAGTAATTCTCACTGACGAAATTGATAGAGCAAAATGAAAAGTGAAGAGACTTTACGCAGACAGATAAGAAAACAATTTCCTAGGACAAGAAAATTATGCATTTTCTGCAATAAAAAATCACAAAGAACAGTGATAAATAGAATAACTGGCAGGAGAGGAGAAACCAGGACATGGGGGTCTTCAGCATTGCAAGAAGACAGATTTTCAAATGGAAGTGTATTTTCTTGCGACTAGTGCAGAATTGACATGAAAACTGCATTCACTGCCTGTAACCAATAAATACGAAGAACTAACACATTTGTAATGCTTTTCAATTAATGTGGTGAATTATGACAGATTAAAACACCAAGGGAGAGATCTAAGAAAGTAAAAGGATTTCTTTATATTACCAACATCAATATCTCAAAGTCGAACAGACTCTGGATTTTGAAAAGTTAAAACATTAGGTTAGTATGCTAGCCAAAGCAATGGACATTTTGTCACATAGCTTTGTTGGCACAAATTAGAGGTACAAAGAGCCTTATGAAGGTGTTTTGGAGGAAGATGAGCAGTGTGTTTTTCTAGATTTTGC
The DNA here is from genome assembly GCA_003254905.1 of Nissolia schottii. Classification (NCBI taxonomy): domain Eukaryota; kingdom Viridiplantae; phylum Streptophyta; class Magnoliopsida; order Fabales; family Fabaceae; genus Nissolia; species Nissolia schottii. Next base: position 315,615 of record QANU01064415.1, read on the forward strand.
TTGTTGCTTCGAAGGATATATAACTTGAGATAAGAGTGTGTTTTAGGATTATGGTTCAGATTTACACAAGGAGACGTGAGAGGGTTGAGAGGAAGAGAAAGGGAGACGACGAGAAGAGTCCAAGGAATAGGGGAAGGTGGAGAGCTAGAGTTGAATGTCTTTTTTTCTTTTTGTTATTGTTATTGTCATGGGCTGCGCTTTTACATGGCCCAAAAACAAACAATTTTCTTTCTATCTATATTTTTTACTTAAAAACATTAGCCCCTGCTCAATGGAGAGGCGTGGCCCTTAGTTGAGCACGCTTCAAGCCCCTTTTCTTGGCTATAACACTTTTCAAGCCCCTCCAAAACAGAAGGCTTTTGGAAGCTAGGGCCAAAATGCATCACAATGTGTTGTTGACAAGTGAACCAAAATTTGCACATATTACTGTGTATTTTGGAGTAAAGATGTAATCTCATTTTCTTTTTAAAAAATATTAACCCGATATATGCTTGAAGTTTCATTTGTATGCATCAAATAAAGTTACAGTTACGTAGGAAAGAAACCACCAACACAAAAGTTGGCCTAAGCAGGCTAGGACATTGGCTATACACTAATCCCTTCTTCAGCCACATAATAAACTTTTAAGGCAGAAATATAATGTTTATGTTATCAATTCCATGAGACACTTCATACCCGGTTCCAAGCATGAGATCCAAAGTATAAGGGTTTATATGGTCACTACAGGAAAAGCTAGATATGAAACCCGGAAAATAAAAATGGATACATTTGTCATATTTAAGGTGCAAAATTCAGGAGGAATAATATTCCTACTTAAATAACCGTTCTGAAAGTAGATGATATGTAATTGCCATGAACTTAAGAATATTGCAAGAATTTTACCTCTTTCAGATTGACCCATTCCCATGTCTCATTTGTTGAATTCATATCATAGACCAAAGCATGCCGTCCCTACATAATAATAAATAGAAAGATTAACAAAGGTCCATGTTTTACTAAGTTTTTCTGTAATATACAATAAACAAACCTCAGAAGCATTATAATCAGTAATAAGAGCTTCATAGAAGTGGTTGTCTTCGGGCCACCTTGTCCATACTTTCTTTCCAATCAAAGGATTGTAAGAGGTTGCTTCAGGAGGTTCATTTGCTGCGAAGGCACCTGAAGAACCCCCCCGATTAGTGACCTGGCTTCTGTTAGTAAGACCTGTGGAAGGGAACTGTATGGACTTCATTGAGGATGCACTGATCAATGAACTCTTTTCTATTATTTGAGAAAAAGAACTAAAAATCAGTAATATGTTTTCTTGATCTTCCAAAATGGTAACACTTACTGATTTTGGCTTTTTAGTCTTTACTCCTGATGGAGGTCCTTGCCTCAACGCAGATGATGATGATGGCTGCATAGATGGAAGAACTACTGGTGATGGTGCACCCAAGGATAATGAAGCCACAGATTGTGATGTTTTTTGTTTCTTATGAGGAGCTGAAACAGTAGGGCTGGGTATGTGGTCATGAACTGGTTGAGAAGTATTTACTGTGCCTGGTTGAAGTCCACTTGCCTTTCTCCACTCCCTGACAGCACAATTAGTTACACCACAGATTGAAATGCAGAACAAACCAAGTTTTGCTCAATGGTATATAGAAACTGAGCAGTAGAATATGACAAAACATAATATGACCTTATCCTGCAGATGATGTCATCGGCATTGACTCTGGACAGAAGTTCTCTGTGTTCTGCATCCGATACTCGTAGCTCCTTCCTAAGCTCTGTAATTAAACTTTCTTTTTCCTGAAGTGCACAGGCACAAAAGAAAAGTTGATCCTATATCCAACAGAATTCATAGAAAGCTGAACCAATGAATAAAGGCATGGGTACCCAAGTAATTGCATCAGATTGGGCTTTAAAAGCCCGTAGGACAGTGGTGTATGCTTCTTGCTCAATATTGTGGATCTGGGTTTCCATGTCGTTTTGCACCCTAAGAAACGGACCAGAGCCTACAACTGCTGATCTTCCATTTCCAGAAGCATGGTCTGGTTGTTTAAATCTATTTTGATGGGAAGGAGGAAGATCATCATCTGTTCCTGCAGGTGTTTAAGACTTTGGAAATAAATATGCAGGCATTCTCTTTATTACAAAAGCCATAAAGTAGAGTCAAACAGAATAAAAATTTACCCACTACGTCCATTTCAATATGTGAAATATTAACTCATATCATTCATATGATATTTACTTCTATCATACAAACAATTATGACAACAGAGCAAAAACTATCATGGTTCATAGTTTACAATGCGCACATCAATTATGCCTACGACAGTTGAGGAGGACCTATGCTAAATATATATAATGCAACGGAAAATTTTGGGATTCACAGAGAAACACAGATAATGTAAAAAACACATGACGATACAGAATGCAAAGACAAAACACATCTAGTACATGCTTTTTGCTCTTTTATTTTGTATCTCGTTTGAATCATTTTTCTTTGGAAGAGAATGAAATAATCATATACATAGAAGTAATAAGAAAAATACTATAAATCATCATTAGTGTTCACTTCTAGGATTTAGAACACATCATATGTGAAACCAAACTTCAAATCTTTGAAGTCAAGACCACAATTAGTATGTAAGACCAAAACCAGGTTTAGCAAAAATGTGGGGATGAAATGAAGTTATTCAAGCCACTTGTTTGCTTTAGAACCTACCTGCTTAATATTGTAAGCCAAATAAAACCAAAAGAACACTATTTTTCTCATAAACATCAAGAACAGTGAAGAATCAACAATATATTATTCAAAACAACTGCTAATTAGATGCCAGGATCCTAATCCCCTGGCCCAATCTAACCAAATTCATTCTAGTCACCATTTATCGAAACACCTCCAACATGAAAGAGCAGCTGTAGTTATTCTAAATATTGAGTTCACATCTCAAATGAGAAGCCACAATGTAGCAGTTGCTGGGAACAAACCATCAACTTGCAACAACAGCAGCACCATGCCAAAAAGGTATCTTCACGAATCAGAGGTGCTATTGAACTCCTGTGTCATTATAGTATAGACTCTACCAAGTTCAATTAATGTAAGAAGATGACATAAACAGAACTAAATTAAAAAAACCCGATTCGTCAGAAGCTAACCACACAACCCACAAAGGCCAAAGTCTCCTAAAAACCACACACCACAATACACACACAAAACCCAGAAGGAGAAAAAAAAATCAAATTTTTGACATGACCCACCACTGCTATCGGAGAGATCAAGCTCCATGGAGGTCCACAAGCGTCAAAATCACAAAACCGACCAATCAAATTGTTGAAGTAGAGGAGCTCCTCACTCCTCAGCGACTGAGAAAGGAGAAGAATTGGGACAAAATGGGAGGCAGCGAGGGAATGAATGAACAATCGAATTCAAGGGATGGAGGCCAATAGACCGCGATCAATTGTCTCACTTTCAGGCTTTGAGCGCAGTGCCTGTGAACGCATGAGCCTTTGGAATTTTTCAAGAGGTTTGGGGTCAATTTTGAATTTTAGTATAATGTAGGTAGGAGCAACACAAATATCTAATTAATACTGACTTTTGTTGGATAAAATCACAATGACTTTTGTTGGAATTATAATGACTTTTTTTTTTTTTCAATTAATAGAATTTTTGTATATTGCAATGAAAAGATTTTGTACTCATGTAAAAATACAGAAAAGTGTTTATTGAGTTATTCTATCTCTTTCAATCAAACTAATCATAACTAAGCACTTTAAATTTAATTACATTAATAAGGATGACTAGAGATGGGATGAGTTGAACTTGATTAAACTAATAAGGTGATTCTTTTTCATAATATGTTTTTCCTCTAGATTGAAAAACCATCTCGCCTTATAAATATCATGAGAGTTGAACATTATTTTTTATTAATGAGAGTTGAACATAAACTCTCAGTTAATGAGGTTCGATGTCCATGTCATTTAACTTCGTCATCGTGTAGTAGGTGCAGAGCCACGGTGGAGACCATTTCTTACTGTTTACGAGATTGTCCTAGCTCTCGTATGGTTTGGGAGAGTTATAAGGTTCTGCAACAGTTGTTGAACGAGAATAATCATGTCATTTGGATGAAGGAGTTGTTGTCGCAGTCTAAGCAGGCTCTATATGAGAGCATTTCTTTGGTGGCTTTGGCGATCGAGGAACACAAAAGTTCTTAGTGATGACAAGTGGAGTATTTTTTACATTCGAAGTCAGGCGCAGGCTGATTTGCAGGTGCTGAAGTGTAATTCCTCCAATGTAACGCGCCCTTTGCGTTTTATCCAGTGGGAGTGGCCAAGCCATAGAATTGTAAATTTAAATGTTGATGTTAGTTCCTTCAGAAACCCAAGACCAGCGAGTTTTGATGGTATTTTCAGGGGATTGGAATGGGCGTTGGTTACTTGGTTGTCGATGACATATTGGAATTGCCAGGAATCTTGAAGCTAAATTATATGCCCATGGTGTCCGCATCGCTTAACAACGAGGGTATAGAGCTATTTGTTGCGAGAGTGATTCGATGGAGGTTATCCGACTTGCCAAGGAGATTGATCCGGTGGACCTTAGTTATCATTGTTATCAAGTTGTTATTATGGAACTTAGAGATTGGTTGTATCGTGACCAAGATATTTCTTTGAGTCACACTCTATGAAAGGCAAACTCATGTGCGAATTTTTTGGCTAAAGTTAAGGTGTTAGAGACTAATAATCTAGTCATTTTGACTAAGCCTCCTGCTCGGCTCAACTCCCTCTTCTTTAGAATGACAATAGGGAAATTCTCTATGTAAAATATGTAAAATTGTAGTTTCTTTCTCTTACTTCTTATTAGTATAAAAATAAAACCACTTTGGTATACTAATAATGGTTAGGGTGGACCCTCATATTTCTCACATTTTCTTTGTGGACGATGTGTTTTATGAACAAGTAAGCGTGATAAGAGGGGTTTTAGATTTAGTATTTAACAATTAAGGCCAAAGAATTATTTTCAATCAATTTTGTATCTTATTTCCAACGAATGTTTGTCATACTTGTACTCATAGAAAATAATTGAGTGCATTCCACCAAAATATTATTGAGTGCACTATTTTGAGTTTAGTTTAATCTAAATTTAGGTAGATATTTTGGAGTCCTCTTTTTTACACGAAAGAGGTTTCAAACATTAAGACCCCGTTTGGTATAATCATATAAGATAAGATATGATAATATTAGATATAATAGTATAAGACTTGATAGTATAGTATAAGAATACATTGTATAAATTTATATATTGTCATTTGTTTAGTGCGTCACATATAGTTATATGATTTTATCATATTCAATCTGCACAATATCAATTTATAACTAATACTAAAATAAAAAATAAATAAAAACACCATTTTTTGAAGCATAACCTCTAATGACCATTTGAACAAAAAAAAATCAGATAAACAAAATGATATTCAACACTTTTGTCACGTCCCAACTTAGGACGTGACTGCACGTAGGGCAACTGTCCTACGGAATCTCTGACGTGACATACTAATCATGCATGAAATGCTCATAATGGTAAATAAATAGCTTTATTTATAAAAATATCTTTATAACATGACTGTTCAAATAATTGATATGGAATAAATACTGAGTTTACATAATGTCATGACTAAAATGAAATACATGAATACTAAATAAGGACCCTACCCTAGGATTCTGGAGCATGACTGTAAATAACTCGGGTAGTCCCCATTACAAAGCGAAGCTTATCACTGACGTTTGAAATCTTCTCTCACTGGATGAGGGGATTGTTCTTACTGTCCTCAGCAAAATCTGAATATGTTATCGACAGAGGGGTGAGTTGTCAACTCAGTGATAGGTACCTTGGTACCACTCAAATAACACTTACTGCATACAATATCATGGTATATAGGCACGTACATATATATTGAAGGAGCATGTACATCAACAAGCATATTACATAATTGATGTCTGTAAGCTGTAAGAAACTAAATGAACTGCACATACTGAATAAGCCAAAAGTATTGAATAACTGAGTAAACTGAATTAGCTACTTGAAAGCAAAAACTGGTCAATGTACGTATGCCCACGTCCCTTGCGAAGGAGCACAATTTAAGGGAGTCGTCGCTCGACCTCACTTCACCAGGATAAATCCGGGTAGTTCTGGTACGCACCCGACGTGGATATTTGTGAGGGTACGCATACCCTAAGTCTAAGGAGCCTTGCGCTCAGGGGTCTGGTATGGCATGCATGTCACATCTGAGGAGCCTTGCGCTCATATCTATCTACTGCTGGGTGTGCGTGACGAGGTCATAGGACCTTGTACTGTTCTAGATTATCTACCCTAGAATCTACTATTCGTGAAATCTTTTAGGGAGATTTCTTTGATTACCCATGTTGTTAAGCCTAAGGCTATTGATTATGACAAGTGTGTCTTACTTAAGCTAATCTTGTTTATTAGTCCGAACTTAAAGACTAAGGTCACGCACTTAGGACATGATTCCCAGGTAAGAGAGGTGCATCACAAACGAACTTCTTACGTATCAAGTCTTTCCTTAGCTAGAACCTACCCCTTGTTAGGGTCCTTGCCTTAACCAAAGTCTTTATTTAAAGTCTTAAGTATAAGCTTAACCAAGCATTTCTAAGGGATATCATGTCTAAGAGTCAAGGTCTTTATCCTAACATAGCATGGCATAGCATATTATGGTATGACATAAGCATAAACACATGACATATAAGCATGACATCTACTGAACACGCATATGAATAACTAAATAACTACTAGCATGCTATGACACAACTGACTCTATTGATGGACCATCGAAGTGGAACCATCAACACACCGGGACGGCCACTCACCTGGAATGTCGTGAAAAGGAGGAACGTTGGCACTTGAGGCTCCAAGCGGTGTGACGTTGGCACTTGGAAAGTCAATAAAACTACCATAAGAAACCCATAAAGAAATCTTTTAGTTGTAGGGTCCCATGGTAGCAATCTGGCATGGCTACGGCGTTCCAGCATCTTCATGGCATCCTGCGGACTATCGTGGGCCACCACCAACATGGTGGCGGCACCGTGGCCTACTATCTTATGCTATCCTAAAAAGGACTGGCTACCTACCTAGGTGAAGACCTTCTATCTTCACAAGAGGGAGATAAGAAAACAGAGCAGAAACTCGTTCTAAGAGAGTAGAAGAGTTTGAAGCTCTGAGCGAGTTGGAATGGAGGAGGAGAACTCTATTTATTGGAGAAGGGATGGCCAAAGAGGCGGCTCAGGCCCTCTCCTGGTCCAAAAACACGGAACTAGGGTTTTCTGGTCAACAGCGACGCGCTGGAGCATGCAATGGGCGCTGCAACGCCTTGACCTTGTCTGCTTAGCATCTCGCATGAGATGCACACGTCTCGCCGAGATGTGTCCCATTTTTATTTTTTATTTTTTTAGGGATCGTCACAACTTACCACATTAATTATTGTAAAACATACAAACTTTTTCACCAAAATCGAAAAGGGTTTATTGTAGAGCTTAAAAAACAAATGATCCATAACAAAGTTATCAAATTTTGTATAAACTCAAATCAATAAAAAAAAGTTATTTTTTTTTCCAAAAATGTGTTTTTATTTCTTTGAGCCAAATTGATAATTAGAAAAGAAAATGAACATGAGGTTTGTGAGTAGTTTTTGAATTGATATGTGCAGAATTTTTTACTTCTATGTGTTTTAAATTATCAAAAGATATTGAATTTAAAGAAGAAACAAAAACAGAGATAATAGCCAAGAGAGAGAGAAAGATAATACAATGATGATGCTTAATGATTATACAATGATGAAAAGGGAATGAGGAAATAGTTAAAAATAATTTAAGATTGAGTAAAAAAAATAATGTTATCAGGTTTAATCAGATCTCAAAAGACATGATAAGTTAATATAACAATCATAGGATAAAAATAGATAAGACCGTATAAAGTTATATTATTTTATGTTACACTAAACATACGATAAAAATTAATTTTATAATATTAATTAATATTATCATGTCTTATACGACGTAACAAACAAGACATACATGTATCATTGATTGAATGATGTGCAAAGAAATGGGTGGAAGAATCAATCTCTATAGGAAACATAATAAGCTTTTTAAAAAAATGTTTATCTTAGTTATATTTTTAAGTATAATTTTTTAAGAGCTTTAATTTATAATTATAGGAGAAGGCTTGAATGAACTTAGATCAATGTGATCCATGACGCACTTTGACAACAAAATAAGGTGTATCATGAACTTGTGTGTTTGTAGTGATTGAGATGTCAAAAAAGTTTATCTATGGTTGAAACTATTCACTCAGTTTTACTTGCTACCAATTGACACCTTCTCATAATGGCTTTTCTATTTTTTGTCCTAGTAGATTTATTTTTTCTGTCAAAGTTCAAGAAAACCATTAAGTAGTCATTAATCATTAATTAGCTTCAACATAAAAAAAAAAATCACAAAATAACTTTATTACATGTTTACTAGTCATTAATTATAAATTATCTAAGTTTATGAATTAAAAACACAAATGTGGGCCCGCTCATTTGTCTTTGCTAGGTTACAACTTACGTGAAATGGATTTATGATTTTTAAAATTACAAAAAAAAAATTGATTTTCCCAACCCAAACTATAAAGTGGCGAAGAACACTTAATGAGAGGCGAATAATATGAATAGTGTCAGCAGAGAGGTGGGGTTTGTCGAGGGACTTTGAGTGAGTAGAGGATGAGAAATTTGTGCAGTGGTGACAAGTACTGCAATGGATTGAAATAAAAAATGAACTTTTTGGGACTGTAGCAACGACACTTCACCATGGATGAGATTTTGGGCTTCTCTACTGCTACTGCCAAAATTCTCACCAAATCCAAGCCGCAAATGATAAATAGACATTATTGAATGATGAATTTGGATTTGGATCTGGATTGTCGAGGTGACAGGTGAGGGATGATGGCTTCACGGTGGGGAGCAAGAACCACAAAAGCAGGCGATGGTGAGTGCAGGGAGCAATGTTGGGGGGGGGGTGTTGCATGATGACTCGAAGGAAATTGGTTGTTGTTAGTTGAAGTCGAGGGGGGTTGACAACCCCACCATGCCAGATATGAGGCATCAAATGAAGGTGAAAAGACGGTGGCGGGATGGATGGTGGAAAGTAGTGAGTTTCGATTTCAGTTTTAATTAAATGAATAGTGTGACCAACAAGCTTTTACTGACAACTCACACCTACAACCGGTTTGGGTAGATCTCATTAATTGATGGTCCACTATGGAAAGCAAGATGCATCACTAACTAAAATTCTAGGGTGCACCTAAGCCTTCTCCATAATTACAATATCTTTTTAATAAAAATTACACATTCTTTCACTTGTTTTAGAAATGAAACATTCCAAACTTTAAAAGAAAAATATTTTATCTTATTTTAAAAAATATTTTTTTAAATTATATTTTAACACGTATTATTTAAAAAATGTGCTTTTTTTAGAAATCCAAATTGGCCTTATATAGTGTAGATTATGAAGCCTTCAAATAAAAATTGTGCAATGGCTGATCATATTCGCAAACAATTTATTTGGGGAGTTTATTAAGAAATTAATTAAAAAACTAAATAAATAACCAGGCACAAAAAGCAGGCGAGGAAAAAAATGAGAAATCTCTAAGATATCTGTTTGCAATTTGTTTTTCAATGCAATTCGCTATTATTTGTGATTATTTAGATAAAATCACCACAATTTAATAAATTTTTGTAGAAACATCACAATGTGATATTTTCAATCTAGGATTACCACAATCAGGTACATTTTCCTAGTGTTTATGAGTCAAAGTTACGAGGCGTAAGTATAAATGTGATGATAAAGAGTTTCCTTGATATTAGAAGAATCCAAAGCCTCAAATGCTTTGAGAAGAATAACTCAGGTATGGTCAAAGTTTAAACATAGGTTAGGGGATGGTAAACCAATGACGATCCATGGAGATCATTGCCTCTCGTGAAATCCATATAATGAGTATAATGGACAAACCATGTTTATTGTGAAACAAACTGTTTGGGATTGAATAATTAGAGGTCTAATCTACCTTTTAATTAAGACTTGATTATAAGTCATCATCACTTTGTAATTTGGGCCCAATGCTATCACATGGATGGCCATTATGGATGACACTGCGAGGCCTAGCATCCATGAGAAAGGGCTTTGTGGTCAAAATTGAGAACTATATAAGTATGTGGATCGATGACATTAGGAAAACACAATCGCCTTGTGAAGAGAGAATCTCTTTTAATGAAGTCGTCAGGAAAGTTCGTTGGACGAATCGGTCAAGGTAGCGATGCGCAGACGCTACACTCTACAATAACTTAGGCCGAGATAGGAAAAACCCTTTTTAAACCTAGCCAAAAGGCACTTTAACCTTAGACATAAAAGGAACTTGTGACCTGACGTTGCTACTATTGGACATAGAAAAATGCAAGACATCCTTTGCATCATCTAAAGTGAGTTGTCATCATCAATTCAAGTTGAAGAGAGTTGGAGGTTTAAGGGGGAAAAGAAGGAGGGGAAAATAAAAGAATAAAAGGAAAATGAGGGAAAAAAGAAAGGAGACTCAAATAGATGGAGGGGAGGGAGAATAGAGCGACACCTACCCATAAAACTCATCCTCTCAAACACCTCCTAGACATGGAAAGACATGAAAAGAGGGAACCCACAAATCACTAGATTTAAAAACACCGTATAAAGTGTATCGAGGTATGATCCTCGGGACAAGCCAGATACTGGAGCTTCTCTGCAAGTGGTGGGACTTCGATATTGAAAGTCGCGTGGGTACCTACAAGGACTTTGATGTTCAAGTCAATAAGAGAATGAGGTGATGGAGTAAGCAAGAGTGAGTTGGATCTGTACCTGGGGTGTTGCTAGGGGTTAAGTACCTGCGTGATATCCGAGTGTTGCGGGTTGTTCCGCGTGGTTTAATGGGAGGGGGGATGTCTCAGACCGTGGGTCTCGCTGGGGAGAGAGCATCTCAGGTCGCGTTATCGTGTTGCTGGTTGTTCCGCGTGATTTGGTGGGGGGAAGATATCTCGGCCCGTTACGTTGGCTTGCTAGAGAGACACTATGATTGGGTCGGGTTGCTCCACGGAACGATTTGGTCGGGTCAGGTCAGGTCACTCCACGGATCCTTGGGTCTAGGCCATGAGAGTGAGCCTTTATGGTTCAGTCTATAACATAAAGTATCACATAAGAAACTATAGAGAGAAAAAAGAGAAGAATCCTAAAAGTTGAACACCCACTAGAGCTATGACATTTGATAAAATTACAGTGACAAGTCTTTAAATCATCCTCTAGACAACCTTCATGGTGTTGTTTTCTATTTACCACTCGTGTCCACGGCTTTGCACAATTCCCTCACTCAATTCATTTTTCACATTTTCCTCTAAGTTTACAAACTTGATTTCCGATCCAAAACACAAACAAATGTGCTAACAAATTAACTAAGCATGGTCGTAATCTTTCAATAGGTATTGTATATTTTGATAGAATGACTAGTTTTATTTCCTTAGATTGTGTGTTGTTGATGTTCCCGGTCACAACATGCAGGACCAAGAATGGATAGATTTAATGTGTTATAGACTTAGCCCCCCCAAAATACACACACACACACACACACACACACACACACACTCTCTCTCTCTCTCTCTCTCTCTCTTAAAAAATAAATGCTTATTATATCTATAATTGAGCTCTAAAGATTGGAGAAAATCAGTCACAGTCGTACACAAAAAATGGAATTCTAATGAAACTTGTTCGCGAGTAATTCTTATAGGGAACACTGTTATCTGAACACGCGTAGAAGGTGAGAGAAGCGCTTTGAGGGAAGCTCCAATGCTTGGACAGAAGCTTCGGGTTCCTCTTGGACAGAAGCTCCAACTGGGTTTCTCACTTAGAGATAGTACGATGATAGGGTGTACCTGTAAAGTCATTCCGACACTCAAGTAAATACAAATATTAGGTGAATTCTCTAGAAAGGGAATGTGTAATACCTGATGATCTAAGGTCATGTGCCTTATATATGAGTTAGGATGCTAATATAGAGATTAAGCGAGGAGACTTCGGATAACCGTTACTCCAACTTATCTTTTCCTGTTTATCTAGGAGTTAGTTGCGGATTGGGGAGGAAAAGTCGCGACTACCTTCTTTTAACTTTGTTGGGCCGGACTGGACCTAGAGTTTTGGGCTTTTGACCTTTTCTTCCTCTAGGCGTTATAAAACTCTTTCTCTTTGAGCCAGTGTGACCAGGTGAGGAGAGCCTCTCCTACTCCTTAGTGGGATGAGGGCTCTTTGAGTCTTTTAAGGAATGTGAGTTTCTCTCCCCTTTTAGAGGGTTAGAGCTCGTCGGATCCCGGTCTTTAGCCTATAACAAAACCAATTATGGATGGGTAGTGGATATTGAAAATTGTTAAAACTAATTCTCATAGACCATTTAAAAATTAAGCGGCATGTTATTATGTATTATTGTTTGGTACATATGTAATTAATTATGCATGTATTAGTTTTGATAAAATGTAATTATGTCGTATGATGCCAATATATTTTGCATGTTAATTGTTATGTAGGGGTATTAAAAATAGAGTCCTTACCGGAAGGAAGGATAGTCAACAAAACAAATAGGAACGCGATGGTAACGCTGCTGATGAGTACCTTCGCCCATTTCCCTCTTTCTCTCTCACCCAAAGCAGCCGCATCCTCACTCTCTTCCTCTCTCCTCAGACGCGCCACCCCCAATTTCCATTTATACCCTCGCTCTCCTCGTATTATTGCATGCCGCCCAGCTTCGTCATCATCCATGGATGAATTGTCGTCCTCCTCCTCCGTCGACACCCTCACCGAACACCTGTCCAATCACAGCCTCCAATCGACGAAGCAGCCCTCGCTGAAGCTCGAACATCTCAATTGGGATCATTCCTTTGTTAGAGATTTGCCCCCCGATCCTAGAACAGATGCCTTCCCTAGAGAGGTTATTTTTATTTTAAAACCCCCTTTTTAATCAAATTAATTTTGTTTTTACTGTAGTAGATCTTGTAATTCTTTTTTGTTGAACTTGTGATGGGCGTTTTGCTAATGTAGACAATGTAGTAGTCTGCATTGAGTAGTTCTCTTTGTTAAATCCGCGGATACTGAATGGAAACGAATTTAGGTTTTCGATTTTCTCCTTTCCTTCCTAAGCCAAAAGGAAGTAGGTGTGAGCTGATGGGAAGAGAAAGAGAGAGCGATGAAGAAGCACAAAACGTGAATAGATTTAGTTCGGCGAAATCAGGTTTTTAATGTATTTGTCATTTTTCAGGTGTTGCATGCTTGTTATACAAAAGTATCACCCTCAGTTGAGGTAGACGATCCTCAACTTGTGGCATTGTCGGAGTCAGTTGCTGACCGGCTTGATTTGGACCACAAAGAGTGAGTCATCTTTACCTTATGTTATGGATTTATGTTCATGTTAGAATAGATGATTGAGATCCCCATTTTCCAAATGCCATAGCCTCACAGTTCTTAGCAAGTAGCAACATCTGGTGTGTTTCGTGCTACGGGCCCTTCTATAACCACATTATTATTAGCCACTAAATCAAGCAATCTTCTAGTGCTTTCCTATCCCATCCTTGAGTTTTTAGATTGATATTGAAAATTTCCATTTCATATAAAACGATAACTGGAATGTATCATAAGAGATCCTTGCTCTCTTTTGTGCTATAAAGGGGCCATTTATCAGAAACTGTATCTTTGTATTTAGCAAGCCACTAATTTCTGATGGTCATGTTTATTCACTAAAACATCTGAATAATTTGTGTGCATATAGTATTTGTATTGAAGCTTTTAATTTTGAATGATCTGGTTGTCTTCACATCACACACCAATAGTTTTTGTTTCCGTATCTCTTGGACACAAAAATCATGTGCCCAGGTTTACTTTCGCAGAGCTTGACTTTAGTTACTGACTATTCTTGTGTTTGAGTTTTAGATTTGAAAGGCCAGATTTCCCCCTTATATTCTCTGGTGCATCACCTTTGGTTGGAGCGTAAGTGTTGTACATATGTCAGCAGCTTTTTTTGCTGGTTAGTAATGCTCCAGTTAGTCATGATTTAGCTTCTGCTATACAGGTTGCCTTATGCTCAGTGCTATGGTGGACATCAATTTGGCATGTGGGCTGGGCAGTTGGGTGATGGTAGGGCAATTACGCTTGGGGAAATACTGAATTCAAAGTCTGAAAGGTGGGAACTGCAACTTAAAGGTGCTGGGAAGACTCCTTACAGTCGGTTTGCTGATGGCCTTGCGGTGCTACGCAGTAGCATAAGGGAGTTCCTTTGCAGTGAAGCAATGCACCACCTTGGGATACCAACAACCCGTGCCCTTTGTCTTGTGACCACTGGGAAGCTGGTCACTCGAGACATGTTCTATGAGTATGCTCACTGAAATTTCAATAATGCTGAATTTTTTCATATGTACTTGATTTACATTAATCTTAATGCCTCTAGCTTGTGGTAGTTTATGTAAAAAAGTTCCAGCCTCTGAAGAATTAGATGATGACCAAGTTCTTATTATACAATCTTAGGCTTTATTTTAATTTTACATGATGAAAAACTGGATTTGGAGATTGAAATCTTCAGTTTAGAAGAATGTTTTTCATGAATATATTTGTAATAATATCACACATGCAGTGGCAATCCAAAGGAAGAACCTGGAGCAGTCGTTTGCAGAGTTGCCCAATCTTTTCTGCGTTTTGGGTCATACCAATTACATGCCTCCAGAGGTAATGAGGACCTAGGTCTTGTTCGTGATTTGGCAGACTATGCTATCAGGCACCACTTTCCTCATATTGAGAACATGAGTAAGAGTGAAAGCTTATCTTTTACCACTGGTGATGAAGATCATTCTGTCGTGGATCTTACCTCAAACAAGTATGCAGGTAAGGAAATGAGATGTTACAGTCTGTCCCAATATTCAATTAGTGAATCTGGATTAAACTGCTCCCTGCATCATATGTGATATCAAAGTATGTTGTAAAAATGGCTGGGTAGAAGTTATGTGGCGGTGTTTCTCTGCTTATATTATTTGGTATCTGCTGCTAGGGGATCACAGCCTCTCACCTTTATAATTCTAGTTGAGGTTATGCAGCTTTGGATCACAGGAAACAATTATAATCTGCACCATATATTTCAGTGCTCAGATTATAATTTGCACCATATAATTTGCACCATGTATTTATGAAAAGAAAAGAATAGGAAAGTTTATTTATTTATTTATTTTTATACATAGACATTTCTCAGCAGCTTTTGTCATATTATATCTTATAAGGTCATTTTATATGCGTGCTTGAATGGTAATTTGGCTCCTTCAAAACTCAGACACTAACACTGATTCTGTTATGTTCACTTGTTCATTTTTATGGAATGTTATATTTAGTTACTCTTTTGGGAAGTTTTACAAGTAAAATTGTAATTTTGATTATCTATCTCTTATTATTATTTTTTCCATGATATTCTATGTCAGCATGGGCGGTGGAAGTTGCTGAGCGTACTGCTTCTTTGATTGCCAGATGGCAGGGGGTTGGTTTCACTCATGGTGTGCTGAACACTGATAACATGAGCATTTTGGGTCTTACTATTGATTATGGTCCATTTGGCTTTTTGGATGCTTTTGATCCTAGATATACCCCAAATACCACAGATCTTCCAGGTAGAAGATACTGTTTTGCAAACCAGCCTGACATTGGTTTGTGGAACATTGCACAGTTCACAACAGCCCTATCAGCTGCTCAATTAATAAATGACAAAGAAGCTAACTATGCCATGGAAAGGTAATAGTAAAACTTCTGATATCTTTTTTCCCTTGGATTAGAAATAGATGTGAATTGCTTTTAAACTTCTCCATCGGTTCGTTTCAGATATGGAACGAGATTCATGGATGATTATCAAGCTACAATGACCAAGAAGCTTGGCCTCCCTAAGTATAATAAGCAGCTGATCAGTAATCTTCTTAGTAATATGGCTGTTGATAAAGTTGATTACACAAACTTCTTCCGTACACTTTCAAATATTAAAGCAGACACAAGCATTCCTGATGATGAGTTGTTGGTCCCGCTGAAGTCAGTACTATTAGATATGGGTAAGGAGCGTAAGGAAGCATGGACCAGTTGGTTGAAAGCATATATACATGAGGTACAGACTACAGTAGCTTTGTGCATTTTTTGTGTGATTATATTGCACTTCTAGAAAGTAACAAAATGAACAATAAATGCATCTAAGCTGGTTACGCATCATTAATAAAACTTACCTTACTAATATAATTTTAATTAGCACGTCATTCAATCAACTGGGAGAGATGTCTTGTGCTTTTGTCATCTCACATGATTGGTTGGGGTAATGTTTTGCAGCTCTCTACCAGTGGCATTTCTGACGAGCAGAGGAAGGCATCAATGGATTTGGTGAATCCTAGATTTGTTCTGAGGAACTATCTATGCCAGACTGCAATTGATGCTGCAGAAATAGGTGATTTTAGTGAAGTCCGTAGGTTGCTCAAATTACTGGAGCATCCTTTTGATGAGCAGCCAGGAATGGAAAAGTATGCGCGCTTGCCCCCAGCTTGGGCATATCGACCAGGTGTATGCATGCTTTCTTGCTCTTCATGAGTTCTCTGCCTGCTCAGGTAGACCACCATATATTCCAGATACCAGAAATAGGAGAAAATTATTATAAAAAAAAAGGAAAAAGAAAAGAAAAATTAAAGCACAGAAAATAGGAATTAAGAAAACAAAAAAGAATAGTGTGTTTGTACTTTGTATTGTATATGGTAGTCAAATTCTGCTGTGTTAATGGACGAGGGAAAATGTAGTCGTCACATGTATTTGTTTCATTTAACGAGTTATGGCTGCTTTACATTTTAATGACCGTTGCTTTATTTACGTAGCCTTTTTCGTTTTCTGTCCCAACTCCCAAGTATTATTTGATGTGTGCAATTGGAAACATCGTAATCAATTCCAATTCGCTAGTGGTGGAATGGTTTGTTTTTATTTAACTTTGATAAAGTTCAGTGATTACTTATCCAGATTTAAAAGTTGATGGGGTTTATTCAAAAATTATTTACCTATGAACAAACTACTGCTGTGAAAACATGTCTTATACATTTAGGGGGAAAATTCAGCAATGAAATTCAAACAAAGAATAGACTTAGAAAATGAGATGTTTTAGTTTTTTGGTACATCGGAAGAATAAAGAAAGAAAATAGTTAATGAAAACTACACTAGAATCACAGTTTCTTTTGGTAATATGAAACGGAACCGATTTGATTCTATTTAGGGTCTGTTTGGTTTAACTTGTGGAAGAATTACTTTTACAAGAATTAAGCTTGGAAAATTACTTTTAGAGGGATTAAGTTTGAAGAGTTGATTTATATTTGGTTAGGATATTTCAAAAGTAAGTTTGACAGAACTATTTTTGTTTGGATGAGATAAAATAAAAATACTTTTGATGATCAAATTACTAATAAGGACATAATATAATTTAAGATAAATTAATATTGAGGAAAAAACCCAAAATTAGAAAAGAGCTCAAACTAAGAAGAAGAAAAAAACTTAAAACAAAATAAGTAGTGCAGAGCGATGGATTAGGTTTGTGAAGATTAGAGATTTCTCTTTAGGAACACAGATTTTATAGGATTATAGTTTGGGGATTGAGCGACGGTCGTGGATTGGAGACAAAGGACGACCTTCAATGGGCTTTGGATTGTGATCTTTGTGACGCTGGTAAAGACAATGGTGCTTGGGTCGCCGTTAGTGGTGCCGTGGTTGTCGCTGTCTTCTCGTGCAGCTTGAAGAAATGGTGAGGAATGGGTTGGTAGTGATGTGTTTTGGTGGGTGAAGAGAGTGATGATGACAATGGCGGAAGAGAATTGTGAGAGGAGAGTATGAGAAAGGGAGAGGTGGGTGGGATAGTGTTTTTTAAGGTTAAAAATATAAATTTATATTTTCAATTTTAATATACAACTGAAAAATATCATTTCTCTATGTTGAGTAAACTTAAGTTTGACCTTTCTCAAAATTACATTTGAGGATTCAAAAGTTAATTAAACATGATTGTTAATATATGTTATCATTTTTAGGTTGATTAAAATGCAAAAACTGCAAATCAAACAAACACTTAACTAGTTAGCAGGTTCAACTAGTTACAAACAAAACAAACCATGGTTTCAAGAGTTTCCAATAGGAAATCCATGCGCACACAAGGATTAATTACCTGACATGATGAAGGCACAAGTGGTTCTTGATATTAAAGTGTCGCTTATGTTTTTGTTTTTAAAGATCAAGGATGAATTAAGCTAATTTTTCATTACTAAATCTATTTTATTGTCCACACTATTAATAATGACCAAATTAATAAGAGTTGATTTTTTTTTTTCTGATCTTGAATCGAGTAAAATAAGTTGAAAATTGATGTTCTAAATTAATATTACACTTAGGATATTAGCACCAATCAACCAGGGTAATCAATTTAAACAATTTTTTTAAAAAAAAATATCAAACCCCCTAAAACATAAATAAATCTTGAATGAATATACCCATTTGCACACATTTAAAATGGAAGAGATTTCAAAGTTAAATTAATATATATTTTATGACTATCTTAACAAGAAATTCACCCAAAAAAAAACACTCTTTACAAGAAATTTTTATACTTTTGGTACATAACAAGAAAGTTTATACATAAATAAATGAAATTGATTCACAAAATATTTGTTTGGAATTCTTGTTTTGAAAAATAAATGTTTTGATATATTTTTTGAACTTCTTGAGACAATATTCCAAGTCACTAACTTTGCCCTTGATTATGAGAGGACAAAACCTTGGACCGAAAAATAAAAAATAAAAATCTGTTGATGGAAGCCCCGTAACATTCCCTAATAAATTGGCGCACTAGAGATCAGGTTCCCGTGTTCTAACTCTCTCTTCCTTTGGCGGCTAGGGTTCCCCCCCTTCGCTTCCTTTTGCAGCAGCTCATCTCTCTCTCTCTCTCTCTCTCTCTCTCTCTCTCTACGCCCTTCCTATCTGTGATTACGATGGAATTATTGATGAGAAGATAATAGGATTTGGACTTTTTTGGGTGCTAATAATAAGGACAAGTTTGGGGGTTTTAGGTATTTGGCGTTCCCGAAAATGGCGACCATGAACCCTTTTGATCTGTTGGGTGACGATGCCGAGGACCCTTCTCAGCTCATCGCTACTGAGCACCTCAAGGCCGCTGCTGCCGCCGCCGTCGCTGCCAAGAAGCCTTCCAGTCGTGCCGCCCCGACTCAGCCCACCAAGCCAGCTCAGCTTCCTACCAAGCCACCCCCTCCTTCTCAGGCTGGTTCGTTCCCCACCCCCCTTTTTCTTCTTTCCATGTCTCCTTATCAATTATGATTTTTTATTCTCAGGTTTCTGTTTTTTTTTTTCACTGTCATTTTTGGTATTATTGGATTTAATTGTCCTTCTGGGTTTCGTTTGTGGCACATTCATTGCTGGAGTAGATGTTGAAAGGAATCTGCTTATCGTATACTTTTAGATGGGAAATGTGGAATTCTGACATGCGTGCTGTTTTTTTTTTTTTAATCCTTTCTCAAACTTTTGTAAATTTGACTTCATGGTTTTCATTTCATATAATGGCATTTCCCATGGTTTAGTGATTATTCTGATATGTTTTCTTTCTATGGAAGGCGTGCGTCGAGTTTGCATGAGCGGGTGAAAACACTTTTTGTTTTTGCCCGTGCTTTTGATAATTTCTTAATTGGTTTAAGGTTTCAATAAAGTTGAACAATGGAAGTTGGTTATAGTAACATCTTTTGAAGAAGACTTATAACAGATCAACAGATACTTACATGTAAGTATGTTAAACTTATATTTGCTGTATGGTATAGTGCAATGAATTTTTTCTACTGGAACTTTGAAGTCCTTCAAAATGGTGGAAGATGCAGTTCGAACTAATGCTTCATTAGTAAATTAGCTTGTATTAAGAATCCTTTACATTATTTTTAATATTGATTGATTCTGCAATATTAGATTAGGAAATTTACTGCAATGAGAGGTTAATCACAAGTTTTGAAGACCAACGTTTCCTTCGTAAATTTTTCTTTTGTTTCAGTTAAGCTTATGCTTATATTTTGTCTGCTATCCCAATTCCTGAGTGGTCTTTGTGTCAATGATGTTCATTTTCATGGTTTATCTCCTGTTTTGTTCACTTTTTTCTCTCTCTTTTTTTTTTTGGGTTGTGATAGTGAGGGAGGCAAGGAATGAAACTTCTCGTGGGGGCCGTGGACGTGGATATGGTCGCGGTCGTGGTGCTGGTGGTTTCAATCGTGACTCTTCCAATGATGAGAACTCATTTGCTGCCCCTGCTGGTCAAGGTGCTCCTGAAGGTGACACTTGGAAGCGTGGTCCTTATCGTGGTAGTCGTGGGGGGCGTGGCGGTTTCAGCAATGGAGAAGGGGGTGAAGATGGGCGCCCGCGAAGAGGATTTGAACGCTGCAGTGGGACTGGACGCGGGTGATTGTTATACTTAAGACTATTTACTTGGTTGTTAAGTTTACTTTTGGATCTCTATCGATCTTATGTATACTATTTGCAGAAGTGAATTCAAACGTGAAGGTGCTGGCAGAGGTAACTGGGGAACTCAAACTGATGAATTTGCTCCGTAAGAACTACTTTTACAACTCTGCTCTATAGTAGTTCTGATTACAACACTTTGCACATGGATTCTGTTTTATTCTATTTTCATGAATTCTGCTGTTGTGAATTTCTTTTCTTCTTTTGAATTTTACTTAGGCCGACTGAGGAAGTGAATGAAACTGTAAACAATTTGGGTGATGAGAAGCCTTCTGGTGAGGAAGATATTGCAGCAGATGGAAACAAGGAGAGTCCTGCCAACGGAGCTGAAGAAAAAGAACCTGAGGATAATGTGATTGTCCTATTTTATTTCAAGTGTTTTGATTTTCCCTTTTTCTGCTTGGTTTATATTGTGTGGGTTTTATGTTTGAAAATATCACTAGACAAACAGAAGATTTATCTCGTCACTGGGATGGTGTGACTACTGTGCATGTTATCATGGATGTAAAGCAGCTTAATAGTTATTAGAATGTTTTATAGGTTGTCAAATGAATGATAATTCAATAAAATTTGGCTTGGGTTGTCTGCTAATGGTTATCTCACTGGGCTTGGTTTGGCTTATCTATAGGAGATGACTCTGGAGGAATATGAAAAAGTACTAGAAGAGAAAAGGAAGGCTTTGCAAGGACTTAAGGCTGAAGAGAGAAAGGTTGATGCTAAAGTTTTTGAATCCATGCAGCAGCTGTCAAGCAAGAAAGACAATGAAGACATCTTTATCAAACTGGTGAGAGTTTTTGGCTTCTCTTCTAGTTTTGTGGCTTTTTCATATTAAATTTGTAGTACTAATACCTGATGATATTATAACACTTCAACTTTTTCTTCTTTCTAGGGTTCGGATAAGGATAAGCGCAAAGAGGCTCTTGAGAAGGAAGAAAAATCCAAAAAGGTGTGACTTTTGATGGCTATCTTTAATTGCTGTTACATTCAAGAAAAAAATTCTTAATTTTTGGTTGGTTCATGGATGTCTGCAAGAAGTTTCTTGTTTTGCATTTACTGAGATTGGTTTTTTGGGACACGGCTTCACTTTTCGAACTTACTTTACTATTTCTGATATTCCTCAAAGTACTTGTTTTGGATTCTATTCTATATTTTCTTTTATATTGTTGTCAGTCTGACAATCTTCCCCTATTATAGTTTTTATTTTTAAAATGTTGCACTTTATTGCTGACATGAATATGAATTTTCGTTTTCCTTTCCTGATTGCATATTTTTTTTGACTGTATTTTTTTGTTGTTGATAGTCTGTCAGCATCAACGAGTTTCTGAAGCCTGCTGAAGGTGAAAGTTACTATAATGCGGGCGGGCGTGGTCGCGGACGTGGACGTGGCCGTGGTGGAAGAGGAGGTCATGGTGGCGGCTATGCAGCTGGCAATGAAAAAGCTCCTGCGATTGAAGATCCTGGCCAGTTTCCCACTTTGAAAGCCAAGTGAGATTTTCCAATAACGTGCTGACATTTTTATGTACCTTTTTCTCAATTTTGGTTCTCTGCTTTGAAGCAGGAGAAAGAACTATGGTTATTGGATTTCCTGTATCAGCAGGGTTATTTAATTTTATTACGTCTTTTAAAATGTAAATTTAGGTTGTTTCTTTATTTGACTCCTTGTTCCCTTATAGCCATTCCCAATTGTTATGATTTTCTTGAAATTTGTGGCTCATTTTTATCCTAATCATTTTAAACGTAAATTCAATCGAAGGACTTGTAATTTGTCCATCGCAATGTCTTCTTTCTTTATAGTGGATGACTCCAAGGACTTGTATAACGTTTGATTATATATAGTCTAGTCTAGTGAACATGATAAGCCTGCCTGTGGAGGAAAGTAAACGAGTAATTTCGATACAATAGACGTCGCATGCGTTGTAATGCATTACGAATATAGATGAACATTTATGACACGCACAGTCGGGAAAACTATCGCATGAATTGACCAAGGTTTTATATATATATATATATATATATATATATATATTTGTTGAAGACGGAAGGAGTTAGCTTCGCTTACAATTTTCTATGTCCTGCTCTCAAGGTTAAACTTAAGTAAATTCGTAGTTTTTTTTGTAAACTCGATTCATATACTCGGATTATAAACCTGTATGAATTTGTCTATTATTAAAAAATTATTTTAAAAATTATGCAATATAAACTTAAAATTTATAACTAATTACTTCAAATCTAAATTAAGCACTCAAAACTTTATTTACAATATTTAAGTTTATTATTTACAATATTCATAATTGAAAAAAAAAACTCAGTTAATTATATCAATAAAGAGGTTAACATCAAAAAATAAATTTATGGATAATATCAATAGAATGTATTTAATTTAATAATATATAAGACTAAACATAAAAATTATTTGTCTGACATATATATATATATTGTTAATTATAGTAAATAAAAAAATATCAATTCTACTAACGAAAGAAGAAAATAAATCTTTTTTAAGAAGAAAATGAATGACAAAATTTTTAATGAAAGAAAGTAAATATAAAATTGTTAGAATACGAAGGATTTAGATAAAAGTGCGCAATGTAGTGATAGTTGTTTTTGTGAAGAAAGAAAAAAATAAACGTAGTGTGGTGATGGTTGTTTCGTGAAGAGGACAAAATTGGAAAGTTGTGATGGCACCAGGATTCAAACCTACCACCTATGACACATACGAAACTAGACCATTCATCTTTGCTACTAAGCTACTAAGTTTTATATGAATTGAGTGAACATAAATATATATAACAGTTTCCGATTTGGTTTTGCTTGTAAATGAACTCGTGAAATCGTTGGTGAACTTACCAACTCGTGAAATGGTTGGTGAATTCGCGAGTTTGAACGAATTTACTCGAGTTCAGTCGAGTTTACATAAAAATGAGTTTACATCTGACTTAGCTCAATTTTAATATTTAAGATTATAAAATCAAATGAGTTTACGAATTAAGACTCGATTTTAATAATCATGCCACCCTTGTCATTCGTTCAATTTTAGTTGTAAATAGTTTCGTTTCGCGACTTTTGCGTGGTTTTCTAATTTAATATTTGTTGTTTTTAATTTTCATTTCCTTGTGTGGCGGTTACTTTTACACTTCTAACAATAAATTGACTTCCTCCATTTAAGGGAAAAGGTGTAGAAAAAATTGATAAGGCCCGTAAATGATGACCCTTAATTCAAGAAATCAATTTTGATGAGAATGAGAATGTTGTAAGTTATAAAAAAAACAATCATATTTTTAAAAATCATTTTTGTGCAAAAATTTAAGGCTAGTTTACGAAAATTAATCTGTGATAAAAATGTTTCTTTATAACGAAAATGATGCGACAATTGACCTATAAATCATGACCAAAAATCAATTTTGACTAGAAAGAATATTGTAGATTACGAAGAATAAAAAATTTTAAATCCATTTTTGAACAAAAAAAAATTCAAGGCTATGTATATAGTCTATGAAAAAATGACCATTAATAAAAGCATTTCTTCATAATGAAAAAGACAAGGGTATAACTTATAAATAATACGCATTACTCAATGAAACTAGATTTTAAGAGAAAGAGAAGGTTATAGGCTTAAATTTATATTTGCGAAAATCATTTGAAATCAAATTTGACGAGAAAGAGAAGGTTGTAAGTTATGAAAAATTCATATTTTAAAAAGTTATTTTTGTGCAAAAATTTAAGGTTATAACCTATAAAATTGACCATTAATAAAAAAAGATTTTTTATAACAAAAAAACATAACAACAGCTTATAAATGATGATTTTTTTCTCAAAGAAATTAATTTTGATGAGAAAGAAGGTTGTAAGCTATGAAAAAAAATGCAAATTTCTAGAATCCATTTTTGAGAAGATGATTAAAGGCTATAACTTATGAAAAATGACTATTAATAAAAAAGTTTCTTCACAATGAAAAAGATAAGAGTATAATTGATAAATGAAACCCATTACTCCATGAAACTAGTTTTGAAGAGAAAGAGAAGGTTATAAGCTAAATGCTTATTTTCGAAAATGATTTTTGAACATAAATTCAGGCTATATTATAGCCTATAAAAAATGACCATTAATACAAAAATTTATTTACAAAGAAAAAGACAAGGCTATAATATATAAATGATGAACATTACTCCAAGAAATCAATTTTGATGAGAAAGAGAAGGTAGTAAGCTATTAAAAATCCATATTTCTGAAATTTTTGTGCATAAATACAAGGCTAGCCTATGAAAATTGATCATTAATAAAGATGTTTCCAACCTATATATGATGACAATTACTCCAAGAAATCAGTTTTGATGAGAAAGAGAAGGTTGTAGGTTATGAAAAATGCAAATTTCAAAAATCTATTTTTTAGTAGAAAATTCAAGGATAGCCTATAAAAAATGATCATTAATAAAAAAAATTTCTTCACAACAAAAAAGACAAGAGTATATCTTATAAATGATATCCACTACTCCATGAAACTAGATTTTAAGAGAAAGAGAAGGTTATATCTTTAAAAATACATATATCAGAAAACTATTTTTGAGCAGAAATTTAAGGTTACATATAACCTACAAAAAATGACCATTAATACAAAAGTCCCTTTACAACGAAAAAGACAAGACTATAGCCAAAAATTGATGGCCATTATACAAAGAAATCAATTTTGATGAGAAATAAAAGGTTATAAGCTATGAAAAATTCATATTTCTGAAAAAACATTTTTGAAGAGAAATTCAAAGCTATAGCCAACAAAAAATGACTATTAATACAAAAGGTTCTTTACAACAAAAAAGACAATGATATAACCTATAAATGATGACCCTTACTCCAAAATGTCAAATTTAATGAGAAAGAGAAGGTTGTAGCCAACGAAAAATGCAAAATTTTAAAACTCATTTTTGAGCAGAAATTCAAGGCTAGCTTATGAAAATTGACCATCGAGAACAAAATTTCTGTATAAAAAATATGACAAGGTACAACCAATAAATAATTATCATTTTTCCAAAAAAAAAAATATCATTGATGAGAAAGAGAAGTAGGTTACGAAAAATTTAAATTGTCAAAAATCGTTTTTCAGCAAAAAAAAAAAAATCAAGGCCAAGGCTATAGCTATGAAAATTAACTATTAATAAAAAAAAGTTTATTTACAAGAAAAAGACAAGACTATAGCTTATAAATGATATTCATTACACCATGAAATTACGTTCAAGAGAAAGAGAAGGTTATAGTCTTTGACTAATGCTTATTTCCTAAAATTATTTTTGAGCTGAAATTTAAGGCTATAACCTAAGTAAATAACATTAAAAAAGTTTGTTTACAATGAAAAAGACAAGACTATAGCCTATAAATGATAACCCTTGCTCCAAGAAATCAAATTTAACAAGAAATTAAGATAAGGTTGTTAGCTATGAAAAATCCATATTTTCGTAAACATTTTTCGAGCAACAAGTTAAGACTATAGCCTATAAAAATTGACCATTAATAAAAGGTTTCTTTATAACGAAAAAGACATGGTAACAACCTATAAATGATGATTATCACACAAAGAAACCAGTTTGATGAGAAAGAGAAGCTTGTAGGCTATGAAAAATGCAAATTTTTTGAAATCCATTCTTTAGCAGAAAATTTAAGGCCCTACAAAAAATGACAATTAAAATAAAGTTTCTTTACAACAAAAAAGAAAAGGGTGTAGCCTATAAATGATATTATTCTTCCATGAAACTAATTTTTAAGAGAAAGAGAAAATTATAGGCATTGGGAAATGTATATTTCCGAAAATAATTTTTGAGTAGAAATCCAGGCTATAACCTATGAAAAATGACCATTAATACAAAAGTCTCTTTATAAAGAAAAAAACAAGATCATACCCTAAAAATGAGGACCATTACTCAAAGAAATCAATTTTGATTAGAAAGAGAAGGTTGTTGGCTATGAATAAAATGCAAATTTCGAAAATCTATTTTTGAGAACAAAATCTAAGGTTATAACTTATGAAAAATAACCATTAATAAAAAAGGTTTTTTCACAACGAAAAAGATAAAGGTATAGTCAATACCCATTACTGCATGAAACTAGTTTTGAAAAGAAAGGGAAAGTTATAAGCTTTGTCAAATGCTTATTTCCGAAAATGATTTTTGAGCAAAAAATCAAGGTTATAACCAATGAAAAATGACTATTAAAACAAAAGTTTCTTTACAAAGAAAAAGAAAAGGCTATAGTTTATAAATGATAACCATTACTCCAAGAAATTAATTTTGATGAGAACGAGAAGATTGTAAACTACAAAAATTCTATATTTCCGAAAATCATTTTTGTGCATAAATACAAGGTTGCCTAGTCTATGAAAATTGATCATTAATAAAAAAGTTTCTTTATAACGAAAAAGGCATGGCAACAATCTATAAATGATGACAATTATTCCAAGAAATCAGTTTTGATGAGAAAGAGAAGATTGTAAGTTACGAAAAATGCATATTTCCGAAATCCATTTTTTAGCATAAATTCAAGGATATAAGCCAATGAAAAATAACCATTAATAAAAATATTTTTTCACAATGAAAAAGACAAGGGTATATCTTTTTCTTAGGTTGCTTGGACTCAAGACATTGCTTAAACGATATCAAGCCGCTTACCACTTGGACCAACTCCCGTTGGTAAGACAAGGGTATATCTTATAAATGATATCCATGATTCCATGAAACTAGATTTTAAGAGAAAAAGAAGGTCGGCTTTGAGAAATGCATTGTTGAAAACCATTTTTTAGTAGAAAGTTAAGACTATATTATAGCCTATAAAAATGGCCATTAATACAAAAGTCTCTTTACAACCAAAAAGACAAAGCTATAACTTAAAAATGATGACCATTACTCAAAGAAATCAATTTTGATGAGAAAGAAAATGTTGTAAGTTATAAAAATTCATATTTTCAAAAACCAATTTTGAGTAGAATTTCAAGGTTATAGCCTATGAAAAATGATCATTAATACAAAAGTCTCTTTACAACAAAAAAAGACAAGGTTATAGCCTATAAATGATGACTCTTAACTCGGAAATTAGTTTTGATGAGAAAGAGAATGTTGGAAACTATGAAAAATTCATATTTTTGAAAATCGTTTTTGAACAAAAACTTAAGGCTAACATATGAAAATTGACCATTAATAAAAAAAAGTTTATTTATAGCAAAAAAGACATGGCAACAACCTATGAATGATGACATTACTCCAAGAAATCAGTTTTGATGAGAAATAGAATGTTGTAGGTTACAAAAAATGCAAATTTCCCAAATACATTTTTTAGCATAAAATTCAAGTCTGTATATCCTATGAAAAATTATCATTAATAAAAAAGTTTCTTCACAACGAGAAAGACAAGAGTATAGCATATAAATGATATTCATTACTCCATGGAATTAGTTTGGTAGAGAAAGAGAAAGTTATAGGCTTTGACAAATATATAATTTCAAAAACCATTTTTAAGTTGAAATTTAATGTTATAATCGATAAAAAAATGACAGTTAAAACAAAAGTTTTTTTACAACCAAAAGACAATGCTATAGCCTATAAATGATGACCCTTACTACAAGAAATCAATTTTGATGAAAAATAAAAAGTTGTAAGTTATGAAAAATTCATATTTATTTGATGAGAGAGATAAGGCTATAGGCTATGAAAAATGCAAATTTCTTAAATTTATTTTTGAGCAGAAAATTTGAGGTTATAGCCTATGAAAAAATGATCATTAATAAAAAGGTTTCTTCACAATGAAAAAGACAATGATATAGCCTATAAATGATTTCCATTACTCCATGAAACTAGTTTTGAAGAGAAAGAGATGGTTATAGACTTTGACAAATGCATATTTCCAAAAATTATTTTTGAGCAGAAATTCAAGATTATAACCTATGTAAAATGACCATGAATACAAAAGTATCTTTAATTGAAGAAGAAAAGGTCATAACCTATAAATGATGACCCTTATCTCAAGAAGTCAGTTTTGATGAAAAAGAGAAGGTGGTAAGTTATGAAAATTCCATATTTTCGAAAATTGTTTTTGAGCAAAAATTCAAGACTATAGCCTATGAAAATTGACTATTAATAAAAGAGTTTCTTTATAATTAAAAGGACATGCTACAACCTTTAAACGGTGAACATGACCCAAAGAAATCAGTTTTTATGAGAAAGAGAATGTAGTAGGTTATGAAAAATGCAAATTTTCAAAGTTCAAGGCTAAGCCTTGGATAAGGGGTAGGCAACTTATGGCGGGTGAGTCTCCCAGCGGGGATAACTGTGTTCACAAGGTCTCGAACTCGGGATCTTGCTTAAGCGATACCAAACCGCTTACCACTTGGACCAACTCCCGTTGGTTGATATAGCTTATAAATGATACACTACTCCATAAAACTAGTTTTGAAGAGAAATAGTAGGTTATAGACTTTGACTAATGCATAATTTCTTAAAACCATTTTTGAGCAAAATGAAAAAAGATCATTAATACAAAAGTTTCTTTACAACAAAAAAGACAAGGATATAATCTAAAAATGATGACCTTTACTCCTAAAAATCAAATTTGATGAGAAAGAGAAGGTTGTAGGCATGTAAATTTCTTAAATCCATTTTTGAGCAAGAAATTCAAGGATATAGCCTATGAAAATTTACCATTAATAAAAAAATTTCTTTATAACAAAAAAAACATGGCAAGAACCTATAAATGATGATCAATACTCTAAGAAAATAATTTTGATGAGAAAGAGAGGGTTGTAGGCTACGAAAAATACAAATTTCTGAAATCCATTTTTAGCAGAAAATTCAAGGCTATGCCTATGAAAAATAACCATTAATAAAAAGGTTTATTCATAATGTAAAAGACAACAATATAACGTATAAATGATACGAATGCTCCATGAAACTAGTTTTGAAGAGAAAGAGAAGGTTATAAGTTTTGACAAATGCATATTTCTAAAAACTATTTTTGAGCAAAAATTCAAGGCTTAAGCATATGAAAAATGACCATGCATACAAAAGTCTCTTTACAACGAAAAAGTCAAGGTGATAACCTATAAATGATGATCCTTACTTTAAAAATAAATCAATTTTGATGAGAAAGAAATGGTTGTAAGTTATGAAAAATCCACATTTTCAAAAACCGTTTTTTACCATAAATTCAAGGTTTATAGCATATGAAAAATGAACATTAATAAAAAAAAGCTTTTTCACAAGAAAAAGGCAAGGCTATAGCCTATAAATGATATTCATTACTCCGTGAAACTACTTTTGAAGAGAAAGAGAAGGTTATAGTCACTGACTTATGCATACTTTTCTAAAACTATTTTTGAGCAGAAATTTAAGGTTATAATCTATGAAAAATGACTATTAATACAAAAGTTTCTTTACAATGAGAAAGACAAAACTATTGCTTATAAATGACGACCCTTAGTCTAAGAAATCAAATTTGATGAGAAAGAAAATGTTGTAAACTATCAAATATCCATATTTTTGAAAATCGTGTTTGTGCATAAATCAAGGCTATAACCGATGAAAAATTACCATTAATAAAAAGGTTTGTTCACAACTAAAAAGCCAATGGTATAGACTATAAACGATACCCATTACTCCATGAAAGTAGTTTTGAAGAAAAAGGGAGAAGGTTATAGGTTTTGACAAATGCATATTTTTGAAAATCACTTTTGAGCATAAATTCAAGATTATAACCGATGAAAAACGACCATTAATAAAAAAGATTATTCACAAGAAAAAAAAAATTAAGGTTATAACCTATAAATGTTATAACCTATAAATGATATCTATTACTCCATGAAACTACTTTCGAAGAGAAATAAAAGGTAGCCTTTGACTAATGCATGTTTCCTAAAACCATTTTAGAACAGAAATTCAAGGTTAGCTTGTGAAAATTGTTCATTAATATAAAAGTTTCTTTATAACCAAAAAGACATGGCAAGAATCTATAAATGATAATCATTACTCCAAGAAATTAGTTTTGATGAGAAAGAATGTTATAGGCTACAAAAAATGCAACTTTCTGAAATTCATTTTTGAGCAGAAAATTCAAGGCCTATAAAAAATGACCATTACTAAAATAGTTTCTTTACAACGAAAAAGATAATGATATAACCTATAAATGTTACCCATTACTCCTTGAAACTAGTTCTAAAGAGAGAGAGAGAATGTTAGCCTTTGACAAATGTATATTTCTAAATCAATTTTGAGCAAAAATTTAAGACTATAGTATATGAAAAATGACCATTAATACAAAGGTCTCTTTATAATGAAAAAGATAAGGTTATAACTTATAAATGATGACATTTACTCCAAAATATCAATTTTTATGAAAAGAGAAGGTTGTAAGTTATAAAAAATCCATATTTTCGAAATCTGTTTTTAGCATAAATTCATAGTTATAGCCTTTAAAAATTGACTATTAATAAAAAAAAGTTTTTTAATAATGAAAAAGATATGTTACAGATTATAAATAATGATTATTTATTTATGAAATCAGTTTTGATGAGAAAAAGAATGTTGTAGGCTATGAAAAATGCAAATTTTTGAAATTCATTTTTCAACAAAAAATTCAGGACTAACCTATAAAAGGTGATGATTAAAAAAAAAGAATATAGCCTATAAATATTATTCATAACTTCATGAAACTACTTTTTGCAGAAAAAGAAAAATTAATAGGCTTTAATTAATACATATTTTGTAAAAATTCCCTTGCTTTTAATAAATGAAAGGTCGAATTGTTCAGAACCTTTCGACAGTTCATGGGATTTATATATTACGAAACGCGCTGGAGAGGATTATTGATGCTATTTATTGCAACGATATCCACTCCCCCATCACGCACGCTGCTGAGATCAAATGTCAAAGGTGGAATCCTTTTGTTTTGTGTGCTAGCTTAGCTGGTGTTCTTTTTTCTCTCTTGATCTAATGTTCGTTTCTTGCTTTGCTGGAATTTTTTATTTGACATTTGTACCATCTGCTCCGGACTCTTGTGCCTTCTTCTGCTCCTCTTCCATCTTTAACTCGGGGTCACGAACTCTTTCAATCAATCAACCAACCAACATGTGTAGGCTTGTACAAGAAAAAAGATCTATATGAAAGTAGCAAAATGAGTACTTTATGCAGAAAAAATAAGAGCAAAAATTGGACAGTGAAGTCCCCGTTTGGGTTACATTACAAAAAAGAAAAAAGTAACGTAATGAGAGTGAAGTAACAAACCCAAACAATATATATTTCTATTTTATAAACCCAAACAATAATAGAACTTCTTAGAAGACGACAACCGATCATAATTTTTGTTGTAATATCAAATCGTTGCCTCCACTAGATGCGGACTTGTTCCATATACAGTACAGTCAAGCCTTTGAGTTCGCGGTGCCTGTTTGTAAGGATCTCTAACATCCCATGAATGATATTTATTACACTGAATTGAATGCATTGAGATGGTAAAAACTCTTGGTACATATACATGCATACACACGTACATATACATATTCATACACACACACATATATATAAATTTAAAATTTAAATATTATTTCGCTCACTGAAAATAATTTTAATAAAACTATTAGGTTGGGTGTAGTGGTGAGAAGTTTGGATAATATATACGGAATATTAAGTTTAAACATCATTAAATATAATTTTTGAAATAAATAAAAAAATTAATTTTAGTAACAATTTAAATAAAATTGATTCATCAAAATGCTTTATATTCTTAAACAAACTATTTATTATTATTATTATTATTATCATCATCATCATCGTCATCCTCGATAAAAGTGAGAATTTTTTACTAAAAAAGGAATTGAAATTTTCGTCTCTTTTCTCTCTCCAAAATATCATCACTATTGGAATGGTTTTATTTGAAATATTAAATTATTTTTATTAAAAAAAAATAATACATACTAAATTTTTGTTAATGACGTTACCGAGTTTAGAGACTTATCCTCTCTTTAAATGGTAACTATCCTCCAAATTCTCTTAACACCTAGCTTGCATTCTCTCTCTCTCTCTCTCTGGCACATGAATCATGATCATCTCCTGAACCACCAAAGAAAAACGAAAAGAGAAAAAAGAAGGGAAATCTCGGAATCTGGCTCATCATAAGCTTTTCTGGGAAATCTTGAAAATTTTCCCTATTTGATGTATGTATGTATGTATGTAGCACATGATTGGCCTCTACGTACGTAGGACCATATATATATATATATAGTCCCCTCGATCTCTTAGCCATTGCAGAATAATATCAAGCAGGTGATCGAAACCCATTTCGAATTGGTGATCGAATCATATTGTTGCCCAACGTCTAAGTGGCCATTTTGGGTGTGGCTAGGTAGCATTTGTTGGGGGTCACTTAATAATAATAATGATAATAATTTATAGAGAGAGTGATTTAGATTGATTAGATTTGGATTAAGATTGGTGTTGGGGGTTGTTGGTTGCATTTAGGATATCTATCTATCTATCTATCAGGATGACTATACAATCGACCCCAGGAAGCTCAGGGTACTTGGATTTGTATCCAGAGAGGAAAATGTCTTTCTTCAAGAATCCTTATATTCTAGGACTCGCTGCTGTGGCTGGCATTGGCGGCATGCTGTTTGGCTACGACACGGGTATGTTAAGTACTATATCCATCGAAGCTATATATANTCATGTGATTGTGATTCTTAATATTTATTTATATGATGCATTGCATGGCATGGCAGGTGTGATATCAGGAGCACTGCTATACATAAAAGATGACTTCGAGGCGGTTAGAGAAAGTAGTTTCCTACAGGAAGCCGTAGTGAGCATGGCTATTGCGGGAGCCATAATAGGTGCAGCCGGAGGGGGTTGGGTGAACGACGCGTATGGGAGGAAGAAGGCGACCCTGATAGCTGACGTCATCTTCGCCACAGGGGCAATCGGGATGGCCGCTGCCCCTGACCCATACGTTCTCATACTGGGGCGTTTTCTGGTTGGGCTGGGAGTCGGGATAGCCTCAGTGACCGCTCCTGTGTACATCGCCGAAGCCTCCCCCTCCGAAATCAGGGGATCCCTTGTCAGCACCAACGTCCTCATGATCACCGGCGGCCAGCTTCTCTCCTACGTCGTCAACCTCGCCTTCACTCGCGTGCCCGGCACGTGGCGATGGATGCTCGGGGTCTCCGGTGTCCCCGCACTTGTTCAGTTCACTCTCATGCTCTTCCTCCCCGAATCCCCGAGATGGCTCTTCATGAAGGTACCTAATCTCATTGCTCGCTCTTTTTTAAATCCTGGATCTGGATCTGGATCTGGATCTGGATGCGGATCCGGATGCTAGCTGATTTCACCATCGTCATGCATGCAGAATAGGAAGAACGAAGCGGTTGATGTGATTTCAAAGATCTACGACTTGGCTCGGTTGGAGGACGAAGTTGATTTCCTGACAGCTCAGTCGGAGCAGGAGCGCCAGCGGAGGAAGAATATCAAATCCACCGACGTTTTCAAATCCAAAGAGATCAGAGTCGCTTTCCTTGTCGGTGCTGGACTCCAGGTACGTTCATTCGTTCGTTCGTTCATTCGTTCATTCGTTCATAGTGCAGTGTGGGTGTTTGAGCAAATGCCAATGAATGCGACGCAGGCATTCCAGCAGTTCACGGGGATAAACACAGTGATGTACTACAGCCCAACCATCGTCCAGATGGCCGGCTTCTCCTCCAAAGAGCTGGCTCTCCTCCTCTCCCTCATAGTCGCCGCCATGAACGCCGCCGGCACCATCCTCGGCATTTACCTCATCGACCACGCTGGCCGCAAGAATCTGGCCCTCTGCAGCTTGGGCGGAGTGTTCGCGTCTCTCATCATGCTGTCCTTGGCGTTCCTGAACCAGTCGTCTGACACCGAGCTGTACGGATGGGTTGCAGTTGCGGGGCTAACCCTGTACATAGCCTTCTTCTCACCGGGGATGGGGCCCGTGCCTTGGACCGTGAACTCGGAGATATACCCTGAAGAGTACAGAGGGATTTGTGGTGGAATGTCCGCCACTGTGTGCTGGGTTTCCAATCTCATAGTGTCTCTCTGCTTTCTTTCAGTTGCTGAGGCGATAGGGACTGGTCTTACATTCTTGATTCTGGCAGCTATCACTGTGCTTGCCTTCCTCTTTGTGCTCCTCTGTGTGCCCGAGACCAAAGGGTTGACCTTTGATGAAGTCGAGCTGATATGGAAGGAGAGAGCTTGGGGCAGGAACAATGCGGCAGACACGCGAAACCTCCTTCATGTGGAAAATAATCAGTGAATGGACTTTTATTGGGGATATATATATATATATATATGTAAATATCTATTATGAAATATCTACCACCCTAAAGAATAACACAAGCGGACATGACAGAAAGAACTACTCATTTTTCTTTTTCCTTTCAGAAAATGTGCCTTAACTTCCCTCGCTCAACTGTAATACTTCAAAATTATCAGTAAACCCAGTTTTTTCTTCCTTTCTATTTCCTTTGATTTGTTATTATCTTTTTATAATGGTAGTCGCAGATATAGAAATGGAAAGGGAAGACATCTTAGTAACTTTTTTTAAGCTCACTAAGTAATAATCTCATGATATATTATAAGAGGAAGGTGATAAGTAACCTATTTTCTTCGTCGAACGTAAATCGACCTTATTCACATGCATATTTTAGTCATGATACTACCAAAAAAAACATTTAGTCATGCTTATAATTATCTTTCACAATTTATCTAAATAAATAATCACTAAGTCGTTATGGTAGACAAGTAGAAAACAACTTAATCTCTTATAGAGATAACGATACAAGTTTAATTTTTAGGAACCGCAATTGTTGAGACACATGAGAAATAATTTTAAAAAAAAATCAACTCTTATTTATGAAATATATTGATCAAAATATTTTTACCTAAATTATAACCCCTAATTATATTACTATATCCATTTTATAATATAATTTTCAATTAACAATAAAATTAAAGAGTTAACTTTTTTTTTTATTGATATGTAAAAATTAGAAATGTTGAGAATTATTTTCTTTTTATTAAAGTAATTAAAAGTAAACAGAAAATTTATATTTTATTTGGTCATTTAATTTACGCTAATTATTAAATATTGTTCAAATTTTTTTATTCAAATTTTATTAAAACCCTGAGTAGTTTTTATCCTGAAGATTAGTATAAACATAAGCACCCTTAAAGATAAACACGATTTAATTTGAGTGGAGGCGAACAAATATTTTTATAATGGTCTAGCAAAATACTCCACTTACAACATGAAGAATATATAAATTGTTAATAAATATTTATAGTAATTAAATAAAGAAAGGATCGAGGATATGAATAATGTTTTACAATATTTAATTTCTCATTGAATATATATATATATATATATATATATATATATATATGTTTTAGCACAAGTTGCAGTGGGGTTGGGTAGCAAGCTGGCAGATGAGAGTGAAGGATGGGATGCAGAGTCAGATGAGATGTTAAGCGTCAACTCAACTTGTTTCTTGATATATACACTCTCTCCGTCTCTGTCTCAGCCTCTGCAAACAGTATCATCATATTATCCATCAACGAATTGAATTGAATTGAATTGGATCTGATCGGTCTCCGGTTGGGCATGACGATTACTACTACTACTAGTGTGGCAGTCAAGTCGATTCCGGGAAGCTCTGGATATCTGGAGATATATCCTGATAGAAAAGTCTCCTTCTTCAAGAACCCTCAAATCCTCGGCCTCACTGCTGTCGCTAGCATTGGTGGCCTCCTCTTTGGCTATGACACTGGTACTTCTTCATTTCTTAGCTTTGCTTTACCAGAGGCGGTGATGGTATATAAGCCCAATTTAATTGCTTCTTTTAATTTCTAGCTTATGCAACTTTTGTTGCTGCATTTTTAATTAGGATACGTCATTTCAGATTTTATGCATTATTACAGGTGTTATATCAGGAGCCCTTCTGTATATCAAGGATGATTTTGAGGTGGTCCAACGTAGTAATTTCCTGCAGGTACTACAATACCGTACTCTTTTTCAATATATTGTGTGCAACATGCACTAATTAATCAAAGTGTTCAAAGGGGGTTTTCATAATTGGACATGTCAAGGAGTATATATCAAATAGGAAATTAAGAATGGTGGAGTCGCTATATTTTGATTGTGGTTTTCTACTGGACTGTGTTGTCGTTATGGTTGCTCATTGAGTTCTCTACTTTAACATATACCGGTTCATACTGCAATGCCTGTTCCTTACCTTAAGAAGCATATATGTGTGAGATTTCTTTTTCCATTAGATATATATATATATATATATATATATATATATTATTGTCTAATTGAAATATACAGAATACTAATAGATATAGCTTATGCTCTCTTTGCTGTACAGAGAAATTAAAAGAAATTACTGTTTCCTTCATTTTTGTTATGTCACCTGGTCTTTCTAATTAATTACTTGAGTTGGCAGGAAACAATTGTTAGCATGGCAGTGGCCGGCGCGATTGTTGGGGCAGCAGCAGGTGGTTGGATAAATGATGCTTATGGACGAAAGAAGGCAACTCTGATCGCAGATGTTATCTTCGCCCTGGGAGCAATTGTCATGGCTGCTGCACCTGATCCTTATATTCTCATACTTGGCCGTCTTCTGGTTGGTTTGGGCGTCGGTGTAGCTTCTGTTACTGCTCCTGTCTATATTGCTGAACTGTCACCGTCAGAAATAAGGGGAGGACTAGTTAGCACAAATGTGCTTATGATCACTGGTGGACAGTTTCTTTCCTACCTCATAAATCTTGCTTTCACGCAGGTTCATTTTCCATGATTTGCCTTTTCCATTGGTTTTTCAATTTTTCATTTGAGTACCAACAATGTTAGATCAGACATTGCTGTGTAACACATTTTGAATGAAGCAGGTACCGGGGACATGGCGCTGGATGCTGGGAGTTTCAGGTGTGCCCGCAGTAGTTCAGTTTTCCCTGATGCTCTTCCTGCCTGAATCCCCCAGATGGCTCTTTATAAAGGTCTCTTAATTTCCCTTTGTTTTACCTTCAGAAGCTGTTTCTTTTAACACAAGTTTTCTTAATTTCCTTCATGTGCAGAACAGGGAAAAGGAAGCAATTGATGTGCTCTCTAAGATCTATGACGTTGGTCGCCTAGAGGACGAAGTTGCCTCACTTACTGCTCAGTCAGAGGAGGACCGCCAAACGAGGGATGATGTCCGATTCTGGCATGTTTTTAGATCTAAAGAGATCAGACTCGCGTTCCTTGCTGGAGCTGGACTTCAAGTAAGAAAATGTTAAACTACGAGTCAACATTGATAAAAGGTTGTTGATTATGGGAATAATGCTTCTACAAAACATATGATAGGGTGCTTTAGTTAATATTAAGAGAGATTTGAAGCGAAACCATTCTCTTCAATTACAGACCAATATTGAATAATGAGAGTACAAGACTAGTGTATACTACTTAACTGAAACATTGATTGCTGTTAACATATGCTTGAATTAGGTTTGTAGCTACATGTAAAGTATGTTAATATGAACTTAACTCTTCTTCATTAGTCAAAAATCAATGAACCAAAGAAATGACAATTCTCTCAACATTTTATATTGTTACATAAGCTATATAAACTACATGCTTGGAGGCTGGTTTAGCCATTTCCTTTATTGACAGCACTTGTATAAAAATTATTTACTTGAAAAAAACAGAAGTGTAAGCAAACTTTTTAGGGACTGATCGACTATAACTGAAGGCACAGTGTTGTTAGATCACAGATTACTTACATGATATACCACTTATTCTTAAATACTAACCGTTCAGTTGGTGTCCTGTCCTGCATCAAGATGATGATAAAGTAAAATCTTCAGCAACAATGTCACATCTGTGGTTTCATTATTCTTGTTGCCATTTGTTGAATGCATATATCTGTCTCTGATCAAGCCATACATTGTTTTTGGAAGCATATTGTAACATTAAATGCAATTGAAATGGGTTCTTATAGCACATATCAATTTTATGCAGGCGTTTCAGCAGTTTACAGGCATAAACACAGTGATGTACTACAGCCCAACAATCGTCCAAATGGCCGGCTTCCACTCTAATGAATTGGCTCTTCTGCTGTCCCTCATAGTTGCCGGCTTGAATGCTTCCGGAACAATCCTTGGCATTTACCTCATCGACCATGCGGGGCGGAAGAAATTGTCCCTTTACAGCTTAGGAGGAGTAATAGTATCACTGCTCATCTTGTCCTTCTCATTTTTCAACCAATCCTCTGAGAATGGATTGTATGGATGGCTTGCAGTTTTAGGCTTGGCCCTATACATTGCATTTTTCTCACCAGGGATGGGGACGGTGCCTTGGACCGTAAACTCAGAGATATATCCTGAAAAGTACAGAGGAATATGCGGAGGCATGTCAGCTACTGTCAATTGGGTATCAAATTTGATAGTGGCAGAGTCGTTTCTATCACTTGCCGGAGCCGCGGGGACTGGTCCTACTTTCATGATTATAGCTGCTATAGCAGTGCTTGCGTTCGTGTTTGTGGTTGTGTATGTTCCTGAAACCAAAGGGTTGGCATTTGATGAAGTTGACATGTTATGGAAGGAGAGAGCTTGGGGGGGAAAGAATCCCGACACTCAGAGCCTTCTTCTTGAGTGTGGAAACTGAATCCTAAGAAATAGGAATGATAAACTTTTTTTTTTCTTTCATATATCAATACCACTGGAGTATTAATTATACAGTGCATTATGCATGGAGTAATGCTATATTCTCCTGCAAAATCTTCCTACCAAACATCCTAGCAATTCGTATGAATGACACATTTTTTTGGGGTAAGATAGGAAGAACATTACCAAGTGTCATACATTGGAGTTGGTTGAAGGATTTAACAAGAGGATAAAGGATTTCTGTTGTAGAGTGCGTAAGTTGTTATGCTATGATTAATGAGAGAATTAAGGACAGGACAGGAAAGAAAGGGGGAAAGTTATCTGAACTTTTGTTGTTGTGCTGTGTGATTGATAATTTGTTTATAAAGTTTTTTTCTTATAGCATAAAATAGTTAGGAATATATTTGAGAAGCTGGCATTCAAACTTACGGGTGCTTTAACCATTTCCTAATACGATTCTTTTTTCTGGGTAGATATCCTAATACGAATTAGTTTCATGTTATCTATTTTTTATTTTACTTTTAAATTCAAAAGGTAATTTTACAAATTTAGTTAACTTAACTTGCTCATTAAATAAATTTCGATTCTTTAATTCTTACCACGTTGCTTTCGCGTCGTATGAAAGTGAGACCGCTTCACTTTCATTTCACACGTAAAAATGAGGTGACAAAGATTACATAAACACAAATATTAGTCCAAAATATGGACAAGTTAAATTATTTAATATAAACATAAACAAGCTGTCAATGGTCCATAATATAAACACGAACACAAAATTTGGACCAAAACAACATGAACACAAATTGGATTCCATTAAAATTTGTAGCACGTCATAGATACCTGGAGCTATCAAGTGAATTATTTACTTGAAACACTCGGAACACGTGGTGCTCGTTATATGCCTATGGTATGGAAGGGATTCGAACACGTTACCCTCTCTATGATGACATTGGTGGAATGGTGGGGATATATTATTCTATGGCAGTGTGAATGTCTTCTCCATTTCATTTGATAATTGGAAGTTGACATTTGAATTATCGAATACCGGGGTTATTTACCCGGATATAAAAACTTTTCGTATATCTTAATCTCATAAAAAGTCTACTCATTATACTTCATTTCTTTTTCTTTTTTCTTTTCTCCTGTGAGGGTTATATTTTTGTACCGTAAACACTTTTTCATAACAATGCTAGTATTTACCAAAGGTGACTTGATTGTGATTACGAACATTTTAGTGCGATTCTACAAAATTTCCCTTTTATCGATGAAATGTCATTTCTAAAAAGTATATGAACATCACATTAACAACTAGCCGGCCTTCACAGAAAAAGATAATTAAAGAAAAATATTTCTTTTTACTTCTTTTATCTATTAATATAGATGAAATACCATTCATCACACATTATTATTATTATTTTTAAATCGGGGGCAATGATATTTAAAAATATAAGTACGATGCAAATTACCAAAATTACTCACCGCCGTTCTAAAACAACACACGTTCCACTATTATAATTTAACAGTTGTTTACTATAAATAAAATACAACAAAACACACATATATCATATTTAATTTTAATGTAGTATTAGCATAAAAATTATATTATTATCTAATTATACATTATTATGTTTTTAAAAATGATTGTACTAAAAGTCATATTTTTAAAATAATTTATTATATTTGTATAAAAAAACCAGTTTTACTTCAACATATAATTTTTATTCAGTTAGTAAAATTGTTAATCAAATATTAACCTTGACCATGCCTTGAAGCGACCAAGACCATGAAGTCATGTAGGGAGAGGACTGCACCGACAAGCTCGCATCAATCAACGAGCAATAGACCTCCAAATCCATGAAGATTTGATGCAAAATATTACTAATATTTCAAGTAATTTGTTCATGACATGTTGAAATGGTAGCTTGTATAGAAAACGAAATTGGATTGAGAGATTGAATGAGATGAATAATGCTTGTTAAATTTATTATTCACAATTCTAGTTTTATATACAAGGATACACAAGCATTGGTTACGTTACAAGCTTTACTAACTAACTAACTCCCCCAAATTTAGCTAACTAACCAACTCCCCATAGCTACCTAACTAACTTTACTTGGTAACCCCCCTCCCCGCAAGCTGGAGCATGAAGATTAATCATGCCAAGTTGGAAATCAATCGAGAGAAGGGTCTAGCGGCTAGCAATTTGGTCCACAAATCGGCTAGTTGATGATGAGTGGATATAGGGAGAAGGCTAATAACATCATCTTGTGCTTTGTCTCTAACCATAGGGCAATCAACTCAATATGTTTCGTTCGCTTATGGAAGACCAAATTAGCAGCTATGTGGATCGCGGATTGATTGTCACAATGTATAGGAACATGTGCTGAGATAGGAATGCAAAAATCAATGAGCAAGAAGAGCAACCACTGAACTTTACAGGTGGCTTGTACAAGGGACTTGTATTTCGCCTCTGCAGATGACTATGCAACAGTGGTTTGTTTCTTGCTCCGCCAAGAAACCAGTGCAGAGCCAAGGAAACAACAATAGCTAGAAATTGATCGTCATGTTTCAGGGCATGCTCCCCAATCGACATCCGCATAAACTTGCAAAGAAAGTGTAGACTAGGAAGGAAAAAGAATGCCATTTGCAGGGGATCCTATCAAGTAACAAAGAACTTTGTAAGCTGCCTGCAAATGTTGATGTGTAAGGCTTGTCTAGGAATTGACTTAGTTTGCCAATAGCATAACTAATGTCTAGTCGTGTATGGGTGAGATAAAGCAGTTTGCCAACGAGGCGCTTGTATTCAGTGGAATCAGGAAGTAAGGCACTTGAGTCGGGATCAAGCTTAGAATGATTGTCCATAGGAGTGGACACTGGTTTGCAATCCAGGAAACCGTAATCTGAGAATAAATCCAAGCAATACTTCCTTTGGTAAAGTGCAATGCCATGGGAAGAACGAGCAATTTCCATACCAAGAAAAAATTTCAGCGTTTCCAAGTCTTTGATCTTGAAGAGATCATCAAGAAGATGTTTGAGAGCTGCAATTTCATTTAAATCATTTCCAGCTAGGACAAGATCATCAACATACACTAAGATCACTGTAAATCGTTGAGAAGTACGCTTGGTGAATAAGGAATAATCGTGCTTGAACTGCATAAAACCAGAGGTAGTGAGAACTGAAACTAGTTTGGCATTCCATTGCCTACTAGCTTGCTTGAGGCCATATAGAGACTTTGCTAGTTTGCAAACCATTGAGGAATCAAGTACATTTAGGCCAGAAGGAATTTTCATATACAATTTCTCATGAAGATGACCACGCAAAAATGTTGTATTGACATCCAATTGCTGCAAAAACCAACCTTTTACTGCAACAATGGCAAGCAGAACTCTGAAAGTAGTCATTTTAACCACAAGGCTAAAGGTTTTAGAATAATCAATTCCAGTAGTTTGAGTAAAACCTTTTGCCAGAAGTCAAGCTTTGTGCCTCTCAATAGAGCCATTAGCATGATATTTGACTTTAAAGACCCATTTGCAGCCAATGGGTTTCTTGCCAGGAGGAAGAGAAGTGAGAGTCAAGGTGTGATTCTTTTCTAGAGCAGAAAGTTATGCATTGATGGCATGCTGCCAACATGAGTGTTTGATAGCTTCCTCATAATTCCTAGGCTCAAGGTTAGATGATATGGCTAAGGAGAATCTTTTGTGATTAGCACAAAGTGATGAATAAGATAAAAAGTTTGAGATAGGATGCCTGTGATTGATGAATGATTGCTCAGGGACTGAAGAACTAGCCAACATATAATGAAAATCAGAACTATAGGTGGGTGGTCTCTTGGGTCTAGTGGAGTTCCTAGGCACATGAGCTGCAGAATCAACTGATGTAGACTGTGGTGATGCATTAAGGGTAGGTGCAAGTATACTAGTATGCTGATGACGTTGAGAGTGATTGGAAATGTGTGTATGAATGTTAGATGATGGAGTGTATGATGGTATGCATGATTCAGGGCTATATGCATGAGCGAAATTATCAGGGAAAATTTCATGAACAAATCTATGCATAGCAGAATTATGAGCTGCAGAATTAGGAATTGCAGGGTCAAACTCATATGTGTGTTTGTAAGATGCACTCTGTCTCATTGTGAAAGGAAAGCAATTTTCATAGACTATGGCATTTCTGGACAGAAACAATTCTCTATTAGCCAGATCATACATGATATATCCTTTGGTACCCTCCATAAGGCCTAAAAAGACACATTTCTTTGCTTTAGGATCAAGCTTCTTTCTTGTAGCCACAAGAATAGAAGCAAATGCTAGGCAATCAAATACCCTTAAATTTCTAAGATCAGGTAAGCCTAGTATAGAATTTTATAGGGAGAAATTTTTTTTAAGGAGAGCACTAGATTGTCTATTGATTAAGAGCATTGCATGTCCTACAACAAAATGCCAAAAACAATGAGGAATAGATGACTAAAAAATCAGTGGCCTAGCAACAGCAAGAATGTGTTGGTGCTTCTTCTCAACAATGTCATTTTATTGAGGGGTCTCCACACAACTTGTCTGGTGAATAATCTCCTTATTGCATAGAAATCTTTCATAAAGAATTCAGTTCCATTATCAGTTTGAATTAACTTTATTCTTCTGTTGAATTGGTTTTCAATCAATGTAGTAAAATGAAACAAGATGACATACTTCAGATTTAGTTTTCATAAAATGTGTCCAAATGTATCTATATTTATCATCTACTATGGTAAGAAAATATTTATGGCCACTTGTAGAAGGGGTAGCTAATGGCCCCCAAATATCCATATGTATAAGATCAAAATAATGTGCAGATACAGAAACACTAGATGGAAATGAAGGCCTTTTCTTTTTAGCTAAATGGCATGTATCACAGACCGATTATGTTTTACATTGTCAATGTAATCAAATTTTGAATGCATTACATTTAATTTATCATAAGAGATATGTCCTAATCTATAATGCTAAAAGGGAATCCTATTTATTGCTCTAGAAATGCTAGCACATGTGTTTAGAAGCTTAGGTGAATGCGTGCTGGCTTGGTTGTCATGGAAATTATGATTATGCATCATGTAAAGGCCTTTCTTCAACCTAACTGATCCAATCATCCTCAAGGAGCTAGAATCTTGTATCTCACAAATTTCATCATTAAACATGAATTTGTATTTCAGTGCAATGGTCAATTTGGAAACAAATCAAATTAAAAATAAAGGAAGGGATAAATAGAACATCAGTTGGGTACAAATCAGGAAAAAAGACCACTGTTCCTGAAAATTTAGCTAAGGTGAGTGTGCCATCAAGTAAT
Organism: Nissolia schottii; assembly: GCA_003254905.1. Taxonomy (NCBI): domain Eukaryota; kingdom Viridiplantae; phylum Streptophyta; class Magnoliopsida; order Fabales; family Fabaceae; genus Nissolia; species Nissolia schottii. The sequence goes on from QANU01064415.1 coordinate 360,246, forward strand.
TTGACTGATATAAGATGAATTTGGTGAAAGGTTTGAAACTCATTAAGAGAATATCACACGTGATCTGTAGCACCTGTGTCTATTATCCAATGATTCAGGTTTTGGTGAACTAAGGTCAATGTTGTGTGAATAATACCTGATGACTATGATATGTGAGATGATTTTGGTCCAGCGGTGACTTGGTTTACATTATGAGGAGAGCTAATATTCTTTTGTTGCAGTAATGCAAGCAATGCTTACATCTAGTCTGGAGTGAAGTTCAAATCCGAATTCTCACCAATTTCCTTCAAGTCAATTCTGTTTCGATGAAAACTAATGCTATTGATTTCATCATGATCACTATCAGCAGAGATATTTGCTGCAATATGTTCTCTGTATTGTTGCAATAAGTGTGGATATTTCTTAAAGCAACGTTCAATAGGATGGCCAATTTTGCCACAATGTTGGCAAACCACATCAGCATCATAAGCTGTGTTCGGCTTACTATTCTGTAAATTGCCACTGTTTCCTTTCCCATTACCTATCCCTGTATTTCCTCTTCCTGATGAATGATTGCCCCTTCCCCTGCCTTTTCCACCTCTATTAGTAGGTCCTGCACTTGTTCTGTCTGAACTTGTGAAGAAAATCTTAGATTCTGGGGAAACAATATTCATCTGTCTTTCTTGCTAGGGAAGCAGAGAAAATACATTGCCTATGTCAGGGAGTGGTCGCATAAGCATAATCTAATATCGTACTCTTGAGTATTGGTCATTTAACCCTCTAAGGAAACGTACCACATAATCCTCCTTTCGATAGTCCCTCATGATCTTTAATCCACACACACATTGAACACCACAGAGGCATAAAGGAATCGGTTTGAAACTGTCTAATTCCTTCCACACTGATTTCAATTTAGTAAAATAGGATGTTATGCTCAATTCTCCTTGCTTTGTTGCAAACAATTCCTCTTGCAACTCAGCAATTTGAAATACATCTCCCTCAAAATATCTTTGATGCAAGCCTTTCCATAGATCAAAAGCATTGTCTATCCAAAGAACGCTTTGCATAATCTCCTCACTAATTGAATGGTTAATCCAAGAAACCACAAATGTATTACACTTGTCCCATGCAAAGAAAGCAGAATTAATTACCTCAAGTTGCTGCAATGTTCCATCTATGAATCGCAACTTATTCTTCAATTTGAGTGCCATTTTCATGGCTCGTGCCTAGGCATGGTAATTTTGTCCAGAAAGCACAACTGTTATTAATGGAACTCCAGGATTCTCACTAGGATGTAAGAAATAAAGGCTAACCGGATCTGCCATCGGGTTATACGATTGGATTCCACAATTCCAAGTTGTTTTAGTTCTGTTATCACCATTTGTGACATTCGTGCCTTGAATCACATATCTTCCATGTTCTTGAGGTGATTTTCAGGACAAACTCAAAAAATGATCCAAGGAAATTGAAGCTAAAATAGGAATTCTAATGTTCAACCAGTGAACAAGTAACAGAGTTGAAAGAAATGAACAAGCATCAGAACTGATCAGAAAACAAAATTGAATTGAACCACCAAATTTTCTTTAAAGATCTCTAAGTGTTCTTGAGAAAATTGCTCAGGTTATGGCACCAAGATCTCTGCGAAAATTCTGCAATTTCAATTGAACTCTCTAGGAGTGAATCAAACTTGAAGATCAAGCATGGAGCTCCAAGAATTCTTGCGAAAAGGAGGTGCAAAATCATGATGAAAAGCTGTTGATACCATGTTGAAATGGTAGCTTGCAGAGAAAACGAAATTGGATTGAGAGATTGAATGAGATGAATAATGCTTGTTAAGTGTATTATTCACAATTCTGGTTTTATATACAAGGATATAGAAGCATTGTTTAAATTACAAGCTTTAGCGTGAAGGGAAGTACTAAAGTCCAACTAACTAACTCCCCCAAATTTAGCTAACTAACCAACTTCCCATAACTACCTAACTAACTTTACTTGGTAACACCAAATCCAGATAATAGAACAAAACAAGAGAGGCACAAGGGTGAGTCCCAATCCGCTAGAGCTACTCATAAAAAATCACTAATATCAGGAAGAACAACATCCAAGCTAAGCTTCAACCAAATCAATTGAGGGATCCTAGAATCTCTAAGACAACGAATAATCAATTCCTCATAAGAATCACATCTAGTACACCTCAACGAACTACCCACACAAATACGATACTGCACCAGTTTCAACGGAAGAAAACCCTAAATCAAGTCATATTGATAAGTAATATAATATATATATATATATATATATATATATATATATATATATATATTTATCTTGA
>QANU01064415.1:373173-390691 GCA_003254905.1 Nissolia schottii
CTCTTATTCACCCGCAATCTCATAAAGATGAAATACCTAAATCATGTAATAAATGTAACCAATAACACGCTAGAGATAACACGGGTTGAAGTAAATATATCTGGAAAAAAAGGGGTAATCAAATGTCCAAGATGAAGAAAAAATGTACTACAAATAAATCCACATTGGTATGCCAAAAGCTCTTCCGAAGCCATTTTCTATTCTCTATCAAAATCTTCAGCAGCTGAATGTTTTGGCTCACTCACCAGCTCCTGTAGTCAAGAATTCATCGCTTTATGAACCAAGTAGAAGAATCCCTTCCATGCAGAGCTATCCTAGAAAGTCAAAATTAACTTAGTGTACGAGTTTAAAAGTGTGCCCCAATGCTACGCCCAATGTCATCAATAAAAGATTTCATTGAATTTTCCCACAATGATATGTACAAGAATGATTCACAAAATACAAACGGGATTGTTCAAAGCATATAAAATGTTATACATATTTAGAAAGTGGGATGTTTGATTTGATTAAAGGTAAAAGCATGGTATGTTCTTCGCACAACACACAAGCATTGCTAAGGCTAGAAATATTATAAAGCATATAAACTGACTGGAGAGTAGCAAAAATCATTCAGCAGCTCAAGAAACTGTCATCCACAAAATTTGAATGATCAAAACCAGGTATTTGAAGAGGCCAACCACAATTAAAATGGAATTGAAACGTACAGTAGGTCAATCTAGGTGGGAAGAAGTGGCTGTCTCTCATCATGCCCAACACGGTGAGTAGCCTAATAATATCCCAAAACAAAAATAGAGCAATCAGTCCATTGTATAAAAAAAAAAACTAAATTATAAAACAAGGCGATGACAGATCCGTACCTCTTCATTTGCTCCAGATGCCATATTTATAAAGGATTCCTTTGACCTGTAATGAACAGGTGGCATTTGTTATTGAAAAATAAGGAAGGATTGTCTTTCCAAAGTTTTCTGGTCATGTGGCCATCTAAAAATAATAAACACCCCATAATTGAACATTTTAGAAACATTAAGAATGGAAAGGGATCTTTTTCCCTCTTCGTCTCCAGAATGAGCAAGTGGACGGTCAACTTTTCATATGGTACTGCATTTTAATATACAGTGTACAAGAAAAAGAGAAAACATATAAACCTTAGTTATTGGAGCCCAAAATTAAGCAGACACCCATATCTTCGTCTCACTCATAAAAAAAGGGCAAAAAGATTCAGAAAAGTTATTAGCAAGAACCTTTGTTTGTCATGAACATCATGCAGTTCCAGCACACCATTCTGTTCATCTCTGACTTTTGAAAGCGGTGAAAAGAACTGGAGAAAATGAGCACAAGGTGATAAAAAAGAAAATGTTATTGGCTAACTCATTTATTATTTATTTATTTTAAAAAAAAGTAGTCTGCTGCTATAGTCTTAATTACCAACCAGAATCCCCCAAAATCATTTTACCTGGTGCATTGAGATGAACACAATAGAAATGCCTATAATGAAGTTCATTGTTAAAGTATGTCCAAACATTGCAGCAGATGCTATGCCCGTAAAGATTGTTGCCACTGTTGATGAGTATTTCTTCAAAATTGTATCTGCAGCATATTAAAAGGGTTATTGAGAGAAGGGACACTTATGTGTCCGTCTACACAACATCAGGCCAATTAGATATAAATTATATTATACCAGTATTTTGGTCTTTGGTCTTAGTTTCTCATAAATGCAATAGAAAAAAATAAAAATGTATATCAGAATTATTAACCTGCATATTTGAAGAAGAAAGAGGATAGAATCCCTTGGGCAGCATTGTTTGCTATCAATAGCATAGTGGCTTTTGAATGACCTTGAAGGATATCAAAATTGCTAGGACCTGGAATATTTTAAACAGCATCATGAAAATCAGTTAATGGTTTTATCAGTTACTTTACAAAACAATTTAAAAACTCCATGAAACATTTTCTTTAAATGTTTTTCAGTTGCATAGAACCTTGCTTAGAATGTCCAACAGTAACCATATTATAGAGATTTATTTCTTACCTTTGAAAATAACAGTCCCAAGTATTCCAAGAAAATTGAATATAGCTCCATACCCATATAAGAACAAGTTCTGTAAATCAAGAAATAAAGAGTTAATATCTGGCACCACTAAACTGCAGTTCTTCAAAACGATGCATTCGTTTTATCGAGATGATTCTGAGTTAGTTTGGCAGTTGAGTTAGTATAACTGTTAGTTTCTTTCTCTTAGGTTTCTCTATTACATTTACATTAACTTCATACCTAAACTCGGACTCAACCCCAGCCCATCCCCCCACCACTGAAGCAGAGCCCCTGAGTTATATTTTCAACATAAACTCTAGAACATCTCAACTCTAATAAAGTATACAGTTATACATAACAGCATTCACTAATACCACATACGCAAACAAAGATACAAATGATAATCCACATTCCTTGCAGAAATTCAATTTCAAACTCATTAAAACACTTTCCTGACTTAATAAAAATGAGGTCCAATTATGAAAATTTTCAAATTCACCCTACATCACCTGGAGATAAATGCTTGTATCATATTGGCTCTTCAAAGCATACTCATTATAAACAGAGGCCAATGATGGAACAGTGACCTGCAAAGTAATTCCCAGTTTAAAAATTTGACAAATAATAAAGGAATTTAAATAAATAAAAATAAAGAATAAACAAATTTACCATGAAATGAACTGATTGCACAGTAATAATCAATATGAGGACAAAAGAATAAATAACAAACAAAACTTACAAAGATCAATGTATAAAGATATGCGCCCATTGTGACGGGAAGACCCAAGGCCGTGGTTCCTTCGGGTAAAGATCGTAATTGATTAACACTTATACCAATGAGCAACAGAGCAAGAGCTTCCCACTGTTGCAAAAAATTAAATCAATTTTACAGCTAAATATAAGGAGTATGCCCAATTTGCAATTACATCAGGATTACAACTTGCTAAATTCATAAAATGAAGAGCCAAATAATGGCCAGAGCAGCTTTCTTATCCCTATAGGCAAGACAAAGATTAATGCATTAACCTGAATAATGGAAAACCGGCGCTTCATAATCACCTTTAACAAAACTGCTATTACTAAAACCTGCAACATGCACATTCAATTAACATTCAATAGAAGAATACTTCCAATTTTTCAAGGAATAACTGTCAGAAAAACAACAGGAAGATTAAAAGGAAAAAATAAAGAGGAGGAAAGAAAAGAAAAGAAAAGAAAAGAGAATTTTTGGAAATAAAGTGAAAACTCAGTCAAAAATAATAATACAATAAAACCAGCAAAATGTAAGATAGCTACAAGTTATAGTTTTACTTGAGAGGCATCCAGCAGCCATCACAAGTAGGCAAACCATTATTTGGCCTGTAATAATACTTAACTTATATACAGTCATACAGCACAGTGAAAGAGAAACTACCTTCAAATTGCTTAGCATCTTCACAGTAGCAGGATTAAAATAAAGCTGCATGAAGCAGGATATCAACCTGTAAGTTTCTTTAGGTGCAATAACTTCTTTTAATGTGTAAAAAATGTGAGAATGTGACTTAACAATCATAAGTTATATGAAAAGTCCATATCTTGATTCAACTATCTTTTCCATTTTAAAGAAATGAAAAATAATTGCATAATTTCATACATGATGCAATAACGACATGATTTCATCAGCCGATTATACAAGCACTGTTGCAATTATAGGGATTAGATGGAATCAGGGAAAAGGAGAAAAAGTGAGCAGACCACTAAATTGTATTTGATCTGATAAATTATGAAATAGGTGTGACCAACAGCTATCCACTTAATAACGATAATAATAAAAAAAAGGTAAATAATTCTTGAAAATCACATGTGCATATCAACCATAAAAAGCTTATCTCTAATGCACTCTATCCTGAATCCTTATATATGTATTGTTTATGGGCTATTTCTACATACCTGCATGATAAACTTTAGATAGTTGTTTATAGCATACAGAAGTGCTGGAATGGCAAGAAGGACATTGTTGCGAGCCGCCTACAAAAGATAAAATTATCACGTACAGGATAAATATAAAAAGGTCATCAGAAAAAGCTAGCATCTAACAACTTGAACGTTTGATTTTAATTTTAACGATATACGAAGAAAAAATTCGAATAAACTTAAAAACATAATGCTCTTGCTCTCTCATGTTCTGCATTCACTTTATACATGAAGCACAACTGACCAGGTTACTAAACAAAATCAGGTATCGAAGATGAAGTAACAAAGAACACTATGTCTACACATGCACTCTAAGGTAAAAATTGAGTTGTTGAAGTAGCCCATTACAATACCAAGAAGCAGGGAAATAAGCAAAAGACAAACACCGAGGAATATCCCATATCTGAAAAACTAAGTGATATTGGAATGAATAGAGGGTCTTTGCACATCTGTCAATTCATGCAAAAATGATATTAAACATCATAGTACCTGCATAAATGTAGAAATTGAGAGAAGAGGCTTCTCCCCAACTTTTTGTTGCCTAGCCTGCACAAATACAATAAACCAAATCGTATTGAGATAGACAGTAAAAGCATCATAAACTAGCTTAAAGATCAAATAATCTCAATGTATTATGTTAGTTCGATATTGGAGTTGGTTATAACTTGTAACATTCCACAAACGATTCAGATAAGGAGCACAAGATGAAAAACATTGTCCAATTAACTTCAACAACGTATAATCTGTTTCCCTTCAGTTTACCATACTGTCCGTCCCCGTTTCTTTCACAAATGCCATTGGAACATTTTTTTCCCAAAACCCAAATCAATTTGTGCTTCAATCTGCCATAAATGCCAAATAAAATCTTATTTTCAAAGAACTAAACAACCACCAATTGGCCCCTATACACCCACTTTTTTTATGAGAAAACTGCCCACACCCTAACATAACCTTAATAAACATCAATACACCTACTTCTCTACCATCAATAATAATCCAAATCCTAGACTATCAAATTTTGATTCTGTTTCTGCTGACATGCAAAGACAAACGACAGACCCATACCATGACATTCAATACAAAGCAACTCTGACCATGAAAGCAAGCAATACAAATTAATTATTACAAACCATGAAATCTTTTTCTTTCCACTATGCAGTAGAGGTTATAAATTCTAATACCTTTAACCACAGAGAAACTTAGGGAATGTCCTGCGACAGTAAAAAAGTTGTGACTCCGCATATAACCACAGCCTATTAATATCATAGTTTACTACTTCCATTCTCGATTAATGGTCCACTTTGAGTTATGCACCGGTATTAAGGAAATGATTGAAAATCATAATACTTTACAAAATTACCCCCATTTAACACATTCATTTCTATTTTCTCTCTCATCTAGTAAGTTTATTTAATAGGGGTATGATAGGAAAGAAGTAATTAATATTGTCAAGATTAAGGAAGTGAATAATTATTTGTGGAAATACTAAAATAGAAAGGTGGACAGTTATTCGAGAACGGAGGAAGTAGTGATTACTTCAATATAGATGCTCGTGCTGCCTTAAAAATCTAATTCCCACTTGACCGATGCTTTAACTATAACTAACTAAAAAGACAAGATATATTTGAATATGGACAAAGGAAAAAATGATCTTTACCTGGATCAAAAGCATAACAATAGCAAAGAAAACCTTGGTGATCTCTGTCAAAAAATTAACACTAATTGGGCTAAAATTGAATTTCCCATCCACCTTGGACATATAAACAAGAATAGGCTGCCAAGCAAAAAGAAATAGTATATGTCAGTCACTAATGACAAGCATAAAGGTTTGATGTGGAATACTAAGCATAAAGGTTTGATGTGGAATACTAAGTTAATGACAATGAACTCTATAATCTACAATAGAATATCAGATTAGCCAATATCCAAAAGTAAGCATTTAGAGCTGCAAGTCAAAGAAATGAAATATGGCAATGAAGCAATCGGTTTGGGTTTGTAGAAATATAAATATGCTATGTCATAAACTCATAATTGTCATTATATATCCCTTTCTATAATTCCAACAAAAGAGATTGTCCCAGCTCTTAGTTACTACTATTCACAAAGCCAAAGCAGAAGCAAGTTTCTTCCAGCTCAACCGTCTCTATTACTAAGGCCGTTAAGCCCTGCTCCCTATAAATTCCCCATACTCCCACCACACCCAGGGAACAACATCACTCAGTAGCATATGATGACATTAATCTATGAGATTTCATGCATATCAGTATATGAAAAAACAACCAGACTCTGCAGAGGGTCACAAACATCGTAATTAGCATGATTGGTTATCATTTCTAACTTAACATTTCCATTAGCATTTGACAGAAAAATTTTCCGATTAAAAGACGATAACTCACCTGTAAACCGACTAGAACGCAGTCACCTACAACCAACAAGACGTTGAGTGCACGTTGCTTAGAAGTCAACCTACTTTTGTGGCGATCATAAGCCCTCGATACAGTTCTGGAAGTAGGGGAAACCAATTTGGAGTGGCAAACATGGCATTCTATCATCCCGTTCTTCATGTATATCACTCCCGCACAATCTGAGTATGAAGAACTCGATCTGCAACGGAACCAACACGAAAAATCCATTATCCATGATCAAACCAAATAGCTTATTAAAAAATTAAACCAAAATCTCCAGATCTTGCTATTCGGAAACAGCTAAACGCATCATTTAAATACAAATTTCAAAACACAACAGAGATCCCCTCAGGGTGATACAAAATATGAATACGCAGAGCTGAGATCTCGCAAAGAAGACAGCAAGGATGGCTCCACCGACAAAAAAACATGAAGCATCGAAAATTCGGAAGATTTCATTATAAAGACAAACCTAGATCGAGTCCAAACCGAGCATTTACGAGGAAACGAGTTTGATCTGCAGCTGGTGTCACCGAATTTGAAGTGGCTCGATTGAGGCTCGAATGAGAGTTTTGAAGAGAAGAGGATTTCGGATTCACTCTGCTTCTTCGTTCTACCAATGGAAATTGAAATGGAAATGGAATTGCAGTTTAAAGATATGCGAGGAATATGCAGAGAGAGAGAGAGAGAGAGGAATGCTCGTATAAATGCAATGTAAATTGTTAATGATGGAAATGAAATATGAGGGATGATGAGTTGGGGCGTTAGTTTTATGCTTTTTATTTTTATTATTTAATATTGTTATTTGTTTGCTTTCAATTCACACAAACAATATAACGCACACACGAGCTTCGTGCGGTGTGGTGTGGGTGTTTCGGAGGAGTGGTATGAGTCACTGGATGCAATGGGTAACGGGCCAATCAGGTGTCAGGGCTATCCCCCAAAAGCAGATTTGTAAGTTTGGTGAGTCACTCTCACCGGTTGGGTTGGGGGGGTTCGGTGGAGAATCATCACTTCTCCATATTATTATTATTATTATTATTGCGTTTACGCAAGAAATTAAAAAAAAAAAGTGAAATTATTTATTTATTTTTCTTCTTTTTTTCAGGTTGGATGTTTCTTTCGCTTCAATTTGCAGTGTTGTCTTGTGGCAGTGTTGTCTGCGCCTTCCCAAATTTAAAAATTAAGTTTTGGGGTTGTAATAATAATACACTAATGGTTGTCACTTGTGAGGAAATCATGCAAGTGATTTGTACAATATTTTTGTTCTTGTTGTAAATGGTACTTCCTTTAAATTTTTATTTATAAAATTCCTAGTTTTGGTATTAATGTGAGTTTGGCCATTTTTTCATAACACTTTTTTAGTTTCTCTTTTTTTGGGGGAGGGGTGTTTGGGTTTTACAACATTTTTTTAGTTTTTAAGTCATTTCAATACGTTAATCTCTTTTAACAGTATATTTATCTATGATTTGTTTATTTCTATCCTGAATTGATAATCCTATTTCTTACAAAAAAAAAAAGAGGCTTTGTTTTATTTTTATTAAATTTCTTATTTTATTTTTTTATATAATAAAATAGATGTTATATATGTTATTTTATCTATAGTATATCGAATCTAATTCATAGGTATTAATAAATATAATATATATGAGAAATAAATCATTTTAAATATTTGAAATGTGACACACAAGCAATTCGTTTTTTCTATTTGTTTATTTCTGCATGAATCGTATGTTTGCAATAACATGGACAGAAATTTCTTAGTTCTAATTGACTAGGCATATTGTGTCGATTCTTTTGAGTAATATAACTAGAAATACTCATTGATGCCTTATTAACACTCTTTTGAGCTCAATAAGTACATTCCAAAATAACTCTTACTTAGATATCTTTACCCTTGACCACGGACCTCATTTTCTTTTGGTTGTTGATTTATTAGAGGAAGAAACAAATTAAAAAAAAGGTAAAAGTTGATAATTTTAAATAAAATTATGAAAATTTTCATTTCAATTAATATTGGACAAAAAGTTTTAAGTAATACAATAATTTCAAAATCTTTTTTGAATCGTGGTACATTATTTCTGTTTTCATTTAATTAAAATATCTTGCATGATAGGGGTGAACATGGGTCGTACCCAACCTGCCAACCCGCCAAATCTGACCCGGGCGGGTCGGGTTTGGCGGGTCGGCGGGTCAGACCCGAACGATCCGCTTAGGTAGACGGGTCGAGTCTCGGATTCAAAACCCTAAACCCGACCCGACCCGCAACCCACATATACATAGCATCTGCCATCTGTAGCTCATTCTTTCACTTTCACTCTGTCTCTTTCATCTTCGAATGACTCTTCATCCACCACCGACTTATCCCACTCCCACCCACGACCCCATTGCTGCCGTGCGCGTCTGCCGCCGCCGGCCTCGTCCCCTCCACCTCCCCCGCGACCCCGAGTCTGCCACCGTTACCCCGCGACCCCGCAGCCACCAACGCTTAGTCTCTTGCTGCCAGACGCATCGCCACCGCCCACCGTGTCCCTCAGACCTTCGCCAGGCCGCCGCTGTGTCTCCACTCTCCGATTAGAAGGTTTCATTTATTTTTCCTAATTTAACCCTAATTTTGTTTGCTCTGTCTCTGTGTGTGTGTGGGGGGGTCTGTGGGCTGTGGGCTCTGTTGTGGGTTGTGGGCTCTGTTGTGGGTTGTGGGCTGCTGTGGTTAAAAAAAACATTTTTTTATAAATAAAAAAAAGAGGGCGGGTCACCCGCCGACCCGCCTAAACCTACCCGACCCGGGCGAGTTGCAGGTCTGGCGGGTGCACATACAAAATTTGTGATTTTTACTCGACCTGACCCGTCCGCCGGACATCGGGTCGGGTCTGTAACACGGGCGGGTCCTACCCGACCCGACCCGTGTTCACCCCTATTGCATGATACTCTTGCCCCCGACCTAATCATATCATTCTATTTTCACTTTTGGTCTCACTCTATTAAGAATAGAATTGAATTATTCATTCACTTCCATTGAAGTCTGTACCACATTCCAATCCACATTTGATTCTTCTTTCTCTTTTCTAACTTATTCTATTCCCAAAAAAAAAGATATAAAGAAAAGGCAAATTAATATCATATATTTGATTGGATCTCTAATTTTCTTCACCCCTTCATCCCCCAATAACTAAAAAGAAAAAATGGAAAATATTAATGAATTGGAAAAAAAAAAGATTGATCTCTATTAAAAGACCTGTTAAGTGGTAAACGGCTTGGTATCCTTTAAACAAGGTCCTGAGTTCGAGATCTTGTGTATGCAGTTATCCTTACTGGGAGACTCAACCGCCATAGTCAGGTGCACGACTCGGGTCGACCCGAATTAGTCAGAGCTAAGCCTTGGATAGTCAGGAACCATAAAGTATTTACTATTGGTGCCACAAAAAGATATATTTTTTGGATCTCACATTTTTTTTTCAATCTTCCTTTTTCTTTATTGTAATTTATAATGAAGAATTACATATAAAACTATGATTAGAAGATAAGTACTTGAGTTTTTCGGCCGAATTCCTAATTCTAATTAAAAAGCATTACGATTCATTTGATAGCTTTATTTATTATCTTCTTAAACTGAAAATATAAAATAATTTTCTTAAAAAAAATAAAATAGGGGTTGATTTTTGCACGAACATTCCATAAAAATAGATTCCCGTTTTAGTTTTAGGGAAATCTCCTATTTTTTTTCAATTTTATTTTGTTAATAAGTATTTTCTTCTTAATTTGATTACTATATTATATATATATATATATATATTATAATAATATTATTATTGTAGAAAATGATAATGTTTTTTATTATTCTACTCTATTATTCATAGAGTATTTTTTTATTCAATATTTTGATTCTTTTTATTCTATAAAATTAAAATATTTTTCTTTTCTATCTCCTCTTTTATAATTATAAAGGATATTAAGGAATTCTATAATATCCTATATATTATTGGATAAGAATAAAAAAAAATGGCCACAGGAACATAAGAATGTGAAAAACAAGACAAAGATTTATTACAATGACACAGGAAACCAATTGAAATGAAAGGGATGTAAAGCAGTTTGATAGCATGTTTGCATATCACGGGTTCAAATCTTGTCATTCCTATTCCTAACGAGTACGTATCGTGTGGAATAGTAACAAGGGATTAACTAAGACCAATTCAAATTGGACATATTATATGTATTGATATTGAGTATGCATGTAAGATGAACAAATTTTTTGATGAAAATAAAATAAGAAAGCGCTCTTAGATGGGTCTCCAAGATTGATGTTGTAGATTCAAATCCTATTACCTATTACCTATATATTATTAATTTATTTACTGAAAAATTTGCCTATTTAAAATTTACAATTTGATTACAATAAGAGAGCGTTGACTACAAGATTAACCAAATTGACCGAGCAGGATTTTACTGCAGTTACAAAACTTTAAAAACCTGCATCTTTTACCCGTTACAATAAGAGAGCTTTGATTACAAAATAAATTCCCGTTACAATAATAAAAAAAACCCTGTTACATTTTATATAATTTTTTCATTAAATCTACATTTGATATATTAGACTGTATCAGTATTTACATGAGTAAAGTTGACTTTAGAGACATTAATGGCGTTCATTAGTATTAATTAATAATGCCAGCATTTTGAGGAATACTTAAAGTCTACATTATTAAATTACACTTTTTGGAAATGATATTTTTTAACGCTAGTAATTTAAATAGGACAGCATAGTCTAATTCATGTAACTAATTTCATTGTAGGACAATTGTTAGTTTATTTATCATTCTATAACAGCTATACTACATGTACATTCTAAATTCATACACTATACGTACATCTGTATTGATATATGGTGGGTCCCACATATTAACTGTCAACTCCACTCACACTCTCACTCTCGCTCACTTGCGCATAACCTTCACCCTCCCACTTCCTTGCCTCGGAAATAAGGACTCAAACACACAAACCGTTTCAATGACCATTATTGTCAAATTTTTTTCACTCTTCACTCTCGTCCCTCTCTTCGTTCTCTCTTCACTTTCGTCTCTCTTCTGCAACCTCACCATGCTCTCTGCACAAGTATGTAGCAAGTGCAATCAAATATTGCCCCAAGAAAACAAGCAATGGTGAGTACATCAAAACTAAGTTCACTGTTTATACTTTTCATCGATATGCCTTCCGTCTAACTTTACAATTTGGTGATGCATGTAAGGGTGTATAGGTTTAATGGAAACACAAAGCATTGTGTGAAAGATTGTAAGCTAATTTATGTTTGACTAAAATCAATGTTGTACATAAAGTACTTAATGTTTGTGCAGAAAGTCATATAATGTTTGTGCACTCCAATCAGACATTATATTCTGCAATATTATTTTACTATACATTAAGTAATATGCATATATGTAAAGTTTATGCATTAGAATGTTAAAGGAGTGAGTAAAAACTTTTGAATTAAATTCGTGATGTCAATTGTTCGTTACTGTAGAAACGACTCCTCTACGATCACTCAAAGGTACAGTTGTTGCTAAGGACGCTGGCAAATATGCTTCACACAATCCAACACCGATGCAAAGTTTGTGCACAATATCGTATAAAGTTTGTGTATGTGTGACTGTAATGTTGTTGGATTTCCACATCGACAAGAAGGTTCTGGAATAAGCACATACTGAAGGACAAAAAGAACGACTCAACTGAATCTACTTCTTGACTTAGTTAATGAGCAAGTTTCCACTGCTCGATTAACATCACGTCTCTAAAAAAGATGCGCAAATATATTTTGTTATGGTTTAGGGTTTATGCGACTAGGTTTATTTGAACTAATTGATGTAAAGTTTATCCATTCAAAATGTATAAAGATTGTGAACTTATTTATGTTTGAGTGAAATCACAGTGTTGTAAACAAGTGCTTAATGTTTGTGCACAATGTCCTATAATGTTTGTGCATATCTTCACATAATATTTGTGCACTAAAATCTGATATCATTTTCTGCAAAAATGCTTAACTATGCATTAAGTAATATGCATACATGTAGAGTTTATGCATTAGAATGTATAAAAGTGTGTGCGCACATGTATGTGAACTAATTTTTATAAAGTTTGTCTATTCAAAATGTATAAAGATTGTGAACTTATTTATGTTGGAGTGAAATCACACTATTGTAAACAAGTGCTTAATGTTTGTGCACAAGGTCATATAATGTTTGTGCACATCGTCACATAATGTTTATGCACTAAAATCTGATATCATATTTTGCAAAAATACTTAACTATGCATTAAGTAATATGCATACATGTAGAGTTTATGCATTAGAATTTATAAAAGTGTGTGCACATGCATGTGAACTAATTTTTATAAAGTTTGTCCATTCAAAATGTATAAAGATAGTAAACATATGTTTGAGTGAAATTACAGTGTTGTAAACAAGTGCTTAACGTTTGTACACAAGATCATATAATGTTTGTGCACATCGTCACATAATGTTTGTGCACTACAATCTGATATCATATTCTGCAATATTACTTTGTGCACTCCAATCAGATATCATATTCTGTAACATACACTCTTACCGCCAGATAGATCTCATCCATTTTAAAAGAAAACTAACATTTTATCATCTTAATTCCATTTTAATCAAATTTCACATGATAAGAGGATGAAGATAAGGAGGATGAGAAGGATGACGATTATGAGAGGATGATAGAATGATAAGGATGACGATGATAAACATAACAGAATAAAGATAAGAGGATGAAGACGATGAGTGAAAACGATGACGAAAATGAGTTCGGGATTGGGGCGTATTGTGTATAATTTTAGAAACTGTATGCTATACGTATACTAATCATTAATTGTGTATAATTAAATAATATATGTAAGTGTATACAATTTGAGGGTACACAAAATATTTCTATTCTATAAATAGCTTAACCGATTCATTAGTAAAGTCAGCCATTTTGTTTGGGTGTGGTGTGAAATAAATTTATCTCATACTTTTTGGCTTCTTCGTTGATTTTATTCTTTCTCGTTAATAATATTAAGACTTTCCATAAAAAAAAAAAACATAAGGGTTGTCATTGTATAATTAGATATAATAAAAATTAAGGAATATTTAAATATAGATCTATATACATATATTTAAATTATATAATATTTCAATAAAATTTAAATAGTAAATAATTAACACCTGATATCTGAAAAGGATGTATCATTATTATTATTATTATTTATTTTTTCCCATGGTTATGTGTAAAATGATAATAATAATATTTTATATAATATAGCATTTCATTATAAAAAAAACCCTATATAATCTATACACTAGTATAAAAAGGATCCCAAAAATAACTATTTTTAATATTTAATTTATTTTTCCTTTTTTACCCTTACATAATTACAGTTATTCATTTGCTTTTGGGTAAATTTTCTTTTTTCGCATTTTCTCAAATTATTTTATCTTACGTTCTTAATCCATTTCGGATTAAAACATTGACTTAAGCAACCACTAGTATGGTATTATATCAGAATACAATTTAAATTGAGAAGACGACTCCCCATGTTAAGATAGTGACCCCTTAATCTCCCCCTCTCTCAAAGAAACACGAGTTTGAAATTGAAGTCTGTTCACAGTATTGCTCCTTTTCAAAAAGTTTATAGAATATGATGAAAGAATCCCCCTTCGACAATAATAGTATAATTAATTACCAAAATATCTTGAATAAACAGATGCAAGCTAAACATTTATTTAAACTACATACATGCTAAAAGAATGAAGTCTGCAAGCAGTTATTTATTCATTTTGAACGAGTCTGCAGGTAGAGTATATCTTTCAAGTCAAGCGATGTTGTCTTCAAATTGATCCCAACAGCGATTCTCAGAATGCATCTACACAAAGGAGGAGGAACGGATTAACTATATACGCTAAAAAATCAACAGAGGAATGATATTTGCCTCTTAAATAAATTACTATTTGGTATACCAAATCAAAAAGTAAATAACACAGAACAAACACGCAAACCCAGAATAGTAAATCACACTGCAGTTGAGTAATATTACTTTTGCTTTAGGAACTCGCTGAGTTACACCCATATCACTAGCTTATAATACCATCATACAGAAGAGAATAAAGTTCAGTGAGAAGTGAAAAATCCACTATATGTTTCGCATGGGGTGTGAAAATGGAAGAGAGAAAGTATATATAGAAGCTTTAACTTGAAACACAAAAAGTACATATAGAACCAAAAAAACTCTATTCCAAGGACAAATCATATCTGAGATTTAAAAACTTCGCATTATTAACATGCGATGCAGCGATATTATTTCATCAGGACACTAGAGACTTAAGGGTAACTTTAATATTTTTCAATGGCAGTTTCAGTTACAATTATCATACAATTGAAAGACACAAGTATGCAAATTAGGGTAACAGGATCGTACCAAACCAAGGGCTTCTCTTGCAATCCTGTGGCTGTCTTCACCACAAACTTTGCCAAACAGAAACATGAGGTGTTTTCTTTGTTCCAGCTTCAAGTGTTTCTCTAGGCCCCGACCAACCATCTCCATTTCAGGCTGCAGGGATATACATCCTCAATAAATGCAATTAGAAAGCAACTAACACAAAAATTATGTCTGTATACCAATGTTATCAAATATCCCCTATAGCACTGCTATACCGCTATGATTTTGAGCTGGGCGCTATGCTATTTTACTGTGTTAATTGGCCGCTATAGCAGAAATAGCAGTGCTATGGCGAAAAAATAGCAGGTTTTGAGCAAAATGCTATTTCCGCTATCAATAACACTGCTGTATACACACAAAACATCCCAATAAGCAGTCCTCGGAGAGGACATAAACTGTGATATAGGGTTGAGTATTTGGCCTCACTGTTGAGTTATGTAATGCTTGTTTCAAGGTATTTGAGATTTCAGACATGTATCTATGTAGAATGTAGATTGGGAAATTCTGATGCACTTTCTACCTTCTTTTCACCTAATGTATTTTGTTATCTCTCTTATGGAGCATTTCTTATCCTTCTATTCTCCCTACTTTACTCATTCCTTTCTAATGTATGCTCTCTATAACAGATTACAAAAATTAAACAATAGCCACTATTAGTTGTTTTATCTCGAATTCTCCCTACAAATTATTCGTTCTCATTCATCCAGACATTGATCATTACCAGTGAACTTACGTTGAGTGAAATCAAAGACGACATAAAAATAACCAAATTGGATACTGTTAGGATAAAAGATAAGCCCTCAGCATGGAAAGTTTATACTAGGAAGAATAGTTAGTTTATCTACATTATCTTTATTCGTTTATCTTTAATTATTAGCATTTATCTACTTATTATCTTAGGAGTAAAATTAGGAATAAAAACTATTATAAATAGGAGCATCCTCTTTAGGTTAGGGTGTGGATTTATTATTGAGTTAGTGAGGGAACCAGCCCTTGAAGAAGAACCAACCTCTTGATTTTATTCAATAATATCCAATTTTAATTATTATATCCTTTTTATTCGTTCTTGCATGTTGGGTCCCAAAAACGACCTAACAGATACATACAAATGAATGCCAGCTGCTGTACGAGTTAACCTCCAGTTTTACTAAATTAAAGAACTACAACCATGCCTTATCAAAACAAGTGAGCAATAACTAAGAGAATAGCAAATAAATAATTCACCCAAGAGAAGTGGAGAAAATTGCATATTATTATTGATGATACATACCGAAGACTCCTCAGGAGGGAATATCCGCAAAAGCAGGCATATCTTTGACAGTTCTGCCAAAGCATCAACATGTTTGCCTTGCATTTCCAGAGCCTATAATCAAGAACACCACCAAAAGCATGAATTGAACAGTGAATTCAACAGGAGAAACATGAACTTGTTAAAAACAAGAGTTATCCAAGGTCCATATTTCAAGCATTAAGTTACAACACTTCCAGGTTCAGCTCTCATTCTTAAGACCCATAATCAAATTATAGATTTTACACATTTTCTGGAATTAAACCAGCCTCTGATTCTTTCATTCCTATAACCATCAAACAGAGGAAAACAGAGACAACGGAATATGAAAAGCATGGTGCTATAGCACTGTCTAAGCTCTTTTATTTAAAAAAAATAAAATTTGTGGCATATTTTAAATAACAATAATTTAAATAGTGAACAATATTTTAACTTAAAATATACTACCTTCACTAATAGTCGTTACGAAAATGTGATTTCATTGAAACCCAAATGTTAGAGGACAGTATTACCAGATCATTAGAGTTAGGGTAGGAAATTACCCAAGCCTGTAGAAGACAAGAGCGAGTACGTGCAGCAACAGCTGCAGAGACAATTGTTCCAGCACGAACATTTTCAAGGCCAATGTTTTCAGCAAATCCAGCAAGGAATTGCAGAGCATCCTCACCGTTAATATCAATTGAAGTAGAGTAGGTTGGTGCCCTGAATAGAAACAAAGTAATCAGTAATTACATAATTATTACAAGAGGAGACTGCAGACTGCATTATTAACAGGTGTTAACTAGCACAAGAATGCTCGCCTAAGAAAAACAAACCTGCTGCAAACATTCAAAACGAAGTTAACAGATGCTCGATACAAGGAATCCCGAATATTTGTTGTTTCAATGGATACTTGCACACCAGAAGTTCGGCATAGTTGGCGTAACTGTTCATGTGTACAGGCAACAAGCAGTCCAAATGTCATGAGAAAAGAAGCAAATTAATTTTCTTTTATTATATGCAGATATTGTTAAGATAATTAGAAATCAACACTCTAGTAATTTTGTAATTGAATACTCATCCGTTAGACAAATGCTTACATTCACCATGTTACAGAAACACAAAACCAAATTTAGCCATGCAACTTAATATTAACTAAATGGATACAATTTGATTGAAAAATAAGGAGAGTATTGCAAATTTGCACAGGCCAGTAGCACATAATACTTTCTTCTTTAAGGTATTCAGAGAAAAGCAACACCAAGCTTAACAAAATATACATTCTAACTAATTTTCCCAGAATAATAGTAACAAAAACTATATGCAATATTACATATGTCAATTAGCAATTAAGTAAATCAAGGGGGGGGGGGGGA
>QANU01064415.1:391011-443554 GCA_003254905.1 Nissolia schottii
AAAAAAAAAAAAAATACAAATAAGCGAAACCATGAAAAAGAAGAAAAGATAAAAGCAAACCTCGAACCACTCTGTAAGCCTCCCTCTTGTATTCCTCCTGCTCCTCCAAGTCACAAACAGCACCGTTAATAATAGTTGGCCACCACTTCGGCAGTTTCCTTTGCACCCGAACCTTATTCTTCATAGCACCTCGCTTCGAGCTAGCCTCCGCCGGCGATAACGGATTAGCTGGCGCCTTCGCAGCGCTCCTCTCCCCCCACCCAATAACGACCTCTTTTCCGCCAAGGCTGCGGTCCCTCCGCACCACAGGCTTATAGGAAGAGGCGTTTTGGCGAAAAATTGACAAAAACCTAGAAACCAAATTGACCAAAAATTTGAAGAGAGAAATCGCAACGAGGCTCAAAACAGCAGAAGTTCCGACGAAGTGCAGGGTGGCAGGGCGGCAGGAAACCACGAGCCTGCGGTTATGGTCGAGGGTGACGAGGGTTTGTAAATCGGTGTAAGCGTCTGTGGCAGAAGAAATGAGTGTGCGGAGTGTGGAACGGAAGGAAGGGAAGAGAGTCTGGAAAGTGGAGGAGGCGTGGGCGGTTAGTTGAGTGAGGTCGATGACGGTTTCTAGCTTGGGTTCCGAAGAGGTGGATGTGGTGGTGGTGGTGAGGGAAGGGGAAGGGAGTTTGTTGCGGCGCCTGCGGGAACGGGAGCGGGTGCGGCGGGGGAAGGATGCGGAGACGAAGGAGAGGCATGATGAAGAAGAAGAAGGGGAAGAGGGAGTGAGAGGGAAGAGGGAGTGAGAGGGGGAAGGAAGGGTGCAGCTGCAAGTGTTGGCGGAGGGCAACATGTATGTATTGTCTCGCTCTATCAATCGGGTAATAGCAGCAATTACCAGTTTCCTTCGTCACTCAGCTCAGCTCACTATGAACGAAGGGTCAATGCAGCCGTGGCACCCCACCCTAGCGTCAAGTCCAACAACAATTTTGTCTCTATTTTAGCCGTACGGTGAATCTGCCCAATTATTCATTTATCATGATAATACAAAATTTTAAACTTCTAGTAATTAATTTTTAACAAAGTTTTTCCCTTTGGTTTTTACATTTTTATCAAGATTTTCTTTCACCTTGTCATGCTTTAAAGAGAGTAACAAATGATAAATCTTTCAATCATCTAACCATTTTAAACAGTGGTTCGGTCTGGCTCCTACCTTATAAGGGACACAACACAGGATCCCCCTCACCTTGGAAGCACTGTCATAGAAGACGTTAAAGAAATACACCAAAACTGTAGTCATCACTTTTTTGAGTACACTAGCCCCTTCCGAAACAAAATACCTTCCCCTCATATTGAAGAATCCAACAAAATAATAAGATTTCGTCGAGTATTACAAAAATTTCATGCGTCACGTGAATAAATCTTGTCCTCAGTTTCATCACTGATCAAGCATTGATTTCACATCCGAATTTGATCATAAAGTTATAAACCATACTTGGTCGTGGCTTCAACCACAGAGCATGAGAGGCCATAAACAAAGTTCACGACTACGAAATCAGCTTTCAGATTGTCCAAAATATCTCCCCGAAATTGTAGCAAGTATATTCAACATTACAACCTCATCATCCAGTTCGGCCTTTCCGGCACGTATGCTAGCACACTTCCGCAGCAGACCCCTAAGAGCAGCACAAGTATCAGCATCTAGTGGAGCATCAACTGCAGCACAGAGAGCAAAAAGCCACATGCAATCATCTCTTGTGATGGTGTTTGCAGGCTCTAGCATGCGAATCCGTTTCAGCAACATTGATACCCGGGCCACAGAGTCCATTCCTAAGATTGCAGAAAGCAAAGGAGGACTAGGAGTTTCAGAGCAGCTGCTAGCTCGATCAATAGAAGTGTTTGATCCAGAATTCTCAGGAGGCAGTGTGGTATCCTTATCCTCAGAGGTCAAGTTAAGGAGTGGATCAATTGCCTTACTGGCACTCAAATGACAATGAACTAGGACATCCTTGCACATTACACTAGCAGATTCTCCAAAACTGCTCGCATGTAGTTGGGATGAATGAACTGGTTGCAGATTACTGGAACTCAGGGCATTTGAACCTTCAAGACATGAGAGACTCTGAAATAAACATTTGGGGAACAATGAGACAACAGGGTCAGTCCTTTAAAGAATTATAGAATAATGAGGAGTGCTATATATTATGAACCATGTTCACAAAAAGATCATGAAACTTACGTGGAAATACAAGATTTAATTTCATCAAAACAAAAATATATTTAAAAATAGAAATATGAGCTTTGATGAAAAACACAGGGAAAGGATGGTCCAAATTCATATTCGTACTGAATGATTTTGAAGGGTCATAGTATTATTTCAAGCACAAAAAGTAAACTCCCAAACCAGTACTTTGTTTGCAAGGAAATCAAATAACATCTTTTATTAAAAAATTTACTTTTATGTGTGTCCAGTTACAGTTAGGAAAAGATGGGTCCAAGTTGCAGTCATGAGATTAGGTGAGCAAGCTCCGTGCATAATGTGGTGCAGGAAATCATTCCAAATAAAAAATGAAAAGCACATAAATATAGAAACAGCCAAATAGGTTCCACAAGAACATACTGCTCTCAGTGCTGAAAACTCAGCAAGGAATACATCCTCCCACTCTTTCAATGACAACAGATGCTCAGGACACTCGGCAATATCAGGAATCTTGGGCATGTAGGGACTTTGTTCCTTGTTAAGTTTACTTCTATCGAGTTTGGCTACCTTCACTTTTGGAATTTGATCTGCCTCCCACCTAAGTAAGGAAGAAACAAAAAGTTAAGAAACTTGCTATTTTGTCAAGCTCTCCATCAGGTAAGCTATAGTAAAGTTTCTCCTGCTCACCACCATTTAGAGGAGTTCTGAAATACTCCATAACGACAAATAATGTAATACAATTTTTTTTAATTCCTAAAACAACAATTAATATAAAATGGAGGGAGTATATATCCTCAAATATATGCTATTGTTTCCAAACATATTGCCCTAGTACTTTAACCATATACTAGGAAATCACTGCATCAGCATATACATCAGTCTCCATTCTCTTCATCCTTCAAGATACCCGCCCCAGGTTTATTCTGCATATCTCACAGATGTACACATATTTTGAACTATGATTGCAAGGAACCATTTCCAATACTCATGAACACCTACCAATAGAACTCCAATTTTGTCAACACAAACTGCACTCTTTCACCTTACACATTTCAAAGCATATATCCATTATAATGCCTATTGCAGGCTTCCCCCACTCTTCAATCCCAACTTTTTGCCAAATTGAGAGTTTTAAGTACTTATTAAGCCCACATCAAAATTGTAAAACTAGACTGCATTTTGCATCTCAGGGCAGATTAAAAGTTTTAAGTGCACTCAAAGTTGAGGCTTGGCAGTTAGAATCAGTTGTGATGTGCCTTCTAAAAACCTTTGATAAAGAACTGAAATGATCATCAATAATATGGAGAATCATTATTTTAGGGAGAGCAGAACAACAAAAAGAAATTATCATGAAGAAATAAAATCTCAAAGCAAGTCCATCACAGGATCAGCAATCAGCTGCCCAAAAGCAATACCTGACGCGCCTAAGATATTCCCATCCATCTTCTGGTGGACCCAAATCAAAATTGGGTTCTCCATCGATCAAAAAGGCAGGCCGCTGGATGCTAGCATAATCATCCTCAGAATCATCATCTTCACTGCATTCTTCTAAAACTGAGCACCCATCCTCACTGATAAGACTATGACTACAAGAAGGGTCAACAGGACTTTCATTTTCACAAGACTCTGCACCTGAAAACAATTTCAAATTTTCAGCACCAGAAAAATTCATTTGCTAATACTTAAGAAAGGTTACAATAAATATATAATTTAGTCTATGTTAACACGACAATAATCAGGAAACACTCGTCCTTCCTATTAACCGCAATGTAGACAAGAAACTGAACTTTCTATGGAATATCAACAATGTAACTGTCAACATACAATGTCAAGAATGAAAGTAAACAATAGAGCATCCTCATTAGTCTATGACCAAAGTAGTCATGCAAATTTACAATTAAACCTACAGCACAAGAATTTTCATGTACAATGACTTTATACAAGTAACAATACAATGGCAGTCAGTGCCCCTAAGTACACAAATCAGAACATAGCCAACTAATGTTGCAGATTAGATCTTTTCTGGATTCCTTTTGCTCATTCTTCAATGGACAAAGACATTCATATATCTCCACCTTCCATTAGCAGCACCCACACCTGTCCATCAGAGAAATTGAAAACATCAAATTGACACAATATGATCTTACAACTCGGAGACAGTTTTGAAAACCATACAAAAAGGGTACAAAAGTCAGAACAAATGAGTTTTACTCAGTTAAAACAAATAATTCGCCTATTATCTTGAACAGAAAAACAGTTTAGACTAACCTCCCCCTCCCACAAAAACAAGGAAGCTAATGGGCCAGAAATAAAAGATCCTATGACTATAGCGACCACTATGAAAATGAAATAAATATTTGCAGTTAAAGTCTGATAATCAATAACAGCTAAGCCTTATCACATTAGGTGGGATTATGCAATTCCAGATTTTCAAGTGACTGCATGTGCAATTATTCATGGATAATACAACAGCAAAACTGAGTTTGTGTTGAAAAAAAGTAGTGCAGATGGAAAGGCAAGGCCTTAATGAGTATAACCATGGATGTAACAACCTAAAGTACTGAAGGATACATTCACACTCAATCACAATTCCAGATAGAAGAAATACCAAAAAATGCATAAGGTAGCATGATATTTCAGAAACTCGTTATGCAGTAACAAGGTTTGTAGCACTTGATCACCAAAGAGGTAACTCGAGCGCGTTACCAGTACCACCTGTTGTTCTTATCTAATTAAGCAGAACGGTTTTCCACTCGTTAAAGCTAGTTCATGTAGTAGCACAAGAATGCATATTTAAAAGGCAACTAAAAGAAGAACGAAAAGAAGAAAAATGGCATGAAAAGTGCCTGAAAATGTCATAGATAGATAGGAAGAACAGAAAAAGAATACTTACTGAGAATGGGTGGGGCATGTTTGTTGTTCGGAAGGCAGAGAGGACGAGGTCCATTGCCGCTCACCGCAGACACAGCAAGGGCATCATACTCGTTGGCGAAGTGGGCTCGAAGACCCGCGTAAATCGCATTCCAGAAATTGCGCTGTTGGAGCACATTCACGAACCTCAGAGCCTCCATCTCCTTTCTTGAGTACCTTCTCTTCATCGTGTTCTTCCCATTCGGAGCCTCCGTAGTAGTAGTAGTAGTAGCATTCGCCCTTGCCCTGTTGTTTCTTGCATCCTTCTTGGCCTTTCTTCTTGAAGCTAATTGCTTGTTCCCGTCCTTCTTTGCTTCTGCTGCAATGGCGCTCCCTTTCTTTCCTTTTCCATTTCCATTACAATTTCGTATTCCAGCAGCAGTAGAAGAAGAAGGAAGGGAGAGGGTTTCCACCAACGCAGTTTCGTCGATAACCTCAAACCCTAACCCTAACCCAATGGAGGGGCCAACAGCAACGGCAGCAACTGGAGGAGGCAAGTCTTGCTGGCTCGTCAGCGCGGAATCTTTGGGTTTCCCTTTAGGGAGCAGAGCGGATTCGAGTTCCTCCAAGAGTCGTCGCTTCTTCGCGTCCAAATCCAACGATTCGTGCTCCTTTTCAGCTCCCGATTCATGATCCTTTTCAGCTTCAGCGAGAGGCTGTTCCTGCGCAGTCGCAGCTTCTTTAGCCAAATCAAGAACACGAGAGCGTTCTTCTTCTTCCGAAACAGCCATTTCCTTTTCCTCTGTGGAAACTCCAGCGAAACCGTCACAATCTGAAGCGTCGGCCATGAGTATTGAACGGCACTGCACTCTTGAGAGAGAGAGAGAGAGAGAGAGAGTTGTTTGATGATTGTATAAGTGGAGTTGAGACTTCTACATCTGCACTCCGCTTATTTATATCTATGAGGAACAGTTAGGGCGCGCTAATTATTATTAGTAATTCACTTTTATTTATTTTTTCATTCTCAAAGGGGCCAAAGGCCCAATGATAATTCACTTTAATTTCACTTCCAAATGAAAATTGTATTGGCCTAACTACAGAAAAAGGCAGTTTTTACTAGTCCACTTATTCTTTCTTTGCTGTGTTATGGATTGAGTTAGAATAAACCCTCAAATTTACCCTCGAAATAATCACGAGACATTAATTTGGCTCACCAACATTTGTGCCATCAGCTTAGTTCTCAAAAGATTAGTTTTCATTTTGCATTGGTCTTTCAGTATGTGGTGATTTATCACTTTATCTGCCAAAATGCATCACATTAATCCTCAAAAGAGTGGTGAAATACTATCAATTTAGTTATTAGAGCACCTTCAGTGACCTAATTTTACTGTCTCGATTTCTCGATTTCTGTGAACATCAATCCCACTATTATTTTTGACATTGAAGAGCATAAGTGAGAAAGAGAGGAAATCCTTCTTAACCGAGAGCATAGCCAACTACTAGACTTACAATATTTGATCAACATGTAACATAATGTCGTAAAAGTTGCCGCCACTTTTATTTTTCTACCATATTTCAATTATGTAGTATTTATTAATCATGTAATATTTTTTTAAGCATCTTTAACACTTGTTTGGCAATTTAATTTATTAAAATTAATGTTAATAAATTATTTCATAAATATAATACTCTTTTTTTTAAAATTGAAAATCATGTGAGACCATATTTAAGACCAAAGTTAGTTACTTTCATGGTAAAGAAGAGTCCCACTTTGGTAAACTTTTACTTTTCATGACATTGATTATGTGACATTGATATCACTAGTCAAGCCAAAAGTAAAACCCTAGAGAGCGCACATCGTTATTTGAAATTATGAATCCCGAAATATTTCCTTTTTGTGGTACACTGAAATATTCAGTATACCCCAACCCCGTGGACATTATTTTTCCCATTGCTCTTAAGAAAGTGATCCTAGTAGTGTTCCAATTCAAGTAAAGCCGAAATTAAGGCAGAAGCCTCTCTTGCAGGAAAAGGTAAGAAAATNATTTGCAGTATTTGATGAAATCTGGGGATAATCGAATCAAACTGTGCAGAAGAAGCATAAATTCAAAGAGAAGTTAAAAGCTTCGGTTCATTTACTTCAACTTTCTGTTGCAGGAGCAGCAGGAGACTTCAGAAGTGGTTGGAGGGCTTTGACCACGATGCTCATATTTGGCCTAAACTCAGCTTCATACTGCACACACAGTGCTGCAACAGCTGCAAGCTGCATAGTCAACGACAAGCATTGTCAACATCAGTTTCAAATTGGAAGAACCAAGGACCATGAAGTATGCATGTCACATTACAAGTGCACGTGTGCATATGAGAGAGACAGAGAGAGACCTTGGCAACTCCTTTAGGGGGATATTCTCCCTTCAGTTTTGGGTCAACACATTGTTTGACTTTATCTTCACTTAATCTTGGGGTGGCCTACGAAAAATATTTAAACCATAGCTAAATAAATGAGCCTTGTAAAATAAATAAATAAATAAATGAAACAGCGCAAAGGTGAATTATTTGTTTAAGCAGGTGCACTGACCCATGTAACAAGACTTTGCTGTCCACGGGGCATGGTATGATCAACAGGTTTCCTTCCTGTCAGAAGCTCAAGAAGAACAACACCAAAACTGTAGACATCACTCTTTTGAGTCAACTGGCCCGTCATTGCATATCTGTAAAATTTGGCAAGGTTAGAGAAGCTAAGAACCAATAAAACAACATAAAAACTTAAAGATGAGGGGAAATAAAAATCAGATGAGCAATAATATAAATGGTTAATGGATCAATAAAACAAAGCAGGTCAAAGATGTTAAGTTGCTAATTATGTTCCCATTAAGTTTCTGATGAATCTGCTTACCTCAGTAAGAATAGACCAGAAAGCATATTACCTAGATAGATGAAATGAACAATAAAAACTAACATGTATAAACAAAACAGTTGTTCGATTAATGTGAAGGTTGCTGGGAACTTCACAAGATTTCCACATAATGACACATGTCCCTTGAGAACATAATAAGCACAGAGATACCAGCTGAAATAGAGTTCAAACAAATAAAGAAAGCTAGATATAAAGAAAGTGGAAAATTTAACTTCCAGTAAATTAACTGGGAAAAAAGGGACTACTGGGAGGGAAAAAAAAAAAGTGACCATATCAGAATTCAGAAGCCAGTAAGAATTCTCAGAGCCATGCTCTTCATGACAATTAACTGTTAGTCAAAAGTTCTGCTTTATCATCAAGTACCACCAAAAGATCACATAATTGAACTGAATTTACACAGTTACAATACATATCTATTGAAATCTATTGAACACAACATCAATAGAGATGACAAAAATAGTTGTCCTTGGAAATAAATCATGAATTGTAGCTGTGCATGTAAAAAGATAAACAACAGAGGTAGCACTAAATCGCTAAAAAAAATTTCATAATACAAGACAGCATACACATCTATGAACTCAAATAAAGACAAAGAAGAAGATAATATTAATATATAAACAAAAAGCTAGCATGTTCTGGAAGCTTACTCTGGAGCATGATATCCAAAAGTCCCCAACACTCGAGTAGAATGAAGGCGTGCAGCCATGTCAGGGGCCTGATTTGAAAGGTTGAAATCAGCTATCTTAGCCTTAAAATCTTCAAAGATGAGCACATTACTTGATCTGATATCTCTGTGTATAATAGCTGGCTGAACTTTCTCATGTAAATATTCTAATCCCCTTGCCGCATCAACAGCAATTCTAACTCGCTGTATCCAATCAAGAGTTGGCCCTGGTTGTGCTCCTTGAACTCCTTTTCTGCCTGTATTGGAAAGAAAAGCAAAATCATCAATGGAACTTCTTAGATATGAAATATGAGTTAAGAATGGACATTATCGCATACCATGCAATATGTCATGAAGAGAGCCCATAGTAGCAAACTCATACGCAAGTACACGAAGATTTCCTTCAACACAGTAACCATGCAACTCAACAAAATTGTCATTCTTCAACCTTGAAACCATGGAAACCTGAAATAGACAACAATGAATGAGAAGGCTAATAAATTGACGATGACCATACAGAAATCAACATACTTCCCGCGTAGAAGTTATTTTATGTTGTTTAGTTGACAACAGAGACATGCCTGGGTCAAAAACTCATTATTCGATTCAGGTTCAGATGAAACATCAAGCTTTTTCACAGCCACAGCTTTTCCATCGTTTAAGGTTGCAAAATACACCCTTCCATATGATCCTTCACCAATCAATGCCTTCGACCCAAAGTTGTCAGTCTTCTCCTTCAGCTCATCTAAAGATAATGCTGGAACTTCGATAGGTGGTGGTGCCTTTTGTGATTCAGGTTTAACAGGAGCTGACACCTTAGAGCCTTTCTGGTTGCCTAGAACAAATAAAATATGACAAATGAGAAACCTTTATTCTTTACCAGGAAAGAAGCCAGCCAACTTGTATACTAAACTATGAAGATAGTAAAAAATACGAACTCACAATCACTAGTATCTACAAATGTATCAAGAAAACAAAAATGTGGAAGATCAAATGGAGGATAAACCAGCTTAAAGAAAGAAACAAGACATTCCAGGATAGTGACTAAATATACCTTCCAACTCCATTCATTGTAAATATGTTCACTTCTTTCTCAACCAGTAATCAGTAACTGGACGAAATAACATTATGGATTAAATTAAGAAACTCACCATCTCCGTAACTCCTGGGGCTTTTCAGTTGTTCGCTTTCATTTGATGGGTAAGACTCTTCTACCTGACAAGTGCAACAAAGCCACCGGCGCAT
This sequence comes from Nissolia schottii, assembly GCA_003254905.1. Taxonomy (NCBI): domain Eukaryota; kingdom Viridiplantae; phylum Streptophyta; class Magnoliopsida; order Fabales; family Fabaceae; genus Nissolia; species Nissolia schottii. Next base: position 400,873 of record QANU01064415.1, read on the forward strand.
CCTCGACCTCTTCCTCAAATATATAACGTCTTTGGAATTTCTATTCTCCAGGCGGACAAAGTAACCAGGAGGTGAAGCATGTGCCTGCATAAGTTAAAAGCAAACCTATTTAGAAATTCTTCAAACAAGTATACTGAACACAAATCTGGTATAATATAAAGATCCGTTTTCAGTATAATAAGTAATAGTCATTGCTGGTTGCTAGTTATTTGATCATAGTTGATAAAGTAAACTTCTAAGAGCATGAATTTTAGAAAACTAGGTGATAATGGTAACAAGCAATGCTTGAAGGGCTTGATTCTTGATATGCAGATAGATATAGCGTGCAACATTGACACCCAACATTTTGCCTTGATCTCATAAACATTATAACCTTGAAAAACATCATGCATTACATATCTGCAGCAATTGTTTAAATTTCAAAATTTGAGGTTTTAGAAGGAACTGCCCTAATGGATCACATTTTCTCACAAGAAAGTGGCAGCGGATGGTCCTTAAATAATTTATCATCTTAAAAAGTGAAAATCATCCATTGCACAAATTAATTCCGACACATTAGATAAGAGGAATTGTCCTAGAACAATAATTATAGGGAAGAACACTCGAATGAAACAATAAAATCCCTCCCGCATGCAAAATTGAAGAGCTAATCTCACCGATTGCAGACAAAAAGGGGACACGAAAATGAATCCTTACCAAATGACTAGGACGATGTTGATGGCGATAGTCTCTGCGGTCCATCAAAAAGAAAAAAGAGAAAAATTAAAAACTAATTGGTTGGAACAGAACCCAAATCGGGTTCCAAAATAAAAGCAAAACACCCGAAGAGCCCAGAGAATTATAGAGAGGGGAAAAACATAGAAAGTGCGGAAATAAAAAAAATATATTTCAAAAAATGGAAAAGAGAGAAGAAAGGGAAAATGACAGGGGAGATGGTAACCAAAATTAGGCAAAGGAAGGATCAGAGGGCGAAATTAGAGGCAGCAACAAGAAAGAGAAAGAAAATTACCTGTGGCCTTGTTAGTTTTGGATGGTTTCAAATGCTGGCTAATGGTAGCTAGCTAGGGTTTGTTGCTGCCTTCGATTGTTGCAAAGAAACGAATAATAAAAACGAAAGAGACAGGTTGGTTTGCTTTGGCTTTTGAGGTGTCTCTGATTTCTCTTATTTGCGATGCCAATATCCAGTGAAGCAACGCGTTAAAGGCCAACAGCAGCATATATAGATTTTTTTTTTTTAATAACAATTTGAAAGCTAGTACTGTTTTCCTTATCAAAATAAATTAAAATAATTAATATCTATTATTTTATAACTTTTTTACTGTATTACAATTTCTTGTTCAAATATGAATTCATCACATTAATGCTTTATTATAAGATACACACGGAAAAAAAAACATATTTGGGATAATATTTATGTGGTCTAGGAAACTATTTTAATTTTAATAATATTAAATATAATTAAAAAAAATGGAAACAAGTATTCATGTAATTTTAAATCAAGAGTAGATGGTCCTTGCTTAATCGTCTAAGAAATACTCTATAAAATTAGAAAAAGTAATATGATAAATTATTTTTAACAAAGAAATAAAATTAGGAGCTAATAAAGTTATGAACTAAAAAGTAAGATCTATAAAACTATAAAAGTATATTGGCTTGTGGACTTTTTTCATTTCTTGACTTGATAAGAAAGGAAGGAGAGGGGGCGGGGGGGCGGTGTGATGATGGGAGAAGGTATCTCTTAGGCCAATTGTTACTCAATACTCATTCTTTGGGACCCTTTCTTTTCTGAGTTGGCCGGTTTTGTTCTGCAGACTGCTTCTAATCCCCATTATTTTAGGACCATACAAGACTAATAAGAGGTCCCTGTGCTTCCTTTTTATTATCACTTTTTTTCAAAATAAAATCATTCTTCAATATTAGTGCCAACCGTTATAATCTTAGGCATAAAGAATTCGTAGCACGTCATTGGATCCTTTTTATATGTCGAACAGCAATCAGAATAAACAATAAGAAAACAAAAACTAGAACTATACTAAAGGTAATGTAGAGAGAATAGGAAGTAACAAAACTCAAATAATTAATTTTATTCTCTTCAATTTAACCAATGCACAAACTTAATATGCCAATCTTTGAAGTTTCAAATTTCTCTATTTTTGCAGTAAAATGGAACAATCAAATTTGTAAAAGATAGAAATGATATTTCAACTGGCCCTGCAGTGTTCTAGCTTTTCCATACTGGCCATATTTCGGTCAAATCTGTAAATAATTAATTGAAAATGGGTGAAGTATTGGGCCAATTCCCTTATAAAGTTCAGGTGGAACGCAGGTTGTGTGCATCCAATCACATATCCTAAATTCCTATCCCGAATTGTGCCTGTGTGGAAAATTCACTCGCATTTTGGGGATCTTGAACCTTTTAGATTCCAATAGGTGTCCTGTATTATAAATTTGTATATTATAAAGATCGAACAAAACTGAACATAATTTACAACTATGATAATTTGAATCAAGTCGAATATTATATCCATAGAAGTATCAAAGATGCAACAACAGTGCACAGCATTAATTAAAGAGGAATACTATACTGCTACAAAGATGAATCAAATTTTTTAAATGGAAGATGAGGGTGATCATTGTGTGGAATAGAGCTATATAATCCACTCATATTAATAAGTATGCCATATCATTTTAACAGATAAATTCTGCGACCTTTTACCATACTAAAGTTTTTGACTAAGAATGTACACCGTTGGATAGTAGTTATCTATCAGCTCTCCATGAATAATTATAAGAAAACACAATTGGTTGATATCAATTTTCGTGTAATGATTTTTCGTCACTGGTGTTTAAATTTCACTAAAATACGAAACTAGTTGTTACAGTCGCATTGGCAATGCCTCAAACAATTAACAAAGCTTGTTAATATTATAGTATTAGATACTAATTTGACTTGGTATCAAATGATTCTGATCGATTAATACAATACTTGACAGAATTTTTTATTGAGCACAATACTTTACATACTATGCACGTTAGAATTTTCATTTGAAATTTTAAAACTAAGTTTTGAACAAAAATTTATAAGAGAGTAGCTTTAGCCCAAACTGTAATTTACGACTTTTCAAACATGCTATAAGACAAACGGTTATTTCACATAGTTGCGCCTAGGAGAAAACAGGAAGAATAAAAAAAGAAAAGAAATCAGCTTAGTTAAACAAAAAATACAATACCCTAGAGAGGTCCCTAACCTGCCATCTCAGGCATAAATCTTGAGCTACCCTCACATGGTAGGTATTATTATACCATTGATTTGATTTCCCAGACTCTCGAGTCAAGTGCTTAAAATAATCTAAATAGATTGTAGCTGGACTAATCAAGTCAGTCATCATCCTGAGACATCCGGGTCACAAGTATGATGACCCATAAAAAAGGTGGATAACAGAAATGGTAGGACATTGAAATTTATGCTTTATGCTTAGTCCTCATTATGGTTGAGTTTGGTAAGAACGGAAAATACGAAGACAGTCAAAGTGAAAACCAAAACATAGGTAAAGAATGAGATAAAAACATAAAACTTAAAATTGTTTTTTATACATTTAAAAAAGACAAAATACAGAAGAGATGTTTGGGCAGAAGGGATGGATGCAAGAGATGAATATCTGCTGTCCGCATCTCAGTATTTTCTGTCTTGGGACACTTACTAAATGCTGCCTAAATGATTGATCACAGAGGAGCCAAAATTATCAACACCTTGAATTGTGGTCAAAACTGAAATGAGTGCAAAAAAATCCTGATCCTATGAAAGCTTGAGAAGTCACAACTGCGCCAATTCAATGCTTGCTTGCTCTTGCTTCTTCTCATCTTTGCCTTAAATCTTGATTTTGCCATCAGAGTCTGTACTGTATTCACGCAGCAGCAATTATGACCAACAGGACACCACAAAATATTACCAGCTTCAAGAGTTTCTATCATTCAAAATATGGCAGGATTTTGATCTCAGTCAATTGATATACGAAGTGGAGGAGAAGTAAAATAGCAAACACAAGCAAAGTTTATATAGTACTCAGTTGGAGAACAAGTATCAGTCAACGTTCTAGTGTTAATGAGCTGGGTTTATACCATGTACTATGTTCTTCACTATAAATAGAGATACAAGATGACCTAACATCTCAAAGAGATAACTATCTGACCCTGACAATTGCCTCTAGCTTAAGCTTTGGAAGAGACGGTTCCCTCTACATTCATCATGTACAAAATCATCTTCCAATTTTAATCAACTTACATGAAGGCGTGTGGCTCTGGCTCTGGCTCAAACCAAACTTTCAAAAACCCATTTCCATTCAAAAACATTCTCTCAAATCCTGCATAAAAAACACTAATCATCATCCAATTTTCATCGACGTGCACGTAGGTTTAAACCATAAACACATTCAACAGTAGAGAAACTTAATGAGCTACATCATACCTTCAAAAAGACATGTCCAATTTCCCCGGATTCTCTTAAACTCCACATAAAAATATCATCATTCGTCGTCATCGTCATCACCACTCTCATCGCTGAAGTACCCAGGTTTCTTCCCCTTTTTCGCTTTCTTCCCTTTCTTCTTGGCCACAACTTCCTCGTTCCTCCCCAGCAGCCTCTCGTCCGCGCCATCATCCACAACCGAAGCCCAATTATCATCCTCGAACCGCTCCGCGCCGCCGCCGCCATCCGATCCCTCCCCGTCGTCATCCTCCTCTTCGGCTAGCCTGAACCCTCTCCCGCCCCTGCCCCCACCACCCCCACCGCCTCGCCTGCCGCGCTTAGGCGGGGGACGCTGTCGTGGGCCCAACTGATTCTTAGGGCATTCATAGGAGAGGTGACCAGAGTGGCCGCACTCGAAGCAGCGGCCGGTGTCCTTGTAGACCCGCTTGCGTATGAACTCGGGGGCGCGGCCGTTATCGACGGCGATGGAGGCGGAGAGGGTGCGACCGTTGAGGACCTTGTGGTGCATCTCGGAGGCGGCACGGCGGGCGTCGTTGCGGGAGACGAACTGGATGAAGGCGACGCCGCGGCTGAGGCGGGTGTGGCGGTCCTTGAGGACGGTGACACGGGCGATGCGGCCGAAGGTGGAGAAGAGGGTGTGGAGGTCGGAGTTGGTGAGGGAGTAGTCGATGTTAGAGACGTACAGCGTTGATTTCGAGGGAGCCAAGGAGGAGGATCCACTGTTACTGTTGGGTTTGCTATTCTGTGCTAGGGTTTGGGATTGGGATTGGTTTGAGGAAGAAGAGCAGTAGCGGTAGTAGAACATTTCGTCTTCGTCACTATCGCCACCACTGCCTCTCTTCGAACCCATTCTTTGCTGTAATTGAAGAGGAGAAACAAAGGTGCCGATGCGGAAATGTGAGAGAGAGAGAGAGAGCTAGAGGAGATGGTAGCTAAAATTAGGCAAAGGAAGAATCAAAGGGCGGAATTAGAGGAAAGAGGAAGAGAAAGAGAAAATTAAGGCGTGTTTCGTTTCGATTTTCAATTTTTAATATATATATATTTTTTAAAGAAACAATGAAATTTATAAAATTTAATTTTTTATTTTTATTATTTTCTTTATAAAATTCTGAAAATAAAAATTCCTAAACACACTTATCTCTGGCTTTTTAGTTTTACATGGTTTTCATTTCAATTGCTAATGCTAGCTAGGGGTTGTTTATGCCTTTGAGTGGGTGCAAGTATAATTTCTTACCGTGAATTTACTTTTGGTTGATTGTCATCTATAAATCTCACTTTCTTAAGTCAAACTTAAATCTAGTCAACTGAAAACAAAATTTCAAAGTTGCGGTCTCTAATCTCTTATGTAAAAACCAAGGAAGATCACGACAGTGAAGTATCACAATTGCACCACAACGATCGAAAGGAGACTAGATGACATGCACAAAAAAAAAAAAAAACAACGCTATGATCATGCAATAACGATGACAACACGACTAAGAATGAAGCTCCAAGGGTGCGATGGTTGTGTGCGAGGCTGCAGTAATGTGAGGGGAGATGTCGTGTGAGCTCTGGTTGCAGGTCTTCTGGAGCTACTACTTGCATGAGCGAGAAAGTTAAAATTGAGAGAAGAATTAAGACTTCTCAAACATGCTATAAGACATCATATTGCTATAAGAAAAATGATTATTTCACATAGTTTGCAATTGCATAGCGTTTAACAGAAAAGCCTACGACAAAACAAGAAGGAAAAAAAAATCAGCTTAGTTAAACAAAAATACAAACCCTAGAAAGGCCCCTAGCTACCCTCACATAGTAGGTATTACACCATTGATTTGATTTTCCCCGGCTCTTAATCTAAATAGATTGTAGCGGGACCAATCAATTCAGTCATCATCATGAGACATCCGGGTAACAATCAATTCAGTCATCATCACGAGACATCCGGGTAACAGAAATTGCAGGACATTGAAATTCATGCTTTATGCTTAGACTCATTAAATGTTCGATGCTACAGCTGAGCCAAATTTACGCTAGCTTAAATTGTGGTCAAAACTGAAATGCGTGCAAAAAATCTGATCCTATGAAAGCCTGAGAAGTCACCATCGCTCTAATTCAACGCTTGCTTGCTCTTGCTTCTTCTCATCTTTGCCTTAAATCTTGACTTTGCCATCAGAGTCTGTACTGTATTTGCAAAGTTCCCAACGGCCATTAAGACCAACAGGATACCACAAAATATTACCTGTTTCAAGAGTTTCTATTGTTATACAACAGAATATCGCCGGATTTTATATTTTTCCTGTTCAGTCAAATTGGTATACAAAATGAAGGAGAAGTGAAACAGCAATCACAAGCAAAGTAGTACCTGCCACTCAGAAATAACCCCACCAAATGCAGTCTTGAGCAACAATAGTCCAACATATGCCTCAAATCCCTAAACCAAGACAGAAGCACTGACATACATTAGGAATGTCAAAATCCAAACCCAACTATGTTCAAGTCAATGATTTCCAAAATGTGAATAAAGCAAATAATTTCAGTTTTGAAGAAAATTAACACTACACAGCATACAAAAACCAGAGAAATAAATCTAAGGGCATGTATGTATAAAAAGGTATTGTTCAACAAGATTTTGCCTCCAAACAAGACAGTGCTTCAGTAATACTTGAAACCCATTTTAATACACGATTTGCTGCTTAACTAATCAATTGTCACACAATATCCAACACATAAGTTATGAAAGACAAGTCATCAATATTATGGGAACACATGCCACACATCACACAAAAATTAACAACCAGCTCACAGTCACAACTATAAGCTTAAGTAAAATATGTAAGAAGTCATGCAGTTACCTGCAATATGAATAGTATAGGACACAAGAGCCACAGTTGGCCATCCACACCAGCCGTTTCCCCCCAAACAACATCCATCCTCTTAGCCTAGAATTCAGATAAAAATGTGTAAATATATTTTTCAGTCCATATGCTTTGAGAGATTTCACCATTAAATTAATGCTATAGAAGAAAGGAAATTTTGATTATGATTGCATACAAATTTGTAGAGATAATATTAAACACTAAATAGTGAGCCAAAATGTCAAAGGGACTAAAAGCCGGATGAAAGATTATGTGATGATAAAATATAAAGGAAATAGCAAGGAAAATGCAAGTAAAAATATACTATTTAACAGTGGCACCTTTCCTAATGCAATACGAGTATAAAGTCTTTGGCGTTGATATCTATTTTGCAAAAGCATTGCAACTCCCTGCATCATAGCCCACTGTAGGAAAAGTTGTACACCTCTCTGCATGCATTATTGAGAAATAAATGATAAGTATAGATGGCACAAAAACAAAGAAAAATCAATATAGACAGAACAGGAGAAGGAATACCTGTTTTTTTGCACAATCTGGTTGTCCTTTAATTTCCCAAGTGAGACTCACAAGAGCCATTAACATAGCACAATAATGATGATAGATCCACCTGTACCATGAAGTAAGTTTATTCTCCAAAGAAATTGACCCATACAAACCAATATCTGCACAGCCCCCAGCCCCAATATCAATTCACTATGCAAGGATGACAGTTAGTATGCCAACTATATCCTTCCTTGTTCTCAATCTAATGCAGGACAAAGGGGTATCAATTATAATTCTTTCATGAGACGAGCGAATATATTACTTAGAGGGGGTATATGTCAATTAAGTAATAATTAGGGTGTAAAAAAAGAACATAAACTCAAAAAGAGTGAACTACTCGCTTTGCAAAATAGATAAAGGAATCCCCTTAAATATCTGTGAGCCGAAAGCCTGAAATCCAGAAGTAGGCTAAGAAACAAGCCCTGTTACCAACCAACAGAACAGAGTTTCAAAACACCGTACTCTCCTCACCACCAGTATCTCAAAGGCAGCCAGAAAAGAAGTCCTTAAAGTTAGATAAACATATCCAATGCACTAAACCGTCCAAAATCCAAACAACTTAATCTATCATTGCCAAACCACTTGACAATGCATAAAAATAACTGGGTATTCATAAGAGCTTCAAGGACCCCTACGAATTGCAATGGAAAGGACCTTCTGGTTACATACGTGTATCAGTTATCAAACAGTTAGCATTAATCATATTAACTATCATAATCTGTAACAACTGGTACCGAACCACTGGTAAGGACAACGGACAAAATAATAATAATAGGGACCGATTTATTGAAAAGAAAATTAAATAAGAATAATGGCCAACATTCGAGAGGTTGGATCTCTCCTTGTGTAGTCTGTGATTTCCCAAATCTTTCTTGCTTCTATCCTCCCCTACCCTCTGCTATTTATAGCCTTCTAATCTCTCATCTATTCTTCCTAATCTATTCCTATCGTATTTTATCTAGTCTTATTTAATTCTAATCATAATCTTATCTAATCTTATCTTTTTATCTTTCTGTTGTAACCGAAAGGTAATGGTGGAATCTACCCTGTTTTCTTCCTTTCTTTAGTAATTTCTTTTCCTGATTCTTGGTTGTTAGGGTATGTAACATAATCCAAACAAAAACCTAGATGCAGCAGTAGCTCCAGAAATAATGGTGAACTGCAGCATCTGGATTTTGGGGAAGGACACGTGACAAGGAAGCCATCAATCATTAAAAAAAAATTAAAAAGCAAAAGATTTTGAAGGGTCTATGTGTATAGTAAGTATTATACCCAAGATAAAAAGGATTGAGAATGCCTCACAAGAAAACCAAATCACAGGTCTCTACGTCGTCAAGGTTCCGAAAAAAAGCTGGAAACTATAAAAGTAGGCATTCTTAAGTAGAAAAGATAATAAGCATAAAAAACTAATAAGCATGTATACCGTGCAAGGTTGAGCATATGATAAATGCAGGGAATAAGAACCAAAAAAGAAACCCCAACCAGAGTGCTCTCCAAGAAATAAAAATGGAACCATATAAAATTCCAAAAAAAAAAAGAAAGAGAAAGAAGATAGAGCATAAATTCCCATGGACTCGAGTGAGTAGCAGAAATGAAACCATATTTCTATTGATCACCCCAATTACTTTGCCACTACAACAATGTTCATAGACACTATTCCCAAAGTGCAATCCTAGTACCAAGGTTGTTAACATCATGTGTTAAACGTAAGATCATGCAATCTTGCACTCCTACATAGCATCTCCAATCCCGATTCTATACTGCAGATTAAATTTGTGGGATCGTAGTGAGATTGCCAAGGAAGATCTCAAACTCGTTGAACTTGTGAGTTCCATTATTAATTATTTTATACCAATTTATCCTCTTCTTCATTAGTTGCAGCTGTTTCATTCTCTCTCATCATCTCCCCCATTGGCCAATCATATAATATGACTCTTAAATAACTCAAAGGAAACTATTGTCCTTTAGGATACTTTTTTTTTCTTTTCAAAAATCAAAGCTATTAAATTGTTTTCTTAATTGTTGCGCCACTATGTTAAATGACTATTATTATGGAATGAAGGAAGTTCCTAACATACATCCCAACTAACTAACTTGTCCAATTTTTACTGGTGTGACTAAAGAACAGTGAAGCACATAATCAAGAACCTCTATTTCATTCTTGTTTAATTAGGATCATTATGAAAACAAAAATAGCAGCCAAAAAAGCATCAATATAATAATTAAGAGATTAGTGCTGTACCATGACCGAATATCACTCCCATTGACTCTAAGTATGTTTTCTCGCAAGGCCAGACCAGTGTAGAGGAATAGCAGCCAGGCCTGACAAATGATAACCCTAAATGAAAGATTGCATACAAATGTTTCATCATGTAAACAAGTAATTTGCAACACAACATCAAATGCAAGGGGTTTAAAAGCAAATACCTGGTAAATCTGAACGGGGAAAGCTGGCAAGCATCCAGCCCAAACCCAAGATCTTAGAACAAGCAGTATTGCCGGAAAAAGCAGGAATAGCAGGGCGGTTCTATCCTGAACAAAAGAGGCGTCATTCTCATAAAGGTTCCACAAACTTATTGTGTGTGTATAGAGAGAGCTTCAAAGGCTACTCAATTTTGTTATCAACTACGTTATTTGCATGCAAACTTTTTTCTTTCTTTCTATAATAGGCAATTTAACATACAAAAACTCTGCAATGACAAGCATATTTATCAGTCCGTCAAAATGAAACACCCTTTATGTTTAAGTGAGAATTTTCACATCTGAAAGGGGGTGAAGTGAAGAGAGAGAAGGAGATAAAGGGGGCATAGAGTACAGCAGCAGAAGTATACTCTGTAACTGTTGTATTCCTCCTTGACCTTGAGCTGCACATCCTTCCTAGATGCACGCACATTAATGGGACCAAGAAACATCCTCAGAAAGCTTCCTAAAGTAATTAACGACAGGTCATATTTATCACACCCATAATCACAAACAATTAACCAAAACCCAAAAAAAACAAAAAAAAACAATGAATTCAATTTAGATCCACTTCCACATGAAAATTCAGTCGATTGAATAACCTTGAGCATGGCCAGGGAGGAGTGAAGCGGCATCACCATCAACAAGGATGCACCTTGCTCTCTGCAAATCTTCATCGAGCTGCAGCAAGAAAAAACGAACATTAGGGGATCAATTTAAGGGAAACAAATTACGAAACTTGATACTATGAGAAAGAGGCACGTGAGGGCAAATCACGTGCAATCGGGAATCAAGAAAGGAAGGAACCTTGTCGGCGAGCTTGGGGTCGATGAGCTTGTTGGAGAAGAGGGAGGAGCGGAGGGAATGGATTTTGGAGTCGAGGCGGAGTGCGCGCTGGCGAAGCGGTTGCTCCTCGGTTTGGGACCTTGAGATGTGAGCTGAAACGGCGTCGGATAGCTCTTTTGCTTCCTCCACCGCAATCCCTATCTCTTCCTCAATCTTCTCCGCCGATGATGAGTTTTCCATCACTCACTCACTCTCTCTTCCCTTTCTCCCTTCTTTGTCGTGTTTGTGTTGTGTGCGCAATTTGCGAGCCCCCACCCACCGATACTCATACAAACACACACACTCTCTCTCACAACACACGCAACCACAACACAACAACAACAACATCAACTCCAACCTATTCTACTCTAATCAAATCTAATTTCCCATTTTTGATTGTCTATTATGATAAATTAAATAAATATTTTGTTTATTTATATTTCCCCTTTTATTTCTCAACTGCGGCTCCTTATTTTACCATTTAAATCCCCTAAATAGCATTTTTTTTTTTAGGGTATGTATTGGCTGTGCTGTAAGGATCCAGAAAGTCAGCATATCTAATTATTTGAGCATGTTTGTAAAGTTTACCATCTAACTGCGTAATTTCCCTCTTTTACTTTTTTATCATATGCCTGTGTATGTTTCACTTGAACACGTTGATTGTTTTAAAGTGGGCATAAATACTCATTCAATTATATAATCTCACGTCATTAAATTTTAAATATATTTAATTATTATATTTATTATTAAAAAAATTCATATAAATCGAATAAATTAATTGATGACTATATAATTTTTTTTATGATATCAATATTGTAAATTTTTTTAGTAGTGAGTATGATAGTTAACAAATTTTTATAATGTTGATACATTAAAATTAAACTTATCTTGACAAAGGTTTTTTTTTTTACTGTCAAACTCAAATTCTTTAAAAAAGAAATGAGCTTGTTTAAAAAAAATTGAATAAAAAATTCTTTGAACATTTTGGACTTAGAAACATATTTTTGTTAAAATTGACTAAAATTTAACTATTATTTTATTTAATGTTGTTAATTAGATTTGTTGGTTATATGGCATCATTGAATAAGATTTTAATGTGGAACATTTTATTAAGATCTTATTTAATGATAAATGATAATGAATTATCATGCTATCTCTTGATCCATGAATGTCAAAGATGTTTAACATAGTTAATAAAAAAATAGGTTTGTATCTTAAACGGACACTAGTTTGATTCGTTGATATAAATATCACTTTGACAAATAATCTATAAGTACATTTTTAGACAATTATAAAGCCTAAAAAAACATACTCTAACTTTAATAAAAATGACGAATATTAAATTTACCTAATTTTTCTTTTTTTGCCAACCAATATATAAATAACATTTGTCTTCCGCTTGTGAGAAGGAAAGGTCCAATGAACCAGTTGACTCAGGAAAAAATAACCTCTTTTTTTTCCCCAAAATAATGTTTGGTTGCTTAAAACGGGACTTAAATGGGTCCTTATCTAGTAAAAAATTATAGATCAGTAGGGTAGTAGCATTTACTTAGTGCGAGGAGGTAGAGTTTGGACCTCCATTTCTCTGGGCCTACGGTATACGAGAATGACTCCCGTACAACTTCCGTCTGTACGGACCAATGTCTCTGTAGTCTCCACCATCCCCGGGAATATCACATGAATCGGTGACAGAGAGGAGATAAGTTATATCACCTTAAGGATTTTAATCATCTTGTGGTTCTTGCGGTGTAATACTACACTATTATATAATCTTGCAAGGATATTTATATAATCTTAGGATATTTGAGCTTGTTTGTTAAGTTAGATAAAATTTGATAATATTCATTAATATTATAAAATTAATTTTTGTTATATGTTTAGTATAATATAAGATAATATAAATTTATACGGTTTTATCTAATTTTATCATTTTTTTTTAGGTTTGATTAAAAATTATAGTATTATTTTTTTACTCAATTTAAAATTATTTGTACATATCTCTTCTTTCTCTTTTCATCATCGTGTATTGCATTCTCTTTTTCTCTATTTTCCTCTTTATCGTATCTTTAACATGAATAAAATGGCTCAATGCTTAATAGAAAATTTCAAAATGAAATATTTAATGAAACTTTTACCTTGCGCTACAATATTTTTGGTTCGAGACAATGCTTTAAAAGTGTTGCCTTAAGTCGGAAAAGTGTTGTCTTTGACCTAAGAAAATTTCACTTTTGACGGTGATTCATAGTCAGCTTTTTCAATCTTCAAATAAAAGTGATTTAAGGCTTAAATAAGGTTAGTATCAAAGAAATCAACAATAAAGTTGAGAGAATCAAATGAGAAATGACTTATCTTGGAATTCACAATGAAGAATGTTGATGATAGGAGAAGAAATAGAGAGAATGGCATTGAATATATATGTATAGTTCGTCGAACTTCAATCAAAAGTGGTTTAGAATTTAGATAATGTTAATATAAAAAAAATCGACAATAAAGTTGAGAGAATTGAGTGAGAATTGACTTCCTTAAGATTTCACAATGAAGAATCTTGATAGCGGCAAACGAACAGAGAGAATTGAGTGAGAATTGATTTACCTAGGATTTCACAATGAAGAATCTTAATGATAATACAAACAAATGGAGAAAATGATATCGAATATATATATATATATATATATATATATATATATATATATATNATCTTCAATTAAAAGTGATTTTAAGACTTAGATAATGTTAATATCAAATAGTTTGACAATAAAGTTGAGAGAATTGAGTAAGAATTGATCAACCTATGCTTTTACAACAAAGAATTGTGATGATTATGACGAATTGAGATAAAGACTCTAGAAGAAATACACAATAATAAAAATGTGTTAAAGTTGTTTATAATTATGAAAATAACACTAGTGAATTTTTATTATAAACAATTTAAAACTTTATTGTTTTGGTATTAAGCTGAGATTTTTTTTTTGGTTAAACTAGATCTTAGTTCATACAACTATTGAAGTGTTTTGCAATTCATGGATCAATATATATCAACCACCCAAAAAAATGGATTAGTCTAATTTTTCTAGTTCTTATAATTTAAACCATGTCATCGTGACTCGCTCAAAGATAACAAAACTTAAGTTCTTGTCCCATCTCTTCTACTCTCTCTCCTCAGTATGTCATTAACTCATTTACTCATTATTTTTTAAACTAAATTTGTGTTACTCGTCAAAGCATTTTGATTACATTATTCTCATTGTTGGTACTTCGCATCTCTTTGTTTTGTCTCTCCCAAGAAACATTTCTCATTTGTCTCCCTGTGATATGGGAGACATTTTTGTCTGACATTTAATTAAATGAACAGAAAAATTTTTAAGCATAAAAACTTAGATTCAAATTCCTATTTCTCAACTCCTCTTGTACCATCAATTATCATGTCATTGACTATCAAGTTAATTATATATATGGTGTTGTGATTCTACAATGATTTGTCATAACATAATCTTACTAATTAAATATATATGTTCGATGGGCAGTTCAAGATTAACTTGGGTAATGTGAGGTGTAGCTCCTATAGATAGCTCTATTTGGTGTATGATGCAGGTTAGGACAAAGCATGATGGAGTTATTTGGTGGTCAATTTGAGGCGCTGGCTGCTTTCAACAACTTCTCAATCGGCTTGATCTTATATGTTATTTTTTTATCTGATGGTTGCTTGAACTTCCAGGGTAAGAGTGAGTGTGAGCATGTAAATCCTCCGGAATTCGTTAATGACAATACCGAAGAAGTTGGTAATGGAGTTTGGGCTAGGTTTAACTGATGGTTCAAGAGGACTTGGCAAAGGATGGTTGAATTAAGTCCTTGATTACTTAACTGATTTCGGCACACTTAAAAAATTGTTAAACGAAAGTTTTCTGATATCCTAAGAGACAAGTTCAAAAACAGAATAAGATGAAAAACACGGTAAATATAATAGTAATTAAAGTAGAGAAACGATTAGAGATCACTATATAAGAGATTTATCATAGTTTGATTCTAAAGAGAAATCTACGTCCCGTTCCCACCACTAAGATTAACTTTTTTTTCACCATTCAAAGTTCTTCTTGCAAGCACCAACCCTCAAGATAATTGAGCCAATAACTCAAAATCAATCATTCAAACAAATTCAAATTCTCCAAACCAAGAATGTACAAAGACTTTTTCCGAAGAACAAAGCTCACTCAAAAACACTTGTCTTTTTTTACAAACTCACAAACTGTCCAAACAAAATCAAACTGTCAAGAGCAAGAGCCCTCTAAGCTCACAAGGACCAACCACAAATACCAAGTGAACAAAAGAGTAAAAGTATGTGACAAGCATTGAATGATATAAGGTGCTTTCTTCAACTCTCTGCCAAGGTTATCAACCTCGAGAATTTAAGTAAGCTCGTGGAGCCTCCGTAAACTCAGATCGTAAACTTGTACGAGTTTACCTATTATTAAAAAAATATTAAAAAATATTTTAAAAAACTATTTTGCTACAAAAATATATTTAATAAAACTTGAAATTCATAAATACTTTTAACTCCATAACAAAGCACAAATAAAAATGAAATATATGAGTTTTAAGTTCAATTCATACATAATACATATGTTTGAACCAGAACATATCCTCCTCCACATAAACTTAATGACAAGCAAAATATATCAACACAAGAGAGAGGCAGTGTGTTGAGCAACCAACGTAACAAATGTATATAAAGAATTCGGTGATAACTTCGAGGGGCATGCCCTTTGTTTTTGGAACCTTCAAGAACACAAATATCCAATAGATGACACACACAACAACATAAACACCGAAGATATTAGCGAGCCCCATAGTACTGATGATGTCTCCAATCCAGAACACTAAAGCACAGATAACGATGCAGAGGCCACACACCGTGGTGGAAAAATCTCTGAGCAAATGATGAAATATGTACGATGGATCAACGACGGAGCACGATGTAGCGCAAGCGGCGACGAAGCATGATGGAGGATCACAACAGAGCACGATGTAACGGTAGAGCACGATTGCAGGCGCAATTGTGAATGGCAACTCTGAAACACTCAAACAACCTAAATCTAAAAACCCAGAGACGTGCAAAACAACATCGTTTTTGCAAGCCAATACAACGTCGTTTTGCTTGTTTTGTCCTCCTGCAGTAAACTCGTGAACTCGCCAGTAAACTCGCGATTTTATGCGAGTTCACACGAGTTTATCTGAGTTCAACCGAGTTTATCCAAAAATAAGTTTACATGTAAGTTAGCTCGATTTTACTAACTAGGAATGTAAACTCGTACAATTTTACAAGTTAAAACGCGATTTTAATAACCTTGCTCTCTGCTCCTCTCTCGGCATTGGTAGCCAAGGGCAACCCCTCCTTGTAATAGACCTCGATTTACTCTAGTTGGGGCCTATCAGGCATCCTTCTTGTCTTGGGCTTGGTAGTATACAATTTTTCTTGTTTGTCTTGATATGAATGTATGGAAAATTTGGGAATTTTGTTTTGAATCATTTAGTTTTTTACGAATTTCTATTTTTTGTGTGATTAATTTTTTTTATCATGTATATCTGACAATTTCTAAAGTGATAATTGTGTTTTATTCGTCAATTTTTGTTCTTAAGTATCATAACGTTTTTCTTGTATGAATTGTGACAAAGGTAAGTCATTATTATATATTAGGAGTTCAGAAAAATAACAACAATTAGTCTTTCTCACAAAAAAAGAAAGAGAGAAATAATTTTGGCATAGATGATGAGCATGTACATTAAACCCTTTTCAATTTTAGTAAAAAAATTTGTGTTTTTTATAATAATTTATCTTAGAAGTTTAGAATATCATTTTAGGTTTATCTAATTTTTTTCATTCTAAATGTTCACGAGAGATTATGCTTCAAAAAATATTTTTTTATATTTTTTTTGTTTCTGTATTATTTGTAAATTGATATTAGAAATATTAAATATGATAAAATCATATAATTATATGTGATACACTAAACAAATGATAATATATAAATTTATACAATATATTTCTTATACTATACTATTAAGTCTTATAATATCATGTCTACAAGAATTTTATGAAATCGATGCTAATACCGGTAGAAATACGTAAGTTAGTTAAATCTTCTGTTCCTATATTGGTAGTTGGGAGAAGATTTTATCATGTAAAAAAATTTGTATATATTATTATCTAAGATTTTACCATTTTAAAACAAGTTAATTTACGGTAAATAATGTCTATAATCTTGTGCAATTTTTCACATAAAAAATGTACCCAATAATATTGGTTCCTATAAAATAACTTGTGATAAAGGTACATCTTTTGCAAAATTTAGGTGCATTCCACCATTATCCTAATTATTGCCCACCTATCGATTACCTACCGGATCAAGCTTATACAGTACGAAAGTACGTTCACCACAGATTTCGTGCTGGTAGGAGGCACACTAGCACGTACAATTCGTGCATACTAACGATTGCTATTTTGAGAAAATGATGACCACCTATAGCAGTTAGAAGTGATTACATTTACAAGAAATTCTTGTCTCTTAGAGCAAGAGATATTATTTGCTCTATTAGAGCAAGAGATATTATTTGCTCTAACTCATTTATTTTTTTACCCCTAAGTAAATGTAAACTATCCATCTTCCTTGTGCAGTGTTTATTTATTAAGATTAGACAAAAACATTGAGACACAAGAACAAAAATTATGTTTATTTATTGAGACAGATACAAATTAAATTTTGATATGATATAATCTTTTAAATTAGGATAATGTATAGTTTTCTATTAAATTATGTTATAAGGATATTTTAAGTCATTTAAAGTATATTTTTTGTTTTCTCTTTATCAAACCAAACAAGGTATAAATACAAATAAATGTGTCTTATATACTATCACTTAAATCACCAACATTCGTTAATGTGTCAAACATTCAATAAATCAGTAAATAATTTCTCTTTATCTAAAAACAACTGAGAATTTCTAGATGCCCAATCATCAACATTGAAAATAAGGAATAACAGAGCAAAGTTAAATTTTGCTGTAAAATTCAGGCAATTTGAGTTGTCGTAAATCGTCACTTACCACAAATTTTGGCAACCCTGACCCTTAAAGACTAAGTTTTAAGGGTTCACCTTAGGATTAAAATGCCATTATTTCGTTAAAAGGTAAAATTTATCAGTAAAAAAATTGTATCAAATAAATAATTGCAACACTAAAGGACATTAATCATTTGCACCAAGAAGAGCACATTAATCATGCAACAAAGAACACCCTCAAGAAATGTAACGGGAAAAATATCTGAAGTCTGCAAAAAGAAATGGTCCAGGGGAGTTGGCCCTCGGGGAAGCCCACAGGGGACCCTACGGGAAGCAAAAGATGGCCGGATGGGGAAGGGAGCAGAGTGCATTTGCGGACATAATTACACTCCTTGCTAAGGCTACTTGGGTATTGATTAACGATTGTGTGCAAATAAATTCATGTTAAAATACAAGCTAAAATACTTGAGGAAAAAGGTAAGGATGCTGCTGCATTTAACTATCTCGTTTTCTTTGCACAGTTTTAACAAGACATCACAAGCAACTGTGAGCGAAGTAGTAACACGAATTCTTACATCTGCGCAGAAACTGGGACTTTTTCAGTAGATGTAGATGTATCCTTGAAACCCAACATCTTGTTTAGTGCAGCAATATAGGCCTTGACACTGGAAACAACAACATCCATTCCTGCTCCGCTCCCACTGTCAAAGAAATAACACGTGTATTTGTCCATGGATCATTAGAAAAAAACAAGATAGAATAAAGCAATCCACTTTAGAATTCACCATACCTGAATGTTCGATGAACAGTTTCTCCAGTTAAAGCATGAGTGGACATATGATTCCTATCCCCACGAATTACAACTCGGGTAGTGGCAATTGCATCAATGCCTTCTGTGACTGCATTCATCGAATACTCAAGGAGTGTTGCTGGTTCCTACATTTAAGAAAAAATAAAATTTGAAGATTCCTCCATCATAAAATAGTGCCAACAATTCCAGCCTAATTCCTAAACGTGTAGATCAAGGAAATCAGAAAACGTCTAAGATTTATAGTCCAATAAAGTTTCAAGTATTACAAATTGTATCACCAAGAGAACTTTGAAGTTCGGCCAATGATCTTCCGTTCTCAATCCCAAAGCCATGCTCAAGGAAAAAAAGATTGACAATGCTTTGTCTAGGAAGTTAAAAAATGACCATCAAGTACTTTTTTTAAAAAAAAAAAAAGATTTGATAACCACATCCCTGGGTATAGGTAATCTTGAACATCCTTCTGCACGAAAAGGTGTATGCATACTGAAAGTAGTCGAATAAACTTTTCAAATCAAAAGGAAGGGATAGTCTAATAGAATCAGAATATATACAACTTCCAACCTTCACTATCAGATCAACTGCCTTGTAAGCTGAATCTACTGGTCCTGTTCCAACAGAACATGCAACTTGCGTGCTACCATCAATACTAACAAGTTTGACAGTTGCTGTTGAAAGACCAAGAGTACCACAAGTCACCTGCACTGGATAGATATGGTTAGCCTATGTTTGTTCTATTACTGTAAACCTGTTAAATTAAATTTCAAAGCATACCTGCAAATCGCCAAGCTTCCAGATAGGCTCTGCCTGAAAAACTTCATCTGATACCAATGCTCTGAGGTCAGCATCAGTAACTCTCTGATACAAAATAAAATCAAGTTAGCCAGCATGCATCCAACTGATATAGAAACCATCATCTCATCCTCCAAATTATTTTCGATACAGAAAAAAGACACTAGCCTCATTTATTACTGGCCATATAAATTGTTTGGTATAAAAATCAAACATCAGGAGTCACGCTAGCTAGATCTAATGCCTGGTATATCATAATCAGTAGCAAGTAAAGGTTACCTTTTTTTGCTCAGCCACTGATTTGAAACGCCAAAATACATCCTGAACTTGGTCGTCGTTAAGCTCATAACCAAGCTGAAGTAATAGAGAAATAACTCATAAAACAGAACAAAACATTCAATAAGCCTTTAGTTACAACTCAAATATTTGTATACCTCTTCAAGTCGTTTTCTCAAAGCATGGCGTCCACTGCATCAGTAGGAGTAGAATCGCTTGTTAGAAAGAGAAAATAGAAGACTAGAACTGTTCTTGCTGATAAAGTAAACGAGCAAACAAGAAAATGAAACAGCCTCCCTCCATCTCTCTCGATATGAGATGAGCATCAAAGTTGACCAGTATTCACTTGTACATGCATGGGATCCTCAAAGTTCCCCACATTGAAATCCACTCCACATTCTTTTTATCTTTATTTTATTATTATTTGTTTTTTTGCTGTGGAAAGTTCAAATTACATCAACTTAAGAGAATAGTGATAAACAAAACATGGTTTAATTACCAATGGCAACACCATGTTTAAGACTTGATAAACTAAACTACTATCGGTACAAATTATTTCATCATGTCATCCTAACTGTAAATATTGAGGCTACATATAAACACTCCATGTAGATGATAAATTCTAGAAAATTTGGGAAGTTCAGATGCAGGGTGTACAAAATCCGTGCAGATTTACAAAGTAATGGGAAAAGGTAACTACTTACCTAAGCTTTCCCAGTACAATACCAGCTTCATTTGACCTTTCAAACCCGATGTCCTCAGGAGCTATTATTTCATATGTGCCTTTGTGCTTTAGCATTCCATCCTACACCATAGATTTTTGGGTTAAAAAAAATTAAACAATAAAAATGGTTTAAGACAAGGAACAGCATTAAGGTGGGATTTGGATAAACTAGCCAAATATATATATATATATATANTACTAAACTACTGTCTAAATAGTTTACCAAAAGGGGTAACCACTTCAAGTAATTAATAGAAGTGGTTATTATATATCAGTCAAATCTAGTTTGAATAACCACTGCAAGTAATTATTTTTCTTCCATGGCTTAGAGTTACATTTTCAGAAGTCTCCAAAGAACAAAACATGCGACCCCCTAAAATAGACACAAGAAATGAGTTGCACCCACAGAGAAAGGGGGGAAAAAAGAAATAAAAGAAATGGGAAGCTTTGCTATATTCAATGTCAAGGAAATCAAATCAAATTTTCATATGTAAACGGTTCATCCTTTCATAGAACTAATTCTAAATTTTGGCCAATATGATAAGTAGATTCAGCATACACATGCCATGATATCAGTAACATGGGCATACATATTATGGTAGAGGAAAAGTTGAGCTGTAACAAGTGAAAATCCATTCTAGGTGTAACGTGGATTTTGGGTGCAAGTTGTAAACTCCAGCTTGATACAATAGTCAATGTCAGGGTCCAAATCCTATTATGTACTTAACCAACCTGATGTATGCCACTTTCATGAGCAAAGGCATTAGCTCCCACAAGAGCTTTGTGTGGCTGTAACTGTAAACCACTGTACTCCTCGACCTAAAGAAAAAGATTATAAAAATCCATCAACTGATACAGAGGTCTTTGAAAGAGAGAAGAAATAACAGAGAGATTAGTTTCAGATATAAAACCATCTTGCTTGTCATGTAGATATGCCTCGTATTAATTCCAGTGTACAGACTACCAAAGACATGTTCTCCACATTTCAGGGCCATCACAACCTTGAAAGGAAAAAGACATTAGTTTCTAAACACTATGATAGATACCTCCATATATATTAATAATTGAGGTCTACATAAGTACTAAAATTTTTCTTTTTAAACTCGGTAATGGTTATTACATCAAGTACACAATAGAATAATGACCCTCACCTCTTCTAATGAGGCATTACCAGCCCTTTCACCAATCCCGTTTATTGTTACTTCCAATTGCCTTGCACCAGCATGTGCACCCTGAAAGCAGCAACAATCATATAAATTTACAACCCAGTTTTATCGTATGCATAAAGTGATAAAGACAAGGGTCTACCTCTATGGTGTTTGCAGTAGAAAGTCCAAGATCATTTTGACAGTGGGTCGAAATAATAACATTTTCGATTCCGGGGGTATTAGCTCTTATATCGGCAATCAATTTTCCAAATTCACTTGGCATCGTTATACCCACAGTGTCAGGTATGTTCAGGGTCGTAGCCCCAGCCTTGATAACTTCTCCTAGAATTTGATAAAGAAACTCCCTATCCGATCTGGTAGCATAAAGACAGAATTTTTTTTGAAAGTTCAGTTTCCATTAAGAGGTAAAAGCATGCCAAAATACAGAGAGAGATCAACCAAAGCTAATAAAGAGAAATGGGACCTCAACTCTTATGCTCTACGATTCCAAAAGTAAGAAACCTTATACGTGGGGGAAAAATGTGTCAAAGACACTGTAATGAGGGTTTAAAAGAGAAGATAGTACAGGAATGGCATGAGTGGTATGATGCATATTTCTTTTCTCATCTCACACTCTCTCTAGTCTTCTCTCTAGAATTCCATTTTCTGCTCTTCGCTTATTCCAGAGACTACCCTCCCTCACTCACTTCTCCTGGCAGTTGTGATGATTCAGGAGTTGATGGAAGAGTGACACACTCTGTGAGTTATTGCTTTATTCTCTGCATTTTATACTTCCTAAACTGATACCTTGAAGAATTTGTGTTTGATCCATTGTTGCTGAATTTCTGTTTATAATATCTTGGGACCTTTGTGTTTGATTACTTGTTTCTGAGAAATTAATACAAGAGCATCACTATTTCTGCAATTGGTGAGGGGTTGTTTACACACTGTAATTAACGGACACAACACAACAAGATAAGATTAAAAATAAATTAGCAATCCCATAATGCAAAAAATTCAGAACGCTAAGAACTAGCTAACGAATAGAATGTACAAACAAAAGGCGTATACAATGTCCATTAATATTCAACATAACAACAAATAATTCATCACCTGCCCGCATCTTCGGGACTGAACTCGACGTCTTCGCAGCCCAAACTGCGGGCAAACTTGACCATACTGCGGGCGATCTCAATGACCTGCTCTTTGGTCTTTCTGAGCTTGTATTCCATGTGAATGGCGCTGGTGGCGATGAACGTGTGGATCCTCGGCCTCTTGGCGTACTTCACAGCCTCCCAGGCAGTTCGGATGTCCTTCTCGTTGCATCTCGAAAGACCGCAGATGACAGGGACGTAGCCGTCGGCGTCGACGGCGTTGCCGACCTCCGTGGCGATCATCTTGACGGCCTCGAAGTCGTCATTGGAGGCGGCGGGGAACCCGGCCTCAATGATGTCGACGCCGAGCTTGGCGAGCTGGCGCGCGATGTCGAGCTTCTCCTTGGAGGTCATCGAGGCGCCGGGGGACTGCTCCCCGTCGCGGAGGGTGGTGTCGAAGATCCGCACGTACGACGGGTCCGGGATGTGGTTGGGGATATACGGAGGGCGCCGCCGAGGCGAGGATTGGGGCTGGGATTGGGATGAGCAGGAAACGGTGAGCTTGGGAGGGTGAGCGTGGGGAGCGAAAGTGGATTGGAAGCGGGAATGGGAGGGTTTAGAGGAGAGAGGGAGATGGAGAAGGAGGAACTGGTTGTGAGATTGGGAAGAAGAGGAGGTAATGGGAGACACGATTGGGTTGCGGAACACGATCGCCATGGACGCACGCAGCCTTTTGAAAACAAAGGGGAAGAAGGGTTTTAGAGTTAAGAAGGTTGAGGGAGGTTTTGCTAACGCTAGATATACTGTGTCTGTGCGCGTGTGGAAATGAAAATGGATTGCACAAGTACTCAAGTGGCGCCAATTGCTTTGCTTTGCTGGCTATGACTGTGAGGATATACTCCACCACTATATAATACCTACTATACTCGAGAAATTACTGGATATTGTTGAAGTACATTCAATGGGCGCTTTTGGAATATTATTGACACTTCATCCTAAACCCACACATTTGCCCAGTTGAATTAAACCTAATAATTAATCAATGCATGCTAATTTAAAACGATTAGAGTATGAAAAGTGTTAGTTTATGACATATGACCTACTGTTAATTCATAATTTGTGGTCGGCCAAAGTTTATAAACTAATTAGGATAGATATGAATTAGAAATTACAATCAAACAAAATCACGAGAAATTTTCAATAATACATAATGCTTAAATGTAAGATATATAATACCGCTAAATTTTGAATAGTGATGAAAGGAGATAGTATTTTCAGACATAATATTCAGATATATTTATTAATGATAGTTCAAACATTTCGAAATACTTATTTGTACACGACATTGGTAGTTTGTGAATTGTTGTTGCTATCATCATGACAGATCAAGATCTTTAATCCTTTCTTGCTAGTAACTCTTGATATTGCAACGTACAACTGATCATGTGTAAAAAAGGGTTTTTTCAACAATAATCTCACATTTGATAAAGATTGACCTTGACTTTCGTTAATAGTCATTCCATATAAAACCATGGCAGGAAATTGTCTTTTTTGTAATTTAAATGGTAATTTTGAATCCAAAGTTGGAGCTAAGGTCATTCTAGATATGAAAACCTTTTTGCCCACTATTGTTACCTATGATTACTTTTGCTTCCAAAACATGTTAACCAAGTCTTGTAATGACCAATCTAGTGCCATTGCATAAACCAACTGAGTGATCTATATTTCGCAGGCACATAATTGGTGTTCCAACCTTCAATTTCAACTCATGGTTAGACACACCAGAACATCGAATAATATTTAAAATTTCTGGTGTGTGGATAGCTTGAAGGAAATCTTGATCTCCGTCTGACAGGCAAGTAGAGTCTAAACTAATATAGCACATCTCCGGATTGCAATTTAATGCAATCAAGTGTTGATTAATCTCATCAACCAAATGCAATGCAGGTGCAAGTATTGCTCTACTTAGTAGACATTGCTTGTCCTGCACATTGTTCATAAGCTAGCCGTAAGTTGACCGAACTATTGCATTGACAAGATCATCCCACTCATTTATTAAGAGATTATGAGGAATTTCGATTTGATAGGTACCATCACTATACACTCCAATGGTGTCATCACCAACTTTTAGAATCCAATCAGCGAATTCTTTAAGTTCAACATCTGAATTGGTAGCATTACCTTGTAAGCACGTGTTCTTAGTCAAATTGAGGATTTCACAATCATTCCACAAGTATGATGAATTAATTGTGTCATGTATGATATTGCCTTTTCTGATCACTAGTAGTATTTGTCTAAAATCACCTCCAAAAACAACCGTCTTTCTGCCAAAAGGGAGCTTTAAACTATCTAGATTTTGAAATCTTAGCAAATCTCTCATTGTTCTATCCAATGCTTCAAAACAAAACTTATTCATCATCAGTGCTTTATCCCAAATGATTAGTTTGCTTTTCATAATCAATCCGCAAGGTTACTACCCTGTTTGATATTGCAAGTTGAGAATTCATCTAACATTATTGATATGCAACCTAATACCTTAATATGTTCAGTGAGGTAGTGTGGGCCAAATGAAACTACTCTCTCATGATTTGCACGCTAATACCTTAGTATGGCATTGCTGTCAAATCTGTTACACTTGTTGCAATAAAACCGTGTGCCTACTTGATCAACCTTTTTCTTGCATCTTCTACATGATATATAATACCAATCATCTGGCCCCGCATCAACAGAGAGTATGCTTGCAACTACCCAGTAATGGCCTTCCTGAAGAAAGTAAAACTTGTGTCTTGCTTAATTTGATATCACAAGATAAATAAACGTCAGCGCAGAGTCGCAAATGGACAATTAGTTCAAGGGAAGAACCTTTTCAACTTTGAGCACGTCCTCAATTGTTTTAACAGCAACTGATCCGCTGTTGATTTCCTCTGAAGCTGAAAGAAGTGGATGCGATGTAGTCTGAGTAATTGTGTGGTTGACCCTATCGTAAAAGGATCCTATATCTCTTGACCAGTATGCGTGGAACAGTTGCACGAATACGATTTCCACTGTGTAAATATTATTGATAACAAAAATATTTAATGGAGAATGACATCAAAAGACATGTGAAACAAACTGAAATAGAAAAAAATGTAAGGTATCATTATAAATGTTGGAAAAGGGTAGCACGATCACATTATCTAATATAGGAGAAACTGCTGGAAAAGGATTTTTTTTCTGCAGTATTCATTATCTAATATAGGAGAAAGTGCTTGTAGGCAGGAAATAACAATTACTTGGTTGGAACATAATGAACTAACGAAAGACAGATTTATAATGATATTTTTTTTACATTATGTAAATCATGTTATAATTTGTATCGTCGGTTATGTGCACCATTATCTAGTTTTGCGCAGGAAAGACGGTTGAGTTGGATGGGAAAAAACTTAAGCATTAGACGATAGTGTTTTTTTTAGTTTGGTAAATCGGAAATCAACAATCATTTCTATATAACAACTTAACAAAACTGTACGCATACATAAACCAAACAAACAACTATCTAAACGTCTGACTAAGGTGTAAGTGTGAATGTAATGGTATATAGACCTGCTCATCTTAGAAGACCATCTCAATGCTATAAGTTTCCCATTTATTAAGTTCGTTTGGCACCTTCCAGAGCCTGACGATATAAACCTGAAAACTCCAACCGGACTTGGAGGCGTCCATCTCTAGAAGAGGGTGCACTTGGTCTGCCGTTATTGACTGTGAAATATGTGTGGCGGTGTGTACACCAGCTAGAGTTACGAAAGTGGAAACGAAAAATGAGAGTAATTGCAGATGAATTGTTGAAGATGAAACACTGAAGAATTCTACTAAGTGATAAGGGATTGGGTGGTTGAGAAATTTGTTCAAGACTTCTTCCCTGCAAAACAGCAATGGTTTGCGTCTATGCAAAGAAAGGGAAATTGATTTCTCTACTCACATGCAGAGTTTTTTTGGATAATAATAATATAATATAATAATAATATATATAGTTGTATGATATAAACATAAGCATACAATTATATTGATTTCTCTGTTCACATGTAGAGATTGTTGCAGGCACATGGCGTGCGCGATATACATATAATGATTGTGTTGATCTATAGATACATACATTGTATATGGCAACATAGAAAGTGAAAAGTGAGCATTTGAATTTTCTAGAATAGAAGTTTAACAACTGACCATGTATGGGCGGGAAAATTTTTATGGACATGGTGACACGTGGAGGCGTCCAGGGAGGGACTTTTTGTCTTACTCCATGGAATAATAACGCATGGTTAACTTTTTTTTTTTTTTATATCGAATATCATTTATTAACCATTCTTTTAATTTTTTTTAGGTGTTTGTTGTTGATAATGATTTATTCCCTTTGAGACTTTGAGATGTCAATGAGTATCTCTCCTAACAAAATCTTTTTCTCATACACATTGTCAGGAATGGAACCCCTGACTAAATGCTTCATAATGCTAGGCTTTGTTGGTTATTATTTTACCTTCTAAGATTAGAGAGTTTTTTTTACTATAATGCCTTTGTTACTAAAACATATTATTAAAATGTCACTGTTTCAAAACATATTACAGGAATGTACTTGTTTTGGTCAGCATGACAGGTGAGTCCACATGGCAAGGCCACGTGGGATTCGCCAATCTGCTAGGAAAATCTTGACGTAATTCGCCAACTCTCTAGGCGAATGAAACACTAATTCGCCGACAAGTAGGGCTGTCAAAATGGGCCCGGTCCATTTATCCGGTTAAATGGATGGACTTTACATGTAAAAAATAGGCCCGTGAAAATTTGAAAAAAATTGGACCGGCTCGTTTAAGCCTGGCCTGTGAACCCATGAATTTTTTTTTATTTTTTAAATAATTTTTTATTTAATTTTTTGAATTTTTTTGAATTTTTGAATTTTTTAATTTTTTTAAAAAAATAAATGGGCTTTAGGCCCGTGGACCGATCATAAACGAGCCAGACCTTAAAAATATGCATATTTTTGGCCCGGCCCGTTTAGACCGGCTGGCTAAACGGGCAGGCCCGCCCGTTTTGACAGACAAGGAAGCCAAATCTTGTTCATATCCGCCAACTGACTGATCTGTCCATCCACACCATTTTTAACTTTTTATAAGTATGCAAAACTACCACTATAGCATTTAACTAACCTTTATACATACATATTCAACACAACAGTTATTGGTCACTAATTTTAAATCTCAAAAACAACAAGGAATCAACTAATGTTAACAAAAAAAATTGTGACAACATAATGTCACAACCACACAACAATTTTTCATAAACAAATATCTTCATAAAAAATTTAATATTTCAGGGATCTCATGCTGAACATCAAGGAAGAAATTAAGGACAAAGTTGAAAAACAGAAGAGGAAGAATGGGAGGAAAATAGGATTTTGTGCAGGACCTCGGATTTGAAGCGGTTCTTCAAGGGAGAAAGACAGAAAGAAGGAGAAAAGGAGTGGAATGGGGATCAATAAGAAGGGGATATGAGAAGAGGAGTGGTTGACGGAGAGGAATATAGTGTAGTGTAGCTAGAAAAAAAATTGAGAAGATGGACCTTGGCTACAAATAAGAAATTAGGATGGGTATGTCAAGGTAATATTAGACAATAGACTTTAAGTTGGAGCGGTGTCAGAATTGTAATTTATGGACAGATGCACTAAGTGTGCTTAGACTTACTTGGCACATGGGATCCTTAGCCTACATTTAAACCCCATTTCACCTCTTATTTGCAAATAAAGTCTATGCTTCATCTTCTCCATTACAACCAACCACCCTTTGCCAACCACAACCTCTGTCTGCACACCAGTTGCAGTCATTACCCCACACCTTAGATCATCTTCCTCTACGAGTCTCATTTAGCCATCACTGCTAGCATCCATACCTGCAACTACAACCAGTGTCTCTCTTGTCGTACCACCGCGTCAAGTCAGTGAGCATTACCTCCATTTTAGGAGCCTACCGTGAACCCTAGCCACACCCATAGTTTTAGAAACTCGTTTCCCCTTAGAACTTTTTGTTCTTGATAGGGCTAGATGTTAAGTCATTGCATGTAGTTTATGGTTGTCATGTTGGTGATATAACATTTAGGTTTCAAACAAAAACAAGAGTTGTGCATTTATTTAAAATCACATATAATAAAAATACATAAGTTAAAAGTACATTACATAAAATTAAAATAACTAAATTAAAGATAACAAAGTCATTAGTAAAAAAAAACAAATTAAATTAAAGCTAACAAAGCCACTAATGCTGAGTATTAGATCGTGGCAGTCTAAGATGAGGGTCAGCTAACGTGTCAGCTTGTGATGGATAAGTATATGAGGGCGGGTAAGGATACAGGGGTGGGTAAGAATGTGGTGGTGGTGGTGATGGGTAAGGGTATGATGTGGTGGGTAAGAGTATGGAGAATATGAATATCCATAATGATATGGTGGTGGATAGTAATTTGGTGTTAGAGGATAAAGAGCAACTGATGAGTGAGATGGTGGGTTAGCAACATCAATATTAGTTGTGGCAGTGGCCTCATGCTAAGTACTTTGGTGGCTTGAAGACTCAGATGTTACAGCATTATGAACTCTTCTTCGCCCATCTGCTAATCCAGCTCTTCTTCTATGACGTGTCCTTGAGCCCTAGTTATCGTCATCAGGTGGTGTTGGAATGTTAGTCATAGAATGAGGAGCTACTTGAAGTTGTTCCATTGAAATTTGATCATACTCCTCTAATGTAGATAGGATAGCCTCGATTGATGTTTAAAGCTTTTCCATGTTAAATGCTGAGTGAGGATCAACAAACCAAAGATGTTGTTCCACAATGTAAGCCTAACAAGTTGAAATACCAATTATTATCAAAATAATTTTTTTTTAAAAATTATTAACATAGAACTTAACATAACTCCTAGAGTCGCGAAGTGCGAGAAATCCAATGTCGAATTAATTTTTATATACCATTGCATGTATTCTGAACGTGTAGTAAGAGACATAAGCAATGTCCTCTGCCTAACAATTTGTGCCCTACGATCATCCCAGTAGGCAATATATTGCCTATGCACATCCGACCAATACTGGTCTATTTTTCTGGCTAAGGTAATGTTATGCAAACGATTCGGTTGATGTGGCCTTCCTAGTATAGGTTGATCCATACCAAACTGGCGCAAAAATCTATCAGGTTAGAGCCACTCAAAGATCAAAAAACATATCAAAGGGACCACTGCTCACCTTATGTCTTCCCCTGCCATGCAAAAATCAGGAAGTTCTGCCAATATTTCTTTAGTGTATGGCTGTCATATAATTTACGAAAAAGTGAACAAAGTTATTAATAAATTTAGTATTGATCGCTAATATAATCAAACAAAACAAAACAACAAATATTAATAACAAAACAATACATCAAACGTGTTCAAAATAAAATAAAACAAACACATTAAAAGGTCCTCAAACAAAACAATACACAAAAACATTAAAGGGTCCTCACCTAAAACAATACATGAACACAAATAAAGGTGTTCTAATAAATGTTCAACCATAACAATTAACACCAATACAAAAATATATTCAAACATTTAAAATTCACACCAATACAAATACTAAATACCATATTAATTAACTAGTCACAAATTCAATACTATACTACTCTATGCATCAATATATCATAAATTGTTTAGCAAAGTAATATAGACGACATTTATATAATCAATTTAAAAATTATATTTAAAGAAATTTATGTAATTTACACATACTAGTTAAGCTATAAATTTAGAAAAAATATAATAGCATTATAATAAATTAAAACCTACAAATCTGCCTCAAAAATTGAATAAGCTACTCCTAGCCTCCAACAATCCAAGAGTTGAGAGAGAATTATGATTCTAGAGAGATAATGGATTTGTAGAGAGAAGTGAAATTTAGAAAATGAGAATTGATGAAGTGGTTTGGGGTGGTGGGGTTGGCTAGTACGGACCGAGTGGAAATTCGCCAAATTAGTTGGCAAATTTGTGTTAAATTTGCCAAACCGGTTGGTGAATATGAACAAGATTTGGCTTCCATGTTGGCAAATTAGTATTACATTCGCCTAGAGAGTTGGCGAATTACGCCATGATTCACCTAGCGGATTGGCGAATCCCACGTGGCCTTGCCACGTGCACTCACCTGTCATGCTAGTCAAAACAGGTGCATTCCTATAATATATTTTAAAACAATGACATTTTGATAATATATTTTAATAACAGGAACATTATAGTAGAAAACTCAAAATTAGAAAGAAATTCTTCTGTGTATAATCAACATTATTTCATCCGCGAGTGATGGGAACTTTGAGGTAGAGATTAAAATATTATTTAGTCTGAAGTACTTCTAGCATGGTGCTCCATCAGACCATCACTAATAAATTGCTCTAAGATCAGGTGTTAGATAACTAAGATGTCAGTGTTCGTGTCCGAGAGGATATGCATCGTTGACTATAGTATTTGTACTTTAATTTAAAAACTAATCCTTTCTTTTTTGGTCAAAAAACTAATCCTTTCTATGAAGGATTTTAATTTGAAATATAATTCTAACTAGTAACATTCTAACACCAGCCCAGAAAAAAACAAACATGGAATGGCAGCAAGCCGTCTCCAACAGAGACTGGAGAAAAAGGATTAGGATTAGTTTAAGCAAAGCTGGGGATTAGTTTAAGCAAAGCTGGGCTATTGACAAAAATAAAAAAATGTAAATCTTGGCCTGATATTCGATCACACAACAAATCGTACGATTATAAATAATAAGACCCAAGATTACACACAATGACCACATCATAATGTGTCCACACCACCAGTACATCATTTTCCGTTCACAGTTGAATGGTCTATTAAATTATAACTATGTTAATTAAAAAAAAATTGCAACTTAATTCCAGCTGCCATTACATTCAAATATGCAGGTTTACTTCGAAGGTATAATGGAAAAATGAAAACGATTGATATCATAAAACTACAAAACTTTTCCATCTCAAGCTCCCCATTATCAGGATGAATAGAGATAGGGTTGATAACTAGACACGTCACTCTCCCTCCATGTGTTTTTCATGGTAATGTCTCTCCCTTCATGTGTGATTTAGTTTGTTCTCAACCTTTTGGGTCTGTTTTTCTGCTTCTGCTTCTGCTTCTGCTTCTGCTTCAGCTTCGGTATCCCTTTTTGTTTTGGAGGTACATGATCTACACTATCATTTTTTCCGGAAGGCTCATCCTCCTCCTCCTCCTCATCATCCTCAGAGCTTAGTACCAAGTCCTCCACAACATCGTCATCAACAGCTCTCTCTTTCTGCTGCTTTCTCTTCTTTCTTTTCTTTCCTGTAGGATGTTGTGGCCTGAAAATACAAAAAATCGCTCAGACAGAGGTACAAAGACAGCAGTGAAAGAGAAACTGAGAAAAATAGTCATACTTGGAGTCATTTCCAGGTAACCACGAGGAACTAAAGACAGCAGTTCCCTCCTCGTTCTTTCTAGCATCCTCTTCATCGTCATTGTCTGATACTTCTTTCCCAAACACACAGGTTTCTTCTCCCACAAGAACACTGGAATTTTTTATGTTATGTTAGAAGCTCTGTCTTAACCATGATTGCATGACGTGTACAGTAATCTGTGTGATTGCCTGATTGAACAATATTTCAAACCTGGATTCCGTTAATGAATTGTTCTTTTGCTCTGCTCTCTGGCGGAGTGTAGTAACGTACTTTGACAGTGCACTAGAGGCTGACTTCTTTTCATCCTAACAAAAGCAAGTTACTATTTTCAATTCTCAAGCAAAATATACAGTAAAATTCAGGCTTGAATTGTGTGGGATGATAATCTAGAAAGACAGGATGGGATAAGAAAATGACAAGTAACGCATTTGACATAAATGAAATGGCTTCATCCATATTCCATCATAGGAGCAGCAAACGAGAAGTATTTTAGGAAACTCCCAGTTTTTGTGCAGGTAGTTTTGTGTGTGTGTGAAAGAGATCAAAAGATATTAAAGAATTTTAAAAAAGAGCAAGCTACTATGCAAGTGAATAAATGAATGAAAAAGGTCCACTCCAAGAAGTAAAGAAAGAGAAACCGAGAAAGACTGTGCAAACCTCAAGAAAAGTTGATGCTGCAGTGTCATTAGGTAAAAAGGAAACTGACATGCGCCTTTCGTTAACAAAGTCAGAATTAGCCTCAATCTGAATGTGGAAAATGGAATCAATAACATGTACAAGTAAATCTAAGTATCACCATTGCAATTTGAGACCATTTTAATAGGGATACCTGGCGTATAAGCTGCCTCATTTCTTTTCGAAACCTGTCAACTTTAGTCGATTTACAAAAACTACGTAAACTCACAAGTGGAATAAAAGACAACTCCATGAAAGCAACCGAATAACTCCACTGTGCTAGGTGTTCCGCAAGCTCTTCAACCACAAAAAAGATGCACGCCTCTTGAAATGCTCGAGTCTTTAGGGTTGGCTTGCTAACCTGACATGGAAGAATTCCTCAAAAGTTAGGAGGAGCTTAAAAATTGTACACTGGCATTGATTCAAGGTATGAGTACCTTCAGTATACTGCGTAAGTCAACAGCTTTGCCAACACCTCCTGTAGGGGGTTTATTCAGCTCTTTCATCCCCAGCATGTCCAAAAGGAGCATAGACACTGGTACAAATGAATGGGTAGAAGCTGCAATCTGGTTCAGCATCCTGACACATCTCAACCTAAGGGGAAAATATTTGGCTGTGGGAACTAGACGGGCTACCCCAGAAATTATTTGGGTTAGTGGATATGCAAGTTGCTTAAAGTCAGATTCTGAACTGTAGGCACAGATAGCACCAGTCCAGAGTTCAAGACAGTTCATGTATTTCCACTCACAAATCTTGCGAAATGATTCCTAAAGAATACATCAGGTAAAGAGCAAAAGACACGTCAAGTAACATCCAGATAAGCAGTGTCAAAAGTGCAGAGACAATTTGTTTCAATATGTGAAAGGATCCAATCAAACAAAAGTAAAAGAAAAATATTAAGGAAAGTCTAATGCGGTGAGGGCATGTCATGTTAACCCCTAAACCCAAGATCGACTAATAAAGGCTCTAGGTGACTGATTGGAGCTTGGCCGAGGGGTGGTTGACTGGCAATACACAATTGTATACTCTCCATCTTCATCTCCATCAAATACAGGTGTGAATGAGAGGTGTACTTCAACCTACAACCTTTCTACATTTTCTCCATCTCGATTTATAATACCAGACCTTTATTCTCTCTCTAATTTTTCACCAACAATCATGATTACCTTGTGACAGACAGATAATAAAACTTTGAAGTCTTGACAAAGTAGATTGAAGAAGTGGTGCTGAAAGGAACACATCAGCAGGAAATAATAGAAAATTATGCAAGTTGTATGCAGTGAAACTAAGACTAATTAAAATCCAAATGTGAGTAGTTTGTTAGGATGACTCCATAAATTCAAAATACGCTATGCGGCACTTCTAACAATACTCAAAAGGAAAATAACATGTACAAGGCTAAAAGAGCACCTTAGTTTTTGTGTTAAGTGCATCCCTCAAAATCATGGCCAACTGCCGGATGAAAATGAAGGCATGTTGATAAGCAGTCTGAAGATCCACACCAAGAAGTTCAATGATGCAATTTCCAAGAAAGCGGATATGTTTAAGTTTCACTGCATTTACGAAGTGGCAATTCAAAACATAGGCTTTATATATTCCTCTAAAGCATTCATCAATGCAGCCCGATCCAATACGGATGCATAAGTCTCTGATAAATAGAAATGAGACAACTGGAAGGGCACCTCCCCCAGTTCCCCAGAAATGAAGGACCACCTGATAAATTTAACAAGAATATTAGTTCAATAAATCATCGAACAAGACATGTCAAGTCTCATGCCCCAAACCACAGGCTATATGACATGTCGCCATATTCTAGTTTCTTCATTTGTACGCATACAACAACAAGTTCACCTTGAATGATATTACCCTTATTCTTGTTTGTGCAACGGAATAATGTATCATGAAATCCAAGGTTTAGGAAGATTTTAGTTGATTACTATTTATCTATCTATGATAGAACTATTGTACAGGAACAAACGTCAAATGGTACCACAAGTTCACAGCCCATTAGCATGAGCAGACTGATAGGTACCCAAACCCCTGGAGAGCCCATCCCCAAAAGCTAGCTGTTAGGGAGGGAGAGCCAAGAGCTTAAATACCCCATCAAGCAGCCCATACTACCCGATGTGGGACTTTGCCCATACAAAGTCCCTATCACAGACAAATGAAATACAGACTTTAAAGTACTAGTGTTTATTGATGAAGTTAAAGAACACTGTAGAGGACGTTGATTAGATAAATGGTGACATATTCATACCTTAATGTACTTCCTTAGGAGTGATGGATAAGCAACCAAAAACAATGAAGAGTATTTAAGCCGGCGCAAGGTAAATGATATCATTTCTGTGTCAGTCATTTGGTTCAAAACATGAAGAGCATTTCCAAGGTAAGACTTCACTAAATGGCCATGAATCTTCCATAGCTTTGTGGTCATTAAATCGTTTATGGTCTCTTTCTTTCCACCAGAAGCAGGAAGCCTCAACAATTTTCGCAGTATCCCGTCCATTTCATTAAGTACAGATAACATTATTTTGTTGAAAACAGCACTAGACATTACACTAAGCTTTGTCATAGACTCATTCCCCCCATCATCACCATAGTGGCATGCTGTCCTGAAAGCCCTCATCAGAGAACGGACTGCACTTACACTCCCATTTTCATGGATTGATTTGCACCACAACTCAACCATAGTAGTAGTTATAACTTTGTTAGAGGATTTTTCTTTCTTCTCTTCAATCTCATGGTCACTAGCCTCCTCATCGGGCTGTAGATCTCCATCTTCCATGTCAGTACCCAAATCTTCCTGAACAAATAAGCAAGTTGGATAGTTTCTAATACTCAGAGAGCATCATCATAATAATAGTGATACTGCATGTAAATAAATACCTAGGACATACAACCCAAAACCAATATTGCTTTAAGATGCCTCGAATAAGGACATAATAAAAGAATAATCACCAGAGAAACTCATTCATGTTAAACTTAGAAGGTATGGTTAAAATCTTAGTCCAACTTTTGGACGAGAAAGAAAGATAGAGCAAGTTGGAGGAAAAATAACCTCCTATATGGCCAATGAAAATATTACAGTGAGCCAAAGAGTAAAGAAACAAATTATGAAAATAACTATTAGAAATATTTGTCAATAATATTTCACAGACGAATATCCATTACAAATTATGTGCAAGGCAGAAAAAACGATAGATAGAAACACTCACATCAATATCCTCATCACTGAACTGAAGCAACTCCTGGTCATGCTCTTTCAAAAACTCAAAAAATTCTGGGTCCTGAAACAGAAAAGCTGTTAATAACGACCAGTAGAATGTATCTGAATAAATGTAGAAAAAGGATTAACAAGATAATCCCACATCAAGCATCGTTTACTTCAAATTACACACATGCATACTTATATATCAATGAATTACTTTATCCCTAAGGACTTCCAACATGGCAACCATCTCTCTATTATAACTTCGAGTACTTACATGCCTTGAGACAAAGAATACAAAACTACAAAACTTATTCAGTTAAACTACAGAGAACCTTTAAAATAAGAGCAAGTAATACCATGGACCTTAGTCCTAACGCAAATCATCATTTAAAAATAGATACAAGCTAAACCACATATAAGGCACTGAAAAACACCAACGAAAGTAGTGTTTTACCTTCTGCTTAAGTTTCTGTAATTGCTCCTTATGTTCTCTTGCTCCACTCCCAGCCATGGATTTTTTCCTGCTCCTCCTCCTTAAGTTATCATCTCCATCCAAATTCCTCTCTGGTATTACCAATAACAAAACAAAAACGAACATGAATAATTAACACGAGTTTTAATAACCAAAATTGGATTTAAAAAAAAAAACGAACATATTCACGAACCTGCATCATTGGCTTTGCCCATGTTACTTGAATCAAAAACCTGTTTTCAATTTGATAGCCAAAGTCGAATACTCTACTATGTAAGCAATGAAATGCAAGTAATATTATTGAGAGAATGAGAATAAGGGGAAAAAAACCTGAGGGTAGCAGGAGAAGAACACCCGCAGAAAGTTCTTCCTTTAAAATAAAGACCTAGCCTTCAGCGCCGGCGGTAATGAGTTGGCGGATGGAGGTTGCTTTCGGCGGCGGAAGGGAGAAAGAGCAGAGAGCTTCAGGGCTTCTTTCGTATGCTCTCCTTTCTCTTCACAACTGCTTGTTTTTTTCCCTAACAATTTTTTATCTTTTCCATCGTCGTTGTTTTCCCTAATTTTCGGACTTCTTTTTTTTGGTGAAATGGATTTACTTTTCATTTTTTACGGGAGCAACAAAGTAGTGAGAAAGACAAAAGTGGGTGGGCCTATGAGAAAACCCTTTCTAAGAAATTCGTACATGTGGAAGGGGATCTACATTTGACTTGTTTACCGTATTATCTCTATCACATAAATATATTACCGAAATACCTTCGTATGGAGGACCAAAAGACAGGGACACTATTTATCGTGCACAGGGAAAAATTCATTTATTTGGACTTTAAAGAGCCCAAATAACTTGAACTTATGCGCGAGCCCAACTCCTTTCTCAATACTTTTTACCAATACAACAATTATTAAATATATATAAACACTTAAAATGTTTGTTATCTAACCAATGTGGGACTAGAATATTTTATATTAATACGTGCCTTTTTACAAAAAAAAAATAAAACTGTGATGAACTTGAGTTTGGTGCCAAGGTTCAGTGCATGCAGCAGAAAGAAGAGGTGCAGACAAATCCCATAAAATTGTTAATACCCCCCAAATCAACCATAATCTCACATTATAACTCATGAATTCCCAGGAGATGATAAAAATTCCATGCAAATTGGATAGTAATTGTCATGTAATAATTACAGTTATGAAATAATTTTGACATTTAACATTCACAAAATTGTTCATCATTTACTACTTACTATTTCAAATAATTCATTTTATGCATGGTTTCTGTTTGCTAACTTTTTTTTGTTGACAGTCCAAAATTGCATTTCATTCATTAGCAGGAACAGAGTTGCAATCAGTAGCAATCAAAGGCGAAATAAAGTGAGGAATATCCTCAATCCAAACCATACTCTCATATTTACATGCTAACTTTGCAAGTTCATGAATTACTCTGTTGTTTCCTCTTAGATTGTGTGAAAGTCTACATAGTGAACTGGGTTCCTAGAACTTTGCAATCATGGACAAAGGCTTCAAAGTAGGATGGTCTACGTAGTACACTTCCTATGGCCTTTATGAGCTCCAAATTCACTTCCATTAGATTAAGGCAAAGGTCCCTTGCCAGAGCTAAACCAAACCCCATTCCCATGCCCTCTGCAATGCGAGCGTCATGGCCCAAATTCACCCTCCAAACTGTTGATGTTATTCCTTCTCCCCTGCAATCTCTATTTGCTAATATAAATTAGGTGTATGTGATTTCAAGTTCATCACCGTTTTATTTTTTATTTTTTTAAAAGGGCACATATTAGTATAAAATATTTTAGTCCCACATTGGTTAGATCACAAACATTTTAAGTGTTTATATACATTTAATAATTGTTGTATTGGTAAAAAGAGTTGAGAAAGGAGATGGACTCGCATGAGACTAAGTCATTTGGACTCTTCGGAGTGCAAATCGATAGATTCTCCCACGCGCACGATAATTAGTATCCCGGTCTTTCTGTAATACGTTTCCATTTATTAGCATATTAATGAGTTCCTTATTCCTTATAATAAGACCGGGACACCGATAGTGCAGTCAAGAAAAAAATGAAAGGATAGTGATATATATATATATATATATATATATATATATATTATAAATGTTATACAAATCTTTTTATTATGATATTCTTTCATAAATGACACATAGTATTGTTGGATAAAATAAAAAAAAATAAAAGATTTATAAAAAGATTTAGTATTCTTTATATTTCTTAAGAATTCTCCTAATTATCTTTCTAATTACCGAAATAATTAGGCCAAGAGCACACCTGCATTTAAAACAGATCCAGACGACATGTTGAAAAAACCACTCTAAGCCAAGAATATGGAAGATAGGCCCACACAAGTATATCATTGCACAAGTATAACTAACATTAGGTGTAAGTTATAAAAACACACACGGATACAAGACACGCCAATGGGACACAATTTTAAAATTTATGACAGACACAATATATATGTATAAAATTTAAAATTTATAATAATATCTTAATATTTTATTAATGTCAAACTATCACTTTTTAATACTTTTCAAATGTCTTGCAAAGTATATAACACATTGTAAATAATTTTATGTATCAATACTTTATAAATTTTTAAAGATTCATGCTATTATAAATAAATTATTTAATATTTAAAATCCTTTTTTAAAGATTCATAGTATTATAAATAAATAATTTAATATTTAAAATTCTTTTCTTTAAACACAGCCTAAACATGACCCAAACACAAGCATGATCAATCATTAACTTTTTATTTAAACACTTTCATACACATAAAACAAGTTCATCAAGCAAGTGTTTTCATATATCAATGTCCATAACCTGACGGACATGAAAATACAACAGCCTCCAAGTTTTTGTACTTTCTCGGGTGTAAGTATTTTTATTTTGAGATCACATTTTAAACCAATAAAGTAGCACGAATTGACTACTTTCTAAGTCTAGTACTATAGATATTTACGAATGTTTTTAGGAAAATTTATCATTACTGAGTTTTGTGCTCCATTTAAAACATGCTTAGGTATTACCGTCAACCAAATCACAAAAAAAAAAAAAATAATAATAAGAAGCGCATTTTGGGGTAAAATTTAATAAGGTTTCCAGAACTTGTAAAAATTGGTAGACTCTCATCCAATATTAACTGTGACATTGTTCCGACACCCTTGACTAAACTTATACAGGGGAAAATCAAAAATAAAGATTTTTGAGATATCCAATGCATTGAAAGCTTAAAACTCTAAAAACTTAAACGGACTACTAAAACAAGTGCCAAATGCACTTTTTTAGCAAAATAGTCCTACCACAATTGTTCTACCTCAATAGTTAGTATCTCTAATAAATTACAAAGTGTAACTTCCACTGCCGGAAAGAAATTGGTTAAGCGCAATATAATAATGAAATTGCAAACTGAAATTACCAATAAACCTCCTAAGGGTACATCAAACAATTTAAATGGCATAAACTAGAAAATATAATACATTACTATTCACAACATTTAGGAGACCTACAGAAAACCTAGGCTTTCCTACTCACTCTCCTCGCCAACAAAAGGCCTCGTAGAGATAGATCATGTCACTTTTGGGAACAAGGCATGAGCGAGGTACAACTATATCCCAGTATTGGGATTATTCCCAGCAAGGATTAGAGAAATTTCTAGCCCTCGGCTGAAAGCCTGGTTAAACATGAGGCGAGTTTGGAATGTTGATACAAATGGGAACCACGAAAAGAAAGCAATGGGTATAAAGATGATCATCCCCATGCCAGCATCGTATAAGCGAGCAATTGATCGAATGGATTTCCATAGTCCCAGCCTTTTCATCACAGGCTTCCAAGCAGATGCAATCTATACAAAGACAATGTACAAGAATCAGAGAAAGGAAATATTTATCAAAACCATGGCATACATTATCAGCTCCATTCAGTAAACAGTGTTTGGACAACAAGTGTGCGTAGATGTCAAATGAAATTGTTAAGAACTGGCAATTTTTCATACTTATATTAGAGAAAAGATTGAACCATTAGCGAATAAGACCAAATTGTCGTTTCTTCTCTTATGGTAAAATGAAAAACAAGAATTGTGTCCAAGAACCATTGACCATACTAAAAGCTTCTGCTACAGGATGCAAGCCAAAGTAAGTTATTATTCTAACCCTTCTGGGTGTGAATGTGAAACATATTGTTGCTTGGGCATGGACTTGGCTATGGCTACAAGATCATATGAAGCATAGACACTAACATGGACACAAAAACAAGGGCAATACATATTTAAGACATCAAGAATCCAACTAAAATTAAGGCTTCAAACTGTAGACTAATGATAATGTAAGCATGTAATCCAATGGCAGAATGATAAAATTATTAACACAGTTGGGTCACAGGGAAAAGAGAACTCACAGAAAGAATTCCCCAACCAGTAGGAATAAATGCCAATATAGAAGCAAATATGTCAGGTATAGACAAATCTGTCAAAATAACTGCTACAGCTATACCGGCCAGTGCCAACAAGAGGGAGAGTCCTTGTACAAAGCGCAACAGAAGCTGAAAATTGACTGATATCTTCTGGCTAAATGTGAATACCTACGGAACAACAATAGGAGACAACCTCAAGATACAAAATTACCGACACGAACACATGTAACCTATGACCACATTAATGCATTTTTTCGCACCTTGAAAAGAAGTATAAGCACAGCCAGCACTACCCATGACAGGCCATAAACCTATGCAAAATAAACAAAAATAGGCAATCAGTTGACTAATGTGCCAAGCATTATTTGTATACTGATACTGCAGAAGTTCCTATTGATTCTACACCTTCTTCATGACATTAACCAATGAAAATAAAGTATTAAAGCATGGAAGTTTAATTCTGTTAATATCTCAAAAATAAAAACAGAAAATCTGCAAATTGAGTAGCAAAACTATGCAAACTAAATTAACTTTTAATGTTAGACTGCTGAAAATATGAAAAATAATATCATGAAGAATGATTCTCCAGGGAACATTTAAAGGAAAAGCAGAAAGAAACATTTCGTAATACCTTCAATGAAGTATCTGATCCTTCCACATTAAGCTTGTACACAATACCATATTGGAAAATGAAAAATCTTAGACTCAGGATGGTCTCCACTATCCTTGAACCAAAGCTCCTGATATGAGCCTATTGACACAATAGATTACAAAACTTAATGCATGAAAAAGATCACTGGATAAACAAAAACAAACTGATTATGGGAAAGGATGAGAGGGGACAACAACAGCAACAACAAAACCTTTACATGAATCAAACGATGTCATTGTGTCGTATCATAAACCACGTTCATAGACAAGGCATTCAAATCTAAGTCAACACTATCTTAGTAATATAAATTGTCCATACAAAGGATGAGGGAGGGGGGCATCATAATTTAATAGGAGTTCAAGATCAACAATGCTAGGAAGTGGAGTTTAGAACACTTTCTTTCTGTAAGAATTGTTCGTTTCTTTGATAAATATCCAACACAGTTGTACATTCATGTGCATGCGA
Organism: Nissolia schottii; assembly: GCA_003254905.1. Taxonomy (NCBI): domain Eukaryota; kingdom Viridiplantae; phylum Streptophyta; class Magnoliopsida; order Fabales; family Fabaceae; genus Nissolia; species Nissolia schottii. The sequence goes on from QANU01064415.1 coordinate 443,326, forward strand.
ATAGAGAAGCTACAGCTCCTTCAGTTATCCACAACCTCATCTATAGAGGAAGATGGTAAGTGTACTTCAGGAATTATCTTGGTCTAATTTCTTGCAACGATTCAAGTCACCCATTAATTGATTTATTAACTGAATTAATTTTCAGGTAGCTGAAGAAACCACAGCCAACTACTCATACCAGTCACCATTTCCTGCTCTCCCCCCCCCCCCCCCCACAAAAAAAAAAAAA